>OY735255.1:11988470-12287495 GCA_963457715.1 Argyresthia albistria
CCTTCCCTTCCCCAATTCCAGGAAGAAAACTACATCGTGTGCGTCGTCGAAGAAGATACCAGGGACACCAGCTCAATCAGCCCAGCATCAGGCGGTGACGTCATCCACCGCTGCGGTAGCTGCTCCTACAGCTCAACCTACAAGGGCAACGTGGTCCGGCACGCCCAACAAGTCCACTCCGAACCGAAAACGGAACCGGAAGACACCTCCCCCGCTTCCGTCACGCCGGAAATCAAGAAAGAACCCGATGCTGAACCGGAAGAAGCGAAGCTCACATACTGCAAACCCTGCGATATATACTTCCGGTATCTGAATACGTATAACGCGCATAAAAAGTTTTACTGCAAGGAGAGTACTGAGGTTGCCTCGGCGAATAATAATGTGTTAGTTCCCCCGCCGCCAAGAGTCACTGATACTCCTGTTCTTTGAACGCTGTCGGGTCTGAATTGTTCGGCGATGTAGCCTTGGAATTAGAACTGATGAATGAGGACTAACAATATCGAGCCGTCAAGTCAAAGGCGTCAAATACAATCACAAACTTAACTGACCCGGTGGCGTAAACGAGAACTAGTCGCCACAGTAATGTACAGACCTACCTGTGAAATGACAGGTGACACTTGTACTGTACGTCCTGTGTTGCCCTTTTTGGGAATTGCGACCACAGGGGCCATTGGCCATTTGCATTTGCCATTTATCCCAGGGGATCAAAGAAGGGGCGGCGCTATGAATCTATGATATGCCATTTCTTGCGGGGGATATGAAGATCATTGGAATTTTGAGCCAAGTATAGTGTCGTCAAGAAAGAAAAAACAAATTTTCTGAAAAAGCAATGAATTCTTGGAATATGATTCAATCATTGGCTAATATACATAAAAATATCCTCATTATACCAAGAAAACGACTGGCATGCCATAAACTAAATGCAGACTACCGCGCGAGCACTATGCCCAAATTTGGCAAATCTGTTTATATGCCCACATAGACTATTCGAATTTGCCTTTGCCTTTCCATAAGGAAGAAGACAGAAACAAAAAACAGATTCATCAATAAACATTGTAAATCAAAACGTAAGGATCGAATTGATAACCAACCTCATTTGTACTTTGCCATATTTGGGGAATCGCGTCCGAGCATAGAAGGCAATTCCATGATGGCGGTAGTAGTTTTGACGTCTGTCATTTCACAGATAAGTTGGTAGATCTGTAAGGTTTTCCAACGATCTTTTGGCGCGCGGTGAAAGGAGGAACTAACGCTTGATGACCAATGAGGAATGGAATAGAAGGTCTTTGTTGTTGATAGTTTCGTTGCATTAAGTTGCGTAGAGGTGGCGCCCCCCTGCAACCGTCACTTATCAATCAGCCAGAAGATTATTGGAATACTGTATTTGTGGTAGCGATGCCGCCTCTTCAATTTCTGTGCTGGTAGCGCCATATTGAAAGGATGACAGCATATCCTCTATACATTCCATAAAATCCGTAGGTGCGGGTGTCAGTCAGTCAGTCAGTCTTGCGATTTTGGTTACGTACCTATTTGATAGACAATATTGCATAGATTTGACAGCTCAACTAACTCATGAAGTAAAATTTAACGTAGGTAAGCATGAGGTAAGCCAACGCGGCTTCATGAGATGAATTTATTATAGTCGTCACAGTAAAATCCCGTTTTGTAGGCTCCTTCCTAGTCTTGACTAGCAAAAGCTGCTTGAGTATGCGTGTCAACCTAACACGAAGAAAAGTTCTTCAGAAGATAGAACGGATTTTGACTGTAAGTTATGTTTAAATCAATTCGTGCAATAAATGATTAGGAATTACACATTGATGACGTGCTGCATATCAAAACCAAAATGGTTTGAAATTAGGTACATGTATCCATGAGTGTAAAATGTGTAAGAATGGATTTACGAAAGTAATATTCTCGCTAATTTAGGTTTAGTGTAAATAAAGCTCTCAATCTTATCTTATAAGATTTTTGTTAAACTTTGTTATTGTAAATTAATCATAATTAGCCACGTTAAAACTACCTTCGTCTCTGTATTAGTATGATGTATGTTAAAACCAAATTGTAAATAAATTGTAAAGATATTATTATTATCCTATGACTAAATTTTATTACCATTTGTTCAGTAAGATTGTTCTTTCTTTGTTGTTATTTTTTATATATTAATTATTCTTAGATATAATAATAACTCTTGCGAAGCAGTTGAAATGCTCATTCCATTTCCTTCTATTTGGTTTACCTACCAGTGGTTTCTAAACTTTGTTTTAAAGTATTTTCCTGAATAAAAGAGCTAAAAGCTTGTTTTATCTCTAAAGCACAAATTTTAAGACACACTTGATTGGGATGGGATTTTATGACTCAAAATTTTGTCTCGATTTATAACGCACTATTTTGTCGACGAGATGCCGCCACGTAAACAGTAAAGTCTTTGCCTGTTAAATGTAAGATTTAAAAAAAACACTATATACCATGTTTTGTCTATGCCAAAGCAGCGCTAGGATTATCATATTTTGCATTTATAGGTATCTCAATAATTGTAATTCGTAGAATTTAAGAGGAAACAAGACTTATTCCTTAGGTATATTACTATATGTGTATTACTATGTGTTTGTCCGTTTTGGAATGAGTCTCGGATTCAAGTTGCAATGTTAAAAGTTACAGGTTGAATAGATCTTCCAACGCCGATTTTGTATGTAAAAAGCAGAATAGTAAATATGACGTACTCAATGTAAAATCCTTAAAAAATAGAGGAGAATGTTATACCTCTCTGCATTTCCTTCCGCCACTTTTGCTAATTACTGTACATGAATTTTGATATCACTTTGACACTATGCTATCCTTCAGGCTTCATTAAAATTTTAAACATGTTTAAAACAAATAAAGCTTCAGCATCTGATGTTTGTGCCATAAATATGTGTTCTCTACCAATTAAAATCACGAATTGTGTTTTTTTAAACTAAAGGAAATCTCAATATTTTTTAAATGTTAAATTTAGTCATGTGCAATAAGGCCCGTTATAGCCATATTTAAATTCACAACACAAGTACTAACTATATTTAATCAGATTCAAAAGACATCTAGCTATTCAGTGCAATAGTTAAAACCTGGTATCATTATAGTACATATGTTGAGAAAATCATCATTAGTATATTGTTGAGTAAAGTGATAATAAATGTAATAAGCAAATAATTAATTATCTGTAATAGGCATACCTACAATGATATTGTAAAAATACGCCAGACAATAAATTATTTATCACATATGAACCTGTGCATGTTTAATTTATTACTTACTTCAAAAAAAAAAAAAGTAGTTTGAGAACTGCTGTTGAACCAACCACAACTATGGAGCAACATCTGGGTTTAGTCCAATCTACCCAGGATGCGAACCCAGAACTGCAGGTGTCATCATAATACACTCTTAACAGCAGAAATTAATTATGTGATGCTCCTAGCCCCAAAAATATAAGCAACTTCAACTAATCTGCGATTTCTAAGGAATACAAATTAAAACTATCCACTACAGTCAAAATATACACCATTATATTTTCCTATCACAAATCACTTATCAATAAAATGAACCACCACATACCAATCAATCAGGCTCATACAACTCAGGCTCCGAATTTGAATCATTTGAATCATCACCTCGTTCTCGAATGTAGTTATCCTCTTCACCATATGCGAAGCCATCATCATCATCGTCTTTGTAGCCCTCATACTCTTCGTCAATACCAGCGATAGCGGTGCGATGGACGAGGCTTTTTAGATCTGGGTTCTCAGCTAAAACTCGGGCCTTGTATTTGGCATAAGCCGCACCGTACCTTTTGATGTCTTCGTTGGACAGGTTGACAGCTTCATTGTAGATTTTGTCTTCTCCTTCATCGCTTGATAGGTCATCTTCTATAATTAGGGAAAGAACCTTGACTTATTAATGGTTACAATAAGAATGTTATTGTGATGGAAGGGCAACTTATTACCTAACTAGACCTAAGGAACCTAACTATAATCGAATTTCTTATCTCGTAGCAAAACAATCAGCTGTACAAAACTTTTACTTTGATATTCATATTATAATTTTTGAATTTCTCATTCTAATGTATTGAATGGGAGTTTATATTTTTGTAGTAAGACCCTGAATCTTGATGGCTCAGGAAGTAGTTGTAAATGAAGTGGACTGTATATCAATAGGTTGAAGAAGTATATTAAAATAAAACAATCAGTTCGCATGTGTATCGAACACGTTGGTGATTTGAGGTGAAGTGACAGCCCGGAGCGCGGCTAGCTCGGCCTTGGTGCAACCGGTCTATCAGGAGCAGGGGGGCGCCCCGCAGGAGTGTAGGCTCCAACAATCTTTAAAATAGCTAAAGCTATGCTGCTTATCAGGGGCCCTATACTGCACAGGGAAACGCATTGCAATTGGATCTCAACCGCTTCTTGCATTGCCCCCCAGTTGTCAATCAATAACAATGACCCACCTAAGCCGCACATCTCCACAGCTCGTATCATGTCCTCTTCCTCGATACTGCTGTGGTCACTGTCAGGATAGTCGTTCCTCCAGTTGTTCTCATCATTGGAGTCCTCCGACTCCTGCTCAGAGCTCGATGAGGCGCGGCGACCATTGTCACGGTACGAGCCAAAGATAAGTTCTGTTTCATAGTTCTCTATGCTGGAAATTTAGGTTGGTTTATGTTGGTTTATGTAAGCCACTGTGACATTAGCAAATAATAGCACAAAAGAACAAATAATTGCGAACAGAATCAGATGGGAAACAGAAAATTCAGGGAAATTTACTTTTAGTTTGTTTATTGTGGTGATTGTAACTTCCGACCGGGCTACTCCTGCATGTGGGGAACACAAAATAACTTCTGTTTAAAGTACTGAGTGTAACTTTTCTCTGTTTAAAGTACAACACTCTCTCTGTTTAACCCTAGATCACTAACCATTCGTCAAAATGACGAAAGTAAAAACGTCGTATAACCACTAACTTTTTCAACGGATGCAAAAAAGCAATTTGAAGGAAGCTTATTGTTTCATGTGCAATTTGTGTTTTGTGTAGGTAAGTTCTAAAACTGATTCAGTTAAACGACGAGATAACTAATGCTGCTAGTTAAGGTCGTTTTGTGTCATATATAAAGTTAATTCAGTAAATATTGACGTCGCAAAATTTACGAATGGTTAGTGATAGATAATGTTACTCAAAAATATGGTTAGTGATCTAGGCACTGGGTATAACTTCTTCTAACGTTCTTTAGATCCTTGAATACAGCCTTCAACTTCTGTCAGACATTAGCAGCCTCAACTACAACAACTAGGTAAAACAATATATGAAACACACAAACCTGACTACGTTATCCAGTAAAGAAATGTCAAAGTCCTGTTTTGCAGCGACATACAGATCATAAGCAAACTGCACATCTTTCTCTTCTGAAGACTCTTTCTGCTCCAAATCTACCAGATCAAACAACTCCTCTTGATTATTATTATCTTTTAGCCCTCGGCTGAGGTTGACCACTTCATAGCGACTTTCTGAAGAGATTTCTTTACGCTCTTTACGAATTTTCTGGATAATGTCATTGACATCATGGGTTGACTTTAGTTTTGTCTGTCGGGTTGGTATGATGCAGTTTACTTCAGTGACTTCCTGCGAAATGATAACAGGACAATGAGATAAGCAAAAAAACGGAGAGACCTAAATTAACATGAAAAATCAGCTAAGTGTGAGTTGAACTCTCACACGGAGGGTTCCGCACCATCATTGTATCTAAAATACAAAAAAAAATGTTTCTTTTAAGAAGACACCTTTATTTTTTCAATATTTTGTGTATTCCAATATTTGTTGGTGGATCGGCAACAGATATACACATTCTGTGAAAATTTCAACTTTCTACCTGTGAAAGTGAAATGATTACAGTTTGTTTCGTTCTGAAGGGCTCTTCTTCTTCTTCATAGACATAGACATAATTTACTGATAATATTCATTACACATCATGGATCATATGTTATGTATAGTATTTATTGGTACACAGAGGGATGATGTGCCTGCACCTGGCCCTCGAGAGTGGGGCCTTTGTGCATGTCCCTCATTTAAATTTAAATCAAAACTAACTACCTAATTTATAAGAAAACTCAATTTTTTAATGTATTGTATTGTATTGTGTATTTTTTAAATTTATATTTGTTATTTTTTAACTATTTAACGTTGTTGCGTGATCAAACTGTAAATGTTGTGCATGTCTGTAATAGGAATATATATCAGAATTAGTCATTGAATATCTCGATTGAGTGTAAAAATATGTATTCTGTTGACGTGTCTAATAATAAATAAATAAAATAAATGTCCCCTGCACCTACTGTAGGGCCCTCTGACGGACAGATGGACGGACAGCAAAGGCAGAGGAGGAGGGTCCCGTTAGGCACACTTCAGGTACGGAACCCTAAGAACTAGCTTGCTAGCTGTTTTTCATGGCATTTACGAACGTGTCTGCAACGCAATTAGCTGTGCGCGCCTGCATATTAATCAGCTGGCCCAGCGTTGCAGACATTACGTTGAAATCATGGCCTCTATCAAAAGTTTTCGATTTTTTGGATGAAGCTGATAACTACTAAATTAAGTAACAACAACAAATACCTGATTCTCGACAGTACCGCGTAAAACGAAGAGCTCAGGAGAAACTTCTGTGTCGGGATCCGTCTTTATTCGCTTGCACACAAGAACCAAAGCATCCTGAGGATTCTCCTCCAGTCTGCGTTTAACACGCAAGACTGTTGATGCAGACATCGCAGATAGTCTGCTAGAAAATCCACAACGAAATGGAAAAGAGAAACACGAGGAGATGAAAACAAAAGTTATTTTTTGACAGTAAAAACGTCACATCACATGCCCTCCGTTCCGAGTCACGCCAAAATCGATTACATCGTCTACGAACCCGTTCCGAGTCAGTTTTGTTTGGCGATATTATACAAACCGAACCGATCGCGATTATTCGCGATCGATGGCATTGAAGACGCCTGTAATCGATTATGGCGCTGACGGCGATGTCACGGAACGCGACCAGGAGACGGAAATCGTTCTCCAGGAATTCCGAATTTCCCAATGAGTAGACAGTCATGGCTGTATAATTAATAAACAAAAATTAAATCAAGGAAGGGTGAAAAGTTTTTTTAAGGAAAATATTTTTCAATGTTCCGACAGCGAGGCACCATTTAGGCTATTTATAAAAAAGTTGATAACAAAAAGTAAACTTTAGAAAAAACCGACTTCCACAAACCCTATTTGATTATATTGAGTTTAATACTAACTGTAACCCCTTATCCCCCCCCCTTGGGGAATTAATTTTGTCAAATCCCATATCAGTGCTACCCCACGCTACTAAGGAACCCCTGTACAAAGTTTCATGGCTCTAGGTCCACCGGTTTAGGCTATGCGTTGCCTACCCGTCAGCCACGCATTGTATTTGTACCTAGTATTGAGCAGATCTGGTGGCCATATGTGGTCTTCATCAGCAGTTCCGCATCACAATATTATGCTTACCATGTGCATTTGCACGAGTTATTATGAAAAACACAAAAATCACTATAGGTCTGCCTATAATATTTGAAGAGTTCTCTCGATTTCTCCAGGATCCCATCATCAGATCCTGACCTGGTGTCAATGGGACCACCCTTGAGGTATTACCTATACGCCGAAAAAAGATTTGTTCAAATCGGTTCATAATTGGCGGAGCAATCGCGTAACAAACATAGAAAAAAAAAACATACGGGTCGAATTGAGAACCTCCTCCTTTTTTTGAAGTCGGTTGAAAAATAATATAAGAAAGTTGTCTATTTGCATCAAATACTTCATTGAAACAGCTTCAAAATTATAAATGAAATAGATGGTATAGATAGTGCATTTCGGAACAATACCATCCGACCACCTACGTTCAAGAATTAACCTATACATCATGTCATGTTGTGCTGAGTTATGGCTGAGTTTCATTGTGTGTTGTTTACAGCTGCAATAAGAGCCATGCCACACGGATGCGTCCGTCCGGACGTTGCGGCTCCGTTGCAACGGGGCGCAGCTCTCCGTCGTCGTCTAGACTAGTAAAATATTTACATATTCAAATTAAACGGTATTTCATTTCATGAACCATTTTGGCAATGTGACTTTTCCGAAGTAAAAAAGCCTGCTGAATTGGATCCTGAATGTTGCCAAGCCGAATTTTGTCAAAAGCTGATGCCGGCCTAATGGTCCCTCAACTTAAATAAAAGATACGCGTGTAGCACCGTACACGTGTTAGAAGTAAAACTTCTGTAGCTAGATCATTAAGTGGTACCTATACTATACACCTATACCTACCTATACTAAAAGAGATTTAAATTTCCAATTTTGAGATCCAAACTCTGCTTCAAGTTACTTTTAAGTTTCAGACGTCCGATTATTTGAAATTATTTAAACTTGTACTTACTTTTAATACGTCATGTCATTTATTTCCCACCATTCCTTATCTACAATTTGTCGCGCTCGTGGTGATATACTTAACTCATTCAATAGTGTCACTACTATTGTTCTGAGGTCACTACTATTTGCATCTCGCTCAGATTATATACCATCTGACGTCACGTCTTTTAGCCGTCTCGCTCAAATGTATGCATTGCTTTGCTTGTTTTAGAAATCCATATCGACCCGTGTGACATTGATGAAACTCTTTTCTTACAAACTGTATGGATCGCATCGCACAGCTGTCAAACATAAGTTCCGGTTCCAACAAAGAGGTTGAACGAAGTAGTTTTTGGTCACGTCACTGGTTTTGTTTATCCAGGTTTATCCCAGCCAGCGGCGGCGGCGGCGGCGGCGCCATCTTGGCCATACCGGAAATCAAGAACTCGTGGAAGAATGCTTAAAATAATTTTTATTTCTTAACGTTTCATCAGGTTTTTCTCTCACTAATTAACATTCTTTATTGTACGAATGTATTATTATCTTATCTGATTAGTTAAAAACCGTATTGAAAATAGTTGCGGTTTTAAAAGTCTTCAGCCGACCCTGACGTCACCGATTCCAATTTCCGTTACATTTCTTAGCCACTCGTGATAGCACCCGGCTAGCAGCAATTGAAAAGCAAATATATGAATAACCCACAGTTGAGAGGTTAAATAAATTTTACCCCCGTGCCCCAAGAAGTTTTACTTCAAAAACCGTATTCGATAGGCGTCCATTACATGCTCATGCAGGCGACAGTCAATTCCATCATCAGTACCTAATGAATGACAGTCAATTCCATCAGTCATGATGTTTAGTCAAATCAACTGCAGTCAAAAATTATGAAGTTCATGAAGATATGGCTCACAAACTATAACTCCTACCACAAAAGTTTATACACCATCAGGGATAGGATAGACCATAGAGATAATTTTTGTTCTTGACTCTTTATTACTAACCGCACTAACCGCAATACTTTATGTTTAAAATAGTTAAAACCGCAGTTAGGGACATAGGTATTTCAAGGAAAAAGGGGGGGGGGGGGCGAAGCAAAAATTCGGCTTGGCAACATTCAGAACCGAATTCAGCAGCCTTTTTTACATCGAAAAAGTCATGTTGCCTAAATGACTCACAAAATGCCGTTGACACGATAAAGAAAGCCGATTTTTGAAATTTTTTACCAGTCTATTCGGGTTGCTCCACTCCGGTGTCGCCGCTCACAAGTGAGGTCTTACCTTTACCTCAAAATCAAAACGAATGCGCAATGCCTTTGATTGGTTTTTGAACGCAGTCATCATTGTTTGCTTTGCGTGTGGGGTGAGGGATGTTCTGTCCTACAGTTACGATCCGATTTCACAGGTCGTATCAGTAACAATTACTCGATCGTAAGTCCTTGAATCGCATATCTTTGATTCGATTTCCTAAATGAAGTAATTTTAAATAACAATATCCAAACTGTGACCACTTGTAATAAAACTGCATTGAAGATTTTGTTACTGAAATGCTGTTGGGTGTAACAAACAACACAATGGCAGTTCACTCACTTTGTTTCATCGAGGCGTCATGCTATCTCTACTTACCATCATACTCAGCACATACGATTTTTATTTAGAAAGACCATAACGCGCGTATTTAGTAAAAGCGCATTACATTACGCTGTCGGCAGGGCACGATTTGTATAGACGTCTCACTCTGATGGAACGACTAGAAAGAGACAGTGAGTCAGACAGGGCCCTGCCGACAGCGTAGTCTAATAGGCCCAAAAGCTAGAGTGTGAAAACAACTTCATAGGTAGTGATGTGATCAAATATAATTTCATGATAAATATTCCACTATAAACAGAATTATTTAGGAAATTGGTATGAGTAAATATGTGATCAAATTAATTTTATGATACTCCAGTAATATACAGAATTATTAGTACATATGTGACACGATCATGATTCAATTTCTCATAATTTCGGATTGATCCGTTATTAGATCGTAAGCCTTCGATCCGATCCGAAAATCGGATGGATCGTATAGTCTTATTCCGATTTTCTTAAAAATCGGATCGGCGGGTTGTACATCACATCCCTAGGTAGGTGCAAGTGGGGCTGCACAGACGATATAGGGTGGATGTGGGGCTGGCTGGTTGGTGTTGGTGGATTGGATGGTTTTGTTTTGTGAATAAACCAATATTTCTAGTTGCTCTTGCGACTGCTGCTAATTTTAAAAATGGATAACTTGAAGCAATTCAGTCAAATTGGTCCAGAAGACACAAGTTGGCGAACGACAGCGTTTCGACAAAATGTTGTCACCAAAATGTAAGTGTATCTCTTACCACTTATTTTTTATTGATTTACTTCGTCAGCTCTTTACTCCCCCTTACCACAGCACTAAATAGTTAGGCACATAACATTTTACCAAGGCATAGTAGAGGCCTTCATACTTTTACAGTCCTTGGTCCTTTGACCAACTTCTGCATCTATCATCATCACTATTGTCACTTGTCACCTTCAGTAAAGATTTATGTGTTTGGTATTTTGGCCATCTGCTCCATCTCATATTGCTCGTGTGTGCTAGAAACAGCTACAATTACAACCAAGTTACCTTTTGATAGAGCGAGTGAAATATCTAAAAGCTTGGTTGAATTTCAGTGAAGAAGCGATCCAACGGTCGGGCATGCAGGTGGCTCGCAACAGCAGTGAAATGGAAAACCATGTCTTCATGAAAGCAAAGACCCGAGAAGACTACATGAACATGGTAGCAAAATTGATTCTGCATGTCCGAGAAATGTGTAAGTTAACACTATTAATTACAATATCATTTCTGTGCTGTTAAGTGGGGTCAAGCAGGTGTTTGAACCTTTTCCTCTCTTAGCTGGTTAAGAAAAATGTTGCCAAAATAGGTATGCCTCCCTCAATTGCAGAACTAGATAATCCTTATGGTAGCA
This sequence comes from Argyresthia albistria, assembly GCA_963457715.1. Classification (NCBI taxonomy): domain Eukaryota; kingdom Metazoa; phylum Arthropoda; class Insecta; order Lepidoptera; family Argyresthiidae; genus Argyresthia; species Argyresthia albistria. The sequence goes on from OY735255.1 coordinate 11,999,869, forward strand.
CACAAGTTACAAGAATGTAAACAAACAAACTGTACTTATTGCATTTGTTGCCTGCAGAATCAACAGACTATCATCTTTACATCATTTTGAATGTATAGTATGGCTCAATCTTACTTGTATCTGGGTAAAGTATCTGTTGTATCTGGACCTACTGAAATAAACAAAAAGAGATTTCCATCTAGGCATTGCCTTTATTTAAATGAATAATTACACAGACAAGAAAAATACTACCGCTACTGTTATGAGCACAAAAATGTATGCTTTTAAATGAAACACAATTGAAACACAAAATATCTGTAATACCTAGCTTATAGAGTTGTGAAACACAAAATATCTGTAATACCTAGCTTATAGAGTTGTGAGCTATTCCTTATCTTAGTTTATTGTTATGTTGACCTCTGTTGACCTCTGCTGTTCGTTCATTTGATACCGACTAGCAGTCCAATAGCAACTGATGCAGTATTCACAGAATTGATGACTTCACCCATGAATAAATACATAAACACGTCAGTATATTCTAGGAACTGAAGAGTAATGGAAGTCTAAATTGCAGTTTAGGCTAGGCTTTAGACATTTTAGTATATTCCTTTGTGTTATTTTAAGTAGTTTTTTAACGAAACTGGTATTATGGAGTTCCAAACAATCTACAAGGTGCTAAAGGGTATGATGTGTGAACATAGAATAATTTACAGAACATAACACACACTGCCCTGCCCAAGTACTGGCTATTATCTTCATTCGACGCGTAACCCGCCGTGGCTCCCTTTCCTAAACGAAAGTATCATAACACTATTTTATTTTCAGCACAACCAAAACCAAACCTAAGTGGACCAAACATGCAAGGGCCAAACCCAAACCAACCAGGCCAAAGCCCCCAGGTACAAGCACAGCCCGGCCAACAGCAACAAGGCCCAGGAAACCAATCAGGCATGGCCCCAGACCCCATCAATGCACTACAAAACCTGGCCTCCCAAGGCCAGGGCAGGAACCAAATGCTCAACATGGGACCACAAGGCCAAATGGGCCAGCAAGTGATGGGGCCCAACCCTGGAATGGGTATGCAGAGTCAAATGGGCCAACAAGGCCCAATGTCGCAAAATCCCCAAGGGCAGACAGCTACGAACCTGTTACAGACCCTAAATCAAAGACCTCAGATGAACATGAATCTTCAAAACAAGTTGGGTGGTCCTATGATGGTGCCAAATCAGGGCCAAATGAGTGGCATGCCAATGGCTAGTCAGCTGCAGAGTCAATTAGCTGGTCCTGGAATGCAAGGAGGGTCTGGCATGCAAGGAGGGCCCGGCATGCAAGGAGGTCCTGGCATGCAAGGAGGGCCCGGCATGCAAGGAGGTCCCGGCATGCAAGGTGGTCCTGGAATGCAAGGTGGACCGGGCATGCAAGGTGGCCCTGGGATGCAAGGTGGTCCCGGCATGCAAGGAGGTCCCGGCATGCAAGGCGGCCCTGGGATGCAGGGTGGCCCTGGGATGCAAGTTGGCCCAGGCATGCAAGGTGGCCCTGGTATGCAAGGGGGCCCTGGCATGCAGGGTCAAATGATGTCAATGGGCGGTAACATGCAAGGGCCAATGGGCGGGCAGGGCTCCATGGGCCAGATGCAGTGCAATCAGGGAGTAGGTGGCATGGGTGGACAGATGGCGCCTAACTCTATGCAAGGTCAGATGGCTGGGCAAATGCCTGGACAGATGCCTGGACAAATGCCTGGTCAAATGGGTGAGTACATGTTTATATTTTAGTACAGTGTTCCACTTATCATCTAATAAATCTATCAGCATCGAGTTGAATGGCGTTACTAGAGGTGGCTTATAATCTACTATTGATTCCATGACCAAGATGATGACGCTTGATGTTCTAGCTCACTATTACTAACAACTTACTATGCTCGTTATTACAATAATAGCACTGCTGAGCCTAATACCTTTTACTGAAGTGCTGAACGGCTGGCTAATCGTGTCTTTGAAAAAGACGTCTAGTCCATTAGGGTCCACCAAATAACTGCAAGGAAAAATACCAGGCTGCAGAAGGACCCACTGGATTCAAAACCTCGCAAAATAATCAAATAATCGGTTAAGTGCGGGTCGGTATCGCACACGAAGGGTACCGTACCATCGTACAACAAATCAAAAGCACTCAAAACAATAAAAAAATAAACAAAAAGAAAATTTAAAAAGTTTATGCCTTCACGAGATTTGAACCGACGACCTCCGGATTGAGAGTCTACATCATACCGGCTAACCACAACCATGTGGGTTGACGCGAAATATGCTATCATATTTAAATGTGTAGTATATGTGTAGCTACTGAATGGGTGCCTATAGACGGACACCGGCGTAGAGGAAGGCCCAGAAGGAGATGGCGGGACGACCTGGACACGTTCGAACTAGAGTGGGTCAATCTAGCTCTGACTAGAGATGTGTGGGCTCGAAATGGGGAGGCCTTTGCCCAGCAGTGGGACACATTATAGGCTACGTAAAAAAAAAAAAAAAAAGTATATGTGTCTATGACATGGTTGCTATGACAATAAATAAACAGTTTCAGTCAAGATCTCCATTTTGAAATGCGTAAGTGTATCTAAACACGTCTCTTGTATCGGGGCCCCCTTTAATTTGCAATATCTCTCGTATTTCAGTATTTGTGGTTGGTGCGGCAACAGATATACACATTCTGTGAAAAATTCAGCTTTCTAGCTATTACGGTTCGTGCAGACGGACTCGGTGACAGACAGGACGGACGGACGGACAGCGAAGTCTCAGTAATAGGGTCCCGTTTGGCACCCTTCGGGTACGGTACCCTAAAAAGTGTTATCTGCGAACACTACACTAGGTCCAACCTGTATCGTGGTGTCCAAATTAATGGGCTACATTAACTTTGTTTGTTGCAGTCGGCATGGGCATGGGCCCCGGTCAGATGGTGCCGCACATGCTGCACATGGGCGGCGGGTACCGCGGCGCGGCGCCGCAGCAGTACATGCGGCGCAGCCCCTCGCCCTCCGTGCCGCAGCATCAGGGGCCGAGCCCTGCGAACATGGGTGAGGGAACTGTAATTATACTTTATTTCAGAGGCTGGATTTTGCTCGCGAATCGCATGTCAAAAGCTATAGCGAGAAGCCGAAACCAGAATTTTGCGCCCTAGCAATTCGTTTGTAGAAGTAGAAGCGAGGGCCTATAGTCTTGTAGTGGGGATTATTGTTTGAGAAGGGAGGTTAATCCAACCTAGAGTCTCACCATTTGCTTGTGAAAGGGGAGGCCGAAAGCCGAGTCAAAATGCAGCGTATACGAGAAGAGTCCAAGGCTGAAGGGCGAGCCAAGCCACACAGTATGTCTGAATAAACGCTTGTCTATCTTTCCATATATCCAATAGAATAGAATAGAAAGCACATTTATTCAACTGTCATACACAGCAATAACAAATTATAAACAGAAACAAGTAGGAAATAAAATATACACAAGACAAAAAGGACAGTAAAAATAAGATCGGGCAGAACGGCGCCATGAAGTGTGTACCGCAACAGCGAAACGGCTCCGACTCAGCATGTGTTACAGGACCTCCAGGAGATTCTGCTACGCTGATATACTGTCGGTACCTATTAGAGAGTGAGTAAGTAAGTGTATGGGTGGGTGTTAACAAAACTACATACTATAAATAGAGGTGAGGATGCCGAAACCCCACCCATTTGTTACAAACACACACTAAACCGAAGAGACATGCGAGGCTGAAGGCCGAGCCAAGCGACACTAAATCACACAAAAAGCCGAGCTATGCTCCACACAAACTTACTGCATCTACCCACAGACACTATAATATTAGTTCGAGGCCGAAGGCCGAGTCTAGCATCATCTAGCAGATGTTGCTAAAATCCTAGAATTCTGAATTTAATCTCTACTTGTCATATTTATATGTCCAGGTGTGATGGGCGGCATGCAGCCATCTCCGATGAGCGCGATGGGCATGCAAGGAGTCGGCAGTCCCTCCGCCCCGCAGCACATGCACCATCCACAGCAACAAAGGTAGATATTCAGAAGACAAATATTACACTCTTATAGAAAGCTGTGTGCTTTGCCCAAGTGATCGTTTCGTGTCATCTGAGATAACTTGTCTATACTTTGCGATATTTTGTGACAACATAATCTTAACATGAGAACCAGAGTTGTTTTAAACGATAGATATAAGTGTGTTCGACCACCGGTTCGGTAATTATTTACTCAGAACAAAAGATCGCAAAGTACCCACAGACAAATCATGTGTCCCGAAGTATACCTATAATCACGTGGTCTACTTTATGCCATGACGTATTATTACAGAGGTCTGGGCGTGGCGCCCGCGTCGCCTTCCCTGCACACCCCGGGCGGGGCCTCCCCCCAGGGCGACGATGCCGCCTACAAGGAGAAGGTAAGAGAACATGTCTACCACTAATCTTGCTGGCAGCATTCAATGTGAAATAACTAATAAACCAAGACTGTATCTGTCACGTTGTCAAAACCTACTACAATTTAAATACCGTCCAGCCTATACTAGAAAGCTATTCTGAATACCTAATAGGTATTCAACTCAGTGAAAAGCAGCAAGTAATATTGTTTCACAAAAGGTGTCTCCCATCCCAAGGTAACTCAAAATAGGTACATCGTTAACGTTTCGTTTCAGCATTGTTTAGTAATTTCCCATCACTTTAGTGCGCGCCTAAAATTATCACAACTTTCTGGTTTCAGGTGCGGCAACTGTCCAAATATATCGAGCCGCTGCGCCGGATGGTGCATCGGATGGTCAGCGAAGGAGAAAGTAAGTTCTACAAACTAGGCCTCATGTCTATACTACACTTGTCAACCAAGTTCTGCTCAATAGTATGGTTTGATTGAATAGAATCAGTCGAAATTATCAAAATTTTCAGCCTGACAGAATCAGTACAAAATGTTTTTAGGGGACTGTCTGGACTGAATTAAAGCACTTCATAAAGCTAAAAAATTTAAGTTTATAAATAGCCCCCAATGCTTGTGATGTGCTGTTTCGGGATCCCACAACACGGGGTCTCCTAGTCTGAGTCCAGAAGCAATGTTTCTGCCTGTGTGTGCTCATAAAATTTGGAACGTTGAGATACTGAAGTCCCTGAATCTGTCCTCCGTTTCTGCTAGCTGGTTTGACTCCTACCTGAGAGGGCGCAAGCAGCGTATTAAGTCAGAGGCGATTTCTACCGAGTGGTGTGATCTCTTCACAGGGGTCCCTCAGGGTGGTATTCTCTCTCCTCTTCTTTTCTCTGTCTTCATTAATTCCATCTCGGATGTACTCTCCTCATCGTATCATCTTTACGCAGACGATCTCCAAATTTATCGACATTTTTCTCCGTGTGATATTGACTCTGCTGTAAGGATGCTAAATATTTATCTTGAGAGGATCAGGGACTGGGCCACTTCTTTTGGTTTACTCGTCAACCCTAGTAAGTCGCAGGCTTTGATTATAGGTTCTAGGTATTATCTTAACCTTTTACAGCATTTGTCCATTGCTCCTGTAACCTTCAATGGAAATATAATCGAATATAGCACGAAGGCCAAAAATCTGGGCGTTTTCTTCGACAACCAATTGTCCTGGTCAGTGCATGTCAGCGAAGTCAGTAGGCGTGTCTTCGCTACTTTTCATTCCCTCAGGCGACTCCAAAACTTCCTGCCTCGTCAGACAAAAATTCACGCTTGCCCAGTCTCTGCTCCTTCCTCTTATCGATTACGCTGATGTCTGTTGGGTCAGCGCAAACGAAGATCAACTGAATAAACTCGAGCGACTTCAAAATATCGGGATTCGTTTCGTCTTCGGTCTGCGCAAGTATGACCATGTCTCGGAGTTTCGCAGGGAGCTGAAGTGGCTACCTATCCGTCTTCGTCGAGATTTCCACACCCTCATCTGTCTCTTCAACATATTATTTAATCCACGCTATCCTGGCTTCTTGCGAGATCGATTTGAATTTTTGTCTTCGGATAGGCCCAGGAGACCACACGCTCGGTCACTGCTTATAACTCCGCAACACAACACATCCGCATATGAGCATGGGTTCCGTCTCCGTGCTATTGGACTTTGAAACGAACTTCCCAGTGCTATCAGGGACAGTCCTTCACTCAACATTTTTAAAAAACGCTTGAAGGAACACTATCTTTCTCTACCTTAATATACCTTAGTATCTATTAATATATAATATTTTGTTTTTTGTTTTTATCTGTATTTATGTATTTATTAGTAAGTAGTCTATTATTTTAATATTTATCGTTGTGCACTTATGTAGGTCTACCTTTTATTAAATTATCCTCTCCATCCTAGGTTTGCTGGAAGAGATCTCTTATTAGAGATAAGCTCGCCTTTGTACATGTTTTTTCTAATATTAAGTGTCTGTATTATGTTTTCTGTGCAATAAAGTATAAAGTAAAGTATAAACATTCCAGACGTTGAGAAACTGAAGAAGATGAGGAACCTCCTGGAGATCCTGTCGAACCACAACAAGCGGCTGCCGCTCGAGACGCCTACCTTTTATTAAATTATCCTCTCCATCCTAGGTTTGCTGGAAGAGATCTCTTATTAGAGATAAGCTCGCCTTTGTACATGTTTTTTCTAACATTAAGTGTCTGTATTATGTTTTCTGTGCAATAAAGTATAAAGTAAAGTATAAACATTCCAGACGTTGAGAAACTGAAGAAGATGAGGAACCTCCTGGAGATCCTGTCGAACCACAACAAGCGGCTGCCGCTCGAGACGCTCATCAAGTGTGAGGTAGTGCTGGAGAAGCTGGACTTCAAGCGGAGCGAAGGTCTGGGCACGTTGCAGGTGCCAACGGGGAAGGTGAGTTCACCATCATTATCATCAGGGGAGTATACCTCTAGGTTTCTTTACCATTTAAATACTTGTAACTGTGCAGATAGAGTAAGGGCGTGGACAGAAGATCTCTTATTAGAGATAATCTCGACTTTGTACACGATTTTTCTATAAGATATCGATTTGTCATCATCATGTGAGTACAATAAAGAAATTACGATGACGCGCCCGCTCCGTCGCCGCTCCGCGCCCGCTTCGACGCCGTTAAGCCTCGCTCTCACCGCCTTGCACCGATTTGTGTCTTAATGCTCGTTAATAAGTCTCTTATTACATCGGATCAGGGAGCACTTACCCAGTGGAGAGATCACGAATAGACTATAGGTTAATTTTGCCAATGTCATAATGTTCTGTAGATTTCGCTGTATTTGGACAGGTCATCTTTCAAGAACCTGGAAAGAACATCGAATCTTTATGATTCCCTAAACTGTCCCATTTTTCGCGTACACCTACAGTAAAGTCATCACTATCCGGCGGCCTAGCCACGCCCCGTAACCAATCAAATCGTTTCCAATTATCAAGCCAAGTTCACAGTGACCAGTTGAAGGCAAACTTTCGAACGCAAAGGTTGTGTCCTGTCCTGTGAGTGTGTATTAACAGATTTAAATTTCACTGCATTCTTATCACGAATAGACTGTAAGTTGTTAGACCACCTAACATTAAGAACAATTTAATTTTCCATCCAATGTCACTATAACCATTCTCTCTCTGAATACAACAGGAGCAGATCTTCAATCCCCTCCTCGAGGTGGTGAACAACTGTCTGCAGTCTCCGCTCGCCAACCACACACTGAAACGAACTTTCGGGTCCACGCTCGACGCGCTCAATGGACCAGAGATCATGTGAGTAACATAGCATATACCATACAGGGTGTAAATGAATTAACGCAAAATGAGAAACTACTTTGGTAGGGACATCATTCTGAGGTACATTATGAAACCGATTGGATCAGAGCAACTTTATTTTTCACTTCCCAGTACTCCACGAAGAGCTCCGTAGTCTAATTGTGTTTGCTATTTAGTGGTGCACGGGATCCGAATATCAAATCCAAAAACCCCATTCAATTTTAATGTACAAAAAAACAATTGTGTTTTGTATTTGCAGAAACCTCCCCCCTCCGTCTAAAGTAGCGAAGGTAGATGAGCCCGTGATGGAGATACCGGATGTGCTGCAAGGTGAAATAGCTCGTCTGGACTCACGGTTCAAGGTATGTTTTGAAAAAAATACTATATCACTTGATGCGTTTTTCTGAAACACTGGTCGAAAAAATCGGGCCCTGTACCGAGATTTTTTATTTTTTTTATTTTTATTTGTTTATGTTTGACAGCATTATGTAAATGAACTATTGAATACATTAAACGTGGACACAACTTTCCCTCTGTCACCCCGTATGGAAAAACGGGTTTTATACAGGGTCTAACAGAAGAGTGTAGTCATATTTTAGGGGGTTGTTAGGAAGATCATTCTGAGCAACTTTCACTATGAAACCGATTTGATCAGAGCAAATTTATTTTTCATTGCTTCATACATTTTGGTCCGGGCGGGCGGTCAGCTGATTTGTAATAATAACCATATTTAATTTATATAATTTACGTAATTTATAGCATTTACGTAATTTTAGACATGATGTACCTATAACCAAAACCATGTTTGCTGTGAGATTCTTTTGGTATTTACAACAATACCTTTACAACAAGATAAGTAAACTAATTGTACTAGAAATAAATAAATCTGTTGAAAAATTGGCTTAATAACTGCACAGTATGAATCTGTTGAGAATATCAAAGTGCGACAAAATTGTACTTATCATTATTTTGTTTTATTTATTTTTAACCGACTTCCCAAAGAAGGAGGTTTACAATTCGTCCGGATGTTTTTTTTTATGTATGTTCCCCGATAGCGTCTAGACGGATGGACCGATTTGGAAAATTATTTTTTTGTTTGAAAGGGTGTACCTTCCCATTGGTCCCATTGACACCAGGTCAGGATCTGATGATGGGATCCTGGAGAAATCGAGGGAACTCTTCAAATATTATAGTCAGACCTATAGTGATTTGTGTTTTTAGTAAGGGTTATAATTATAAGGGAATACAGTTTATATTAAACTCAATCTAATCAAATAGGGTTTGTGGAAGTCGGTTTTTTCTAAAGTTTACTTTTTGTTTCAATTATTTATTCAATGTTTAACTTAATATATTGCATGTTAGATTAGAATACTACTTAATTAGGATGTAACCTTAATTTGTGTCCCATGATACGGATTGTTCTAGTGTGGGACGCTACCCTCAAAGTGTTTAAATGTATTGTGCCTACATGAATAAACTTACTTACTTATATTGTTGTGTTGCAGGTGTCTCTAGACACGGTGCAGTTGGCCGGCGGCGACGGCGCGATCTCTCTCTTCGCTCAACTAGACGAAGCGCGGCTGCCGTGCGTGCCGCCGCTACAGGTGAGTGGCAGTCGGATGCTGAACATAACGGACTGTTAAGTGGGTGCTAAACTATTTCAGCCAACGTGCCGATATTTTGAATTGATCCGATTCATCGCCTCATTTGACCACTGGCTACCCCCCGGTGTGGTCTGATGATGATGCCCTGGGAGGCAGTCTGAAGGAAATACAATGAATACAAATGTAATGGGTATCTACCAGCCCTTCACGTCCCTCCCGGGTAGTGCTAGCGAGAAACGAATCAACACTATAATTTCCTGTACTTAGTATGCCACGTTCGAGAAAGGCCCTTGTCTATGTACAAATGTCATTTTCTCTGTCGAGCCCGAGATGTCTCGACGTGTCTCTCTCGACGCGACGCGGGAGGGAGACGGACGACCACATTATAGACATGGCGAGTATTTCACGTCGAGAGAGAGAGAGAGTAAAAAATGCCATGCTAAGCGTACAGGTTCTCAAAAGAATCCCGTCTAAATACAGTGAAATCTATGAAAACACGTGACGTTGCCGAAATGAACCTGAGTTGTGAGACCGCCATTATGAAATTGAATTGAATCCATCTCTCTCTCTCCCAGGTATCCGTCCCTCGGAGTTACCCGCACGCGGCGCCGTCGGCCCGACTGCGGCCGAAGGGCGCTCGGCAATCTCCGCCGGACTCGTTCCTGGCGCGGCTGGAGCGCGCCATGGAGGCGAGGTGTGCTAGGTAACTGCTGAAACCACTCTGTTTTTATCCGACTTCACAAAAGGAGGAGGTTTAAAATTGTGCCCCGATTGCGCCTAGACGGATGGACCGATTTGTTTTTTCTTTTAGGGTTTACCTTCCCATTGGTCCCATTGACACCAGGTCAGGATCTGATGATGGGATCGTGAAGAAATCGAGGGAACTCTTCAAATATTATTGGCAGACCTATAGTGATTCTTGTGTTTTTCGTAAAAACTCGTGCAAATGCACATAGTAAGCATAAAATTGTAATGCGGAACTGATGATGAAGACCACACATGACCACCAGTACTGCTCAATACTCGATACAAATACAATCTACTATGCGTGGATGACGGGCAACGCATAGCCTAAACCGGTGGACTTAGAGCCATGAAACTTTGTACAGGGGTTCCTTATGTAGCGTAGGGTAGCACTGAGATGGGATTTGACGAAATTAATTCCCCAAAGGGGGGGCGGGGGAATAGGGGGCTTACAGCACTTGACATTGGTTTCTAATGAAATAGGGTTTGTGGAAGTCGTTTTTTTTAGGTTTTACTTTTTGTTTCAATTATATCACGATCCGATATTGAGTCACATCTCGAATGGTACCAAATCGGGCAGGACCGTGAGTCACGCACTGAATCGCACGACAATAGCTATAGCGCGGGCGCCTAATTCCGGTTCCGCGTCATCGACAAGCCAAAACCAGCTTTTTGCGCCTCGCTATAGCATCCATGCCATTCCTGTTCGGTGCGCCCAGATAACAATTGAAGAGTAAATATTTCACGTTTGTATTCGTCAGGTTACCAAAGAGCTGCTCGGTGGGCCAGCTGCTCGACGCGTGGGAGATGAGCGTGCGGCAAGCGTGTGCGCCCGCGCACCAGCACTACCAGCCCGTGCCCGCGCTCGGCATGTGAGGTGCAAGTGTGTATACTCGCCAAATATATTATGTACTGTAACGGGTTCTCAGCCTCCTGCCGTGTACTAACACGTCTGCTGCAGGGGCACTCTAGGACAAAATACCGGAGCCGCCTGTTGTACACCATTCCAAGCGCACACAGCAGGCGGCTCCAGTTTAACGCACTTTTTCACCAGGAATATTTATCAGATTGAAAATATGTTTGTGCTCAGATGAAATGAACCATAATGTATTTGAACATTAGGAGTCACTGAAAGTTAGATTCCAATAGTTTTTTCGATGCGTAATTTTTCCTGCTACCTACACAGAGTTGTGGTCGATTCCAGAGTCGAGTTTGACTGGGACAATAACTAGCACCACGGCTTTTCCTGTTCCCCTGACTGGATCAATTTATTTTACTTGCATGAACAGTTTACTGTGTAGCGGTTTTAGTCTAGCGTTTCTACTGCGCGTGGCGTGCGAATATGTATATCGCGTGTCACCAATATGAACTCGGATGAACTGGAGTCGCGAAAAACTGACCAACGTGGCCCCCGATTCTACAAACGAATCGCATTGCAATTGCAATAGCGAGGGCGCGAAACCCCTGTTAATTTGTAGCCGGCTCGGCACGCCTCGACGCCGGCTACCGGAATTTTGCGCTATAGCAATTGTCATGCTATTCGTTTTTAGAATCCGGAGCCTGGTTCGATCGAACAATAATGAACAGTGATTGGTAGGTAGAGTGATTTGGGGTGAGTGACCTCAAACGTATATACTAGTGACTCTGTGAGCTGTAGACCTCGCGAGTGTGTCGGTGGGAAAGCTGAACTGCTAACACACATAAAAAATAACCCAAATAATTTTCTTTCAATAACACATACAAACTTATGAATGTACCTGGTTACGTACATGCAGTATGAAAGTAGCCGCACCAATAACTTTGTAAACTACATTTCGCGATCTTTAATACAACCTTTTGACTTTTTACTAAAATTATATAGTCTGTTTCACTCTCATGGTCTTTACGAATCCAACGACACCTCATTTGTTAATATCCATCGAGCCGTTTGGGTTGTAGCGATTTTTTTACATTTTAAAACCCCATATCTCCGCCATTTTGAAAAAAATCTAAAAACTGGCTCGAGTAAAAAATTCTATTTATTTTTCCAACCTGCTCACAAAATTTCACGAGAATCGGTTCATAAATGCGACCTGTAGAGGAGAACAACCGGACATACGAAAGCATTTTTGCCCAAACCTGAAACGGAGACGCTTCGCTCGCTTCGCTCCCTCGGTCAATTAACATGGATATGCATCGGAGATTCCGGGCTTTTTGAATGATTATGTTGTTTTTTTTTCGGAATTTCATAATGATTACATGGAACTAGTTATAACGTGCGAATCGAAACGAATCAATTTGAGCAAGATTTCCAACATAAAAGCAGCACCATCGGCATCCGCACAATGCAAGCGACTTCGCGCTCAATCAGAGTACAGTCTCCAAGATGTGTCATCGTTAACCTGTATGTGTGAACAATGTTTTTTTTTGCAAGCTACTAAAACACAATTTTAATTCAAATTCGTTTAACCTTCCGGAAAAAGGCATATCCATGTTATGACTTATGACTTTCATGATGTAATTACCAAAAATCACTCTACCTATTCCGATCACTGATAAATGAATTAGAGCGCGTTTGTTTTTGAAGCGCGACATGTAAAACGTATACGCGGAAACTAGCTTATACGCGCAGTAAAACGTATACGCGGAAACTAGCTTATACGCGCAGTAAAACGTATGAGGAAACTAGCTTATGCGCGCAGTAAAACGTATACGCGGAAACTAGCTTATACGCGCAGTAAAACGTATGCGAAAACTAGCTTATACGCGCAGTAAAACGTATATGCGGAAACTAGCTTATACGCGCAGTAAAACGTATACGCGGAAACTAGCTTATACGCGCAGTAAAAAGCTAATCTGAAAGTGAATCATTTTCTTGTCCTTGCTTGGTAGCTGATTGAAATATTAATAAATTGATTAATTGTTCAAAAAGACCATTGGCATTGGTTTTGTGTACCTACCTATGTTTAGGAGACTATCAAAGAGCAGTATTAGTTTATCGATGACTGCTGACATTATTGTTATGTATGATCGTCATCTATGATGTGTTTATGTGATTTTTGTCGTAAACTGCGTTGGTGTTGCTTGAGATAAATGGAATGTAAGCGATTGAAGACAATGTAATATTTTCTTCAAGTATAAAAATAATAATAATTACGTTTTAATTTAAATAATTTATTAAGTAGTTAAAATAAATTAAGGTCCTACCTATGTAATAATAAGCGAAAGATAAGTTTTACGACAAAGGGGATCTTCCGAATTTTGTATTCTCGATATGATATACGATAAGATTATTTAAGTTTTTAATATTATACTAATATGGATGGAAAGATAGAAAGCCAGTTAGTTAGCCGACTCGTTTTACTGATCTCAAATGTCAACAATGGATGGTGCACAACCTTTTACCTTGGCTATTGTTTGCTTTTTTACTACGAAATTAGTAATTTGATATTTTATATCAAATCTGAATCGGGAAGGAAGCTACCTGGCTTCCTATACTTCGAGCCTAAATTACACAAAATTTGCTGGATCATGGTTTAATTTACAGAAGTGATATTTTATCTGTGATAAATCGATGAACGAGTCTTTGAATTTATACAATTGCATCAAAAAATTCCTGAATTAATTTTAAATATTAACTTTCAGTTCTCTTAAACAAAATACTAATGTACATAGGTCCATTTGCACCAAAAACTTAATTTAGCAGCTGTCAAAATGTATGAAATATGTCAAACTTAATAGATATATTTTTTGGCATTTATTTTCACGCGTGTGCAATCCACGACTTGATACGGCAGAGTTGCCACTAACAAAAATTTAATTGCGATTTAGCGCGCTTATCACAATTACACCTAGTTTCCTGGGCGCTGATTAAAGTTAACAGGTTGGTTAAATCAGTTTCGGCCAATCAAGTTCCGTCATTTTGAATAATAGCGGTTCGTGATTGGCTGAAGCTGATTTAACCAACCAACTTTAATCAGCGCCCGGGAAACCGGGCATTAGTGTTTTTGTTGCAAATGGCCCTTAAAAATGGAGGTAAATAGTGCAATAAAATATCCCAAACACATTTTCACAACAAGATCCCTGTACAATAACTTGTGTTGATGTTGTAAATGTTGTAAATGTGAACATTAGAATTAAGGAATAATGATTTGTTTTTACTTTAAGCGCAATAAATTATTGTCACAGAAATCAAAAGCTTTTAGTACTTGTCCAATATCAACTTATCTGTGACGTGGCGAGAACCCAAATAAATAAATATAGCCCATTAATGTCCCCGCCGAGGGCCACAGGCCTTTACCCGGATACGAGTAGCTCGAATACAGTATAGCGACGCCCTTGCCATACTGTTGTACAAGCAAGGATACTGTAATATTATACTGATACAGATAGACCACCTGGTACAAAATATGACACCGGCGTAAACACTCTGGAACGAGCGACAGAGATCACGCATAAGCCACGTAGGTTTGCGTGATTGCTCCGTAAACTTAGTTTAAAAAAAAAAAACATTTTTGTAACATGGACAATAAAGAAAAAAAACCAGATGCTACGGAAGCTTCTTTAGTTCGAGGCCATTATCGCTTGGTGCAGCACCATCGAAAAATTGCAATTACCACGAGATGGCGCTGAGATATATAGGATTTATCCTAAGATTAGCGCCACCTAGAAGTATGTTAACTGAAACCATGGCGTTTAAAGTACAAATCTTACTCCTCACGCCATCTCTTTTTTACGAAGGGCTACTAATTCTAATTTGTATGGGATGAGCACCCTGTGGTACAACTAACAAGTTAGTTAGTTAAATAACTTCTCCTTTGTTCAAAGCGAGATCAAATGCCGCAGGCAGCCAGCATCACGCGGATTGCAGACCAAAAGCTAAGCTAAGTTTAGCTTCGCTCGCATTGCTAAGGTTTTTCATTCATAACCTCGCTATAGTTGCAGTCTTCATACGAGTATGGAAAACTGCGTCAGCTATGCAACCCAAACTTAAATTAACTCTTGGTCTGCAACCCGCTTAACAGTGGTATCTAATCTAGAGCGCAGAGAGGGATTCAAGTTTTTGCGCAACATTTTTCTTTACAGCGAGAACTGGTAAGTCTGGCTGGCCGGTCTTTTCGGAAGGGCGCAAGCCCCACGCCGCTCTGTGCTGCCGCAGCACGACCAGTGCCTCGAGCCGGGGTGCCCCGCGTGCCCGTGCCCGCAACCTGGGAACATTTAAACATTTGTGTATGTGAAACAGACTTGTCAAGTTACATTATATTAGAGACCGGATTCTGTACGCAAATCGCATGGCAAATGGCTATAGCGAGTGCGCAAAATAACGGTTTGTAGTTGGTTTGTCGCAGAGACTATATCCAATTGACTGCGCCTGCGGGGAAATGCGGCTCGCTCCCCGTAACATCCTTCTCCCCGTAACATCCTTCTAGACCCTGAAGACAATTAAATTTACAAATACCCTTGGACACAGACAACCCCGACCCGACTCTTCCCACCCGTCCATTATATATTCACCGCCCGCGCACGCGCAGGCGGAGGTGGCAAATCAGTCCACCTGCACCAGACACAAGCCGCAGACACCTCCACAGAACGCCGTACACTCTACGCCGGCACAAGTCACATAGAGACTCAGCGACACACCATAGTTGTGCCCGGCTGCGTATCACATACCACTCACCACAACCCTCCCAGGGTGGGCCTCTCCCCCGGTAGGCCCACCCTGGGAGGGTTCGCGAGGGCTCGCGTGCACAAATGGACTGATTAAGGCGGGGACTATCTGTTCCGCCCATCCCACGGCAAAGTTTTCACGTTCAACTGAACAAAAAAAAAATTCAAGGCAAAACTTTACTAGGTATTCAACAAACGTTCGCATACGCAACCTATGTACGATGACGGGCCGCCAGACAGTTTCGCAGCGGCTGACCAATCACAGCTCTTACCTCATCCCCCGCCGCCCGTAAATTGATAAGTTGTGTTTCAAAGGAAAATGTATCTATGCGCTCTCCACTGGATAAGTGCTCCCTGGTGCGTCACGTCTCGGCGCGTCGACAAACCTTAACAGAGTTTTGAGCCTTTGCTATAACCACTGTCATACGATTCGCGTACAGAATCACGGCACTATTTAACCCAATCACTCGCAGAAGCACACCGCCCGAACGACCGAACGATGGCGAACTATTATTGTATAAGATGTGTCGGCAAACCAGTTAAATAGCAGTTAGCTATAGTAGAGTAGGTACCTTTATAGCCGCCGCCCATGGCCGCGCCGCAGCCGCAGGTGGCTTGCTTCTTACCCCCCGACGAGCAGAACGAGCAGCAGTGAAACTGACCGGTGTGCGGCCGGGTCACGCGCACCGCACACGGGTACGGACTGCCCTGGAACGCAGGCAAAACATTATCACTAGGTACAAGTCGTACTAACGGTTCGTGAGATTGAGCTCGCTGACGGTCAGACAGACAGACGGATGGACCGCGGAGCCTTAGTAGGTAATATGGTCTTGTTTGGCACCCTTCGGTTACGGAACCCTAAAAATAAAAATTACTTACCCACTAGGTTTATACCTATGTAGTGTAAATAGGGTGCCGCCATCCACGAACACGCGTGACGTAGCTATTTGCATCTTTCTCTTTCATCGGGGCATTCTGCTGAAAGACAAAGATGCAAATAGCTAGGTCACGCGTCATCGTGGATGGCGGTAGAAGATTTAGAAGTACTAACCTTGATTGGTTTATTGTTGAGCGTGACTGCAAACAAATACGCTCCAGGATTCGAAGGGCATATCACAAGACTATAGGTGCCGTCGTTCCTGTAACAAGTAGTAGTGGTTTTAGTTGTATTTCTTGCAATATTTTTTTGAATTTTTGTATGTGTACTTGTACATACTTATCAGTAACTTTAGCAAAGTCTGGGGTAGCGCTGGAGTCGCGTCTTCTGAAGTATCCCGCTACCTGTAAAACACATAAGTTAGGCACTGCACAACAGTAATAAAGCCGAGTAACATCTGAGACATATCTCACAGCTGGGAGAGGTTTATTAAATACGGGATACGGGCCTGAGTGACAATGTTGATGTTGGTCTGACATAATTGAAACAAAAAGCGAGCGAGTTGGGTACCTGCTCCCCTCCACACCAGATCCGCTCGCCGCTGCTGTCTCTGAGCTCCAGAGTGGTCGTGTGCTTGCAGTCCACATGCAGGTCCTGCAGACCTAGAATTCTACCGTTAGTGGGAGTTTTGCAGCTGCACTTTTGTGAAACAGGTTTGATCTCCGATGCTGGCCATGTATTCCACGTCTGCGATAGTTCCCGACAAGTTTACTTGACTCTGAGCGAGCTGACCTTATGCGAAAGAGAGGTTACAGTCTCTCTCCAATCCTATCTAACCTTTATCGCGAAAGAGAGCTCGCTCAGAACCAAAGTAACTTGCCGCGGCCTGTAGACCGTGTCCTTCATATCTCCATGACTGGGGCAATGGACCAGCCCCAAGAAACGAAAATGGTCCATTAATGATTTGGCTAAACCGGGGCTGAACTGTGCTGGTTCCACCCCGTGTGCTAAAACTAAATGAAACTATGTTGCTTGACCTGCACCAACTGGTGCTTGACCTGCACCAACTTGTGCTTGACCTGCACCAACTGGTGCTTGACCTGCACCAACTGGTGCTTGACCTGCACCAACTGGTGCTTTGGCGATATACAGGGTGGCTGTGAAACCACTAGAATTATTTTAAGGGGTTGATGCACAAATCATCTGACCCACTCAGGCCTAAATGTACTGGGATTACATAACATAGCGTCACGCCTTTTCCCATACGGGGTGGCAGAGGCACCACTGTGCCCACTTTCAGCCAGTGATTAAATACTCCATTTTGCGTGACAGGGGGCTAGCCCATCGCCGCAGCTATGGAGTAATAAAGGTTTCCTCACGATGTTTTCCATCACTGTTAGAGTGTCCGTATAATGACTTATCTCATTGGTACATGGTCAGCACCGGGATTTGAAACTCACCTATGCATGAGAGGCAAGCATGAAAACTAGACCACGGAGCTGAAATACGTACTGGGATATGAAAAATAAAGTTGCTCTGATCAAATCGGTTTATTAGTGAGCTTAGAATGATGTCCCTAGCAACCCCTTAAAATATAGCTAGTGGTAAAATCTTACCATCAGTCCCAATAACACACTGCTCCGGATCCGGCGCCCTCGTCAGCAGCCTCCCCAGTAGGCCTCCGCTGGCCGGGGCGGAGGCCGAGAAGCGCAGCTCGCACCGAGGCGGGCTTGTCCGCCCGGAGATCTCTGTCACCCGCTCCAGGCGACGTAAGACTGGCCCGCTGAGGGACAGGACCTCGTCTTCGTTGGCTTCTGAGAGGATCTGGGTAAGTGAATGAAGACTGAAATGGTCTATTCTATGGGCTTGAAACTTCAGGTGCAACAGACAGTTCCCTCAGGGAATGCATGGAAGTAGACTAGACCGTGGAGCACATGTTGCTTGCGTGCCCCTCCACTATAGACACCAGCCAGTACCACCTCGGACCTCGAACACCCCGGCCTCCTACTCCAGCTGGTGCAGGGATTAGGATGGAAACTGAAGTGCAGGCGCAAGGGAAAGGCACAAAGACAGGTCTAGGCACAACTACTTTACCCCCTGATAATGAAGAAGAAGAAGTCTATAGGCTTCGGCTAATCACCAGCGATCAGGGAGGGGGCGGGGTTGGTGGTGAAATTATGTCAAGTGTATGGTAAAATGGCCGCCATACTGACAACAGCGCGGGCCTGCTTTTAAACCACCCCGCCCTTCATAGAGTTTCTTGTAGTGTTAATTACTACCCGCCCCATTACTGCCCGGCTAAGGACTGCTGCCGCAATCAACAACAAACAACCGCCGGTGGTTTACCGAAATCATTAAGTTGGTCCAGACGTCCTGAGTTGCCACTAAGACCTATTTATTTAACTTTTAAAACCCCTAGCTATATTATTAAGGGGTTGTTAGGGACATCATTCTAAGCAAGCAAGCTTTTTCACTTTCCAGTAGGTACATTTTGCCTAAGTGGGTCAGCTGATTTCTACGGAGAAGTGAAAAATAAATTGCTCTGACTGATTAATTCGGTTTCATAGTGAAAATTCCTCAGAATAATGTCCCTAACAACCCCTTAAAATATAGCTAGGGGTTTCACAGTCACCCTGTATTAATACACTACTAAAATACCTCTTCAGCAAACCTCACAGCCTCCCCAGCCTGCGCCGCCTTAGTCTCCATCTCTCGTGTCTGCTCCGCGAACTTCGTCCGGTAGCGGGCCCTGGCGCGGGCTGCCGAGGTGCACAGGGACCGCCCGTGAGCCTCCACTGCCCTGCGGTACTGCTCGGCGAATGTCGCTACTTCTGCTTCTATGCGGGCTGCTTGGTTCTGGTGAGTTGTCACAGTAAATCGATTTGGAAAGTATGTAAGAACAGACCTACATTATAATAATTCTCTCCGTACATCTACGTGGAGGCTGGTAGGTATACGTCTATGATCAAGAATAATTTGCCGTCTTTGAAAAGGGTAAGTCTATCAAGGAAATCGACATGATCCAGATTATCTGAATGTCAACCTACAGACCTGTGGTTCATAGTATTAATCTATCAAGCAAACCTTCGATTTACACATTAGCCTTACGCTGTTTGTCCACCGCCGCAGTTCGTTTCAATGAGATTAGCCTTATTAAATGACTCGTCGTTGTCATCTTTAGTTTGGCTGTTCTCCAATTCTACACCGAACAAACATTGCCCAAGAAAGCTAATAACTATGTTCAGACCAAGACTGTGGCTCCAAACCTGAAAGGTCAAATCGAATTCCTTGATTTACAAGTGACAACTCACGTCAATCTCCATGGCGTGCGAGTTCAGCTGCCTAGTCGCCAACTCCACATGTTCAGGCACGTACTTGGCTCGTTCGCACGCGTCTCTCAATAGCCTGGCCCTTTCAGCCGCGGCGCGGGCTGCGTTGGCCAGCGCATGGCCAGAGTGGGAGACCACACAGCAATCACGGCAGACCACCTGGATAATATTTCAATGTTAGCCGGCGCGGTCGAAAAGCCAATACCGGAATTTTTATAATAGCCACTGTCATACGATTCGCTTGCAGAATCACGGCCCAGGTGTTCTACGCTGGCCATTTCCTGATGTTGCGGAGCAACAACTTTTCTCGTCTGGCAGCGCGACTTTTTCCTAAATATTGCTCATATCGATGACATGAAGAAGTCAGTGCATTTGTTCCTAACTAATTATATTTCCTTAGTAGTGTCCCCCCCTCTTGTATGGTCAGGTCGGCATAACTCATCGGAAACATCAAGTGGACAAGACCGTCGAGCATCCAGTTGATCTATTCCAGCTGGTGCAGGAGTTAGGATGGTGGATACAGTGTGGTTGCAAAGGGTTTGGTGATAGATGTATAATTGAGAGATCTTCTTCTTCTTCTTCCTCAGTGGGTAGTAGTGCCTGCACTTGGCCCAGTTGTACGGCCTTTGTGAATTTCCCCTGCGCCTGCACTTCAGTCCAACCATCCTAACTCCTGCACCAGCTGGAGTAGGAGACCTGGGTGAATTGTGAGATCACTGTCTCTGGCTTTCAGAATCACAACAATAACATGATCTAACTATACAGGGTGTTTCAGAAAGGTGGAGTCACAACAGCAACTTTAATTTTCACTTCTCCATACAAATCAGCCAGATCGCCCGGCACAAAACGTATGGACAAGTGAAAATTAATGTTGCTCTGATCAAATCGGTTTTGTTGGAGTTGTTCAGAATGATGTCTCTAACAACCCCCTGAAATATGACTACTTACACCCTTTTTGTTACACCCTGTAGATCCTAACCTGCTGACAAGTAGCACAATAGACGCTCAGCTCAGCATCAGGATGCTGGCGACAGAACCTCGTGGGAGTCAAGTCGAGAGGGTGAAGCGAGTGTCTGGCGGTGGCCTTGTGTCTGCCGTGCGCTTCCTCGCAGGAGCTGCAGACGCTGACGAGGCACTGACTGCAGCGTCTTTCAGCCTGTTGGTGAATTGGCAACATCTGGATGAGCGATTTAAAAAAAAGTTTTGACAAAATCGAACACGAGCAAGCTTGTGACCAAGACGGACAGACAGACAGTGAATCCTTAGTGCCAATCGCAAAGGACTGTGAGAGTCCTGAATGCACCATTTGGGCACCCGACTCCAGAAATAAACTAAGAGTACATGAGTAGATAGGTAACATGCCTCACTTGTTGGATACTTTGTTAAATTCTCTTTTGTAGGCCCCAGCATAAAACCGCTACTAATTGACAGTAACAAAATGTGAACCCGCACGCGTGAAGTGACGGCCTGACAGTACGCTTCAACTAATACGGATATTTTAAGAGTTCCATACAAGAACACGTGCGTAACAACTCGTGCGCATCGCGTCCTCTTACGAATTATCGAACAATTTACATAGAATGCCATTAGTTTAGACGCGGTTATTTAGTTCTTTTCTTGGAAGGGCATTTATAGATTTTGTATAATAAAGCAAGAGGTGATATTTGAGAATTAGGCTATACTGCAACTCTGGACTAGAACAATATGGGCTACTTGACAAGAGAGTTACGCTGACGTAACTTACATAAGATCGTCTCTTAATCCACTTAAGAACTGAAAAGAGTTTCCCGAGCTGATCGAGGAAATTTAATTGTGTCTACCGCAAAGGTAATAAAACAATTATTAAACTTATGTCGGTATAGGACGTACCAGTAAGTAGTAACTCTTCTCATGAGCTATACTCAACCATCTGAAATGTCAATCTACAGCTCATAATCCTAAATTAAACCCAAAAGTCCACCGAGAAAAAAGTGACACCGGTATTTCGTATTTCTCTCTGCATTGTCATCTCCTTGAATCGTCTTAGAATAAAACCAAACCACTTGACGATTGAACAAGTGTTCTCTGTATGCTTGAAATATCATCTCGGATTTTGTAATTTGTTTCTCAAACCCTAATGATCTCCTGAGTTTATGTTGGATCTCTGCCAAGAGCTCGAAGATAAGATTCGGGTATTATTGCTTTTAAACAATCGTTTTATTCGTGATTCACGCATTTGTTACGAAAGACACCTATGAGTTAATAGTTCTCTTTATAGGTCACGTCAATTTTTATTGGGCTGGTGTTTCGTCTTTTTATTGGCGCTATATCAACAGGAGCAGGTGGGTGTTTGTTTTGAAACCGACAGAGGTGGGTGGCATTTTACACTTCTTCATCTTTACACTCAATCGTTACGATGGAAAGAGATGCACAATTGCACACATCACTTATCATAGGATCACGTCTTCTCCCGTACCGGATGGCAGAGGCACAACTGTACCCACTTTTAGCCAGATACTTGCATTTTGCGTGACAGATTACCGTACCGAGTAATGAAGGTTTCCTAGGAGGAGATAATATGCGTCTTTGAAATTAGTTAATTACCCGACTGCCTTCAGAAGGGAGGGTTATGTTTTTCGAGTGTATGCGTATGTAGTATGTATATAGATTTCTATGTTCCCTGCTTCAGCCTGAACGGATTGACGGAATTTAACGTTTGAGGTGTCGTTAGATTTGTCTTGATAGCGCGAGTGACACTGGGTACATAAAAAACAATAAAACACTATTTACTTTTCAGTGTTTATTTTAGGCAGTCGGGTTTTTCGTTTTCTTTAACTAATGTATACTTTTTTAATGCAGTTTTTTTCTTGACGACATGCCTAAAGTGGACCTTCTCCTCTCGAGTCTTGAGATCCATGCATGAGCATGTTATGCTCAGTCAGATTACAATAATGGAAGGATACAAACCTCTGCCACTCCGCGTCGGAAAAATCGTGACGTCTAGAAGCACTACATTGAATAAAACCTACCTTATTATCACTAGAGCACAAATCGCATAACACGCTAGCTTTATCGCTGTCATCTCTCCCTGCTGCCACGATCTTCCTCAATAGAACATAGTTGACGGGCAGAGCTGCTATACCGCCTAGAGGTAGGGTGGTTTCGTGGCCGCAGGTCGGGCAAATCAGCAGTTGGACGCTCTTGCCTGATATCTGGAAAGAAGATGCACGGTTGTGTGCCAAACGCCAGTGAGATATCCTATCGATTTGATGAAACCGCCGAGCTATGGGGCAGTTGGGCTGCCCACCTGCCTCTTTGCTCCCCTGGGTCTGTTACTGCTTTGATCCAGGGTCCCTCTTACTCATCAAACTCAATGTTTTATTCTCGGAGAGTCCGCGGCTAGTTCGTTTTCTTCAGCAAGTTTTATTTGGCTTTGAACATAGTCTTACGCCCAATTGCATTGACATAGTCATTTAGGAGGCATGCTGTTAGTGAAATTGCGTACAAACAATACAGATTATTTACTAGTAAGAGCACTTCATTCAAGTATTGTTTGCTATGCTCCGAGTGGCTAAACCAGCTTTTAGAAGTTAAATAATCCTACATTTTCATTTAACCTTTGTGGTGTAACCCACGATGGTAATTGGTAACTAACCTTCCTAGTGAAGATGCCATATCGCTGCTGCTTCTCCTGGTCCCAGCTGCCTTCCGACCCTGAGTGGTGCAGCTCACTCTCATACCCTGACCCCGCGGAGCCAGCGCCGGACCCTGACCGCGATCCCCCTGGCTCCAGCTGGATTGACCCTGTGGGTGATCAACATTTTAATAACTCTACTTTTGTACATTATCAAACGTTCTGTACGTACGATACGTACGATATGTAGTAGCGAAAGTTGATACGGTATGTAGTAGTCGTATAAGTGAATCCCGTGATGTAACTAGTATAGGTCAATCTATCTCGTATCCGAGTAAAGGCCTGTACTCCTCGGTGTGAACATTATAATGGGCTACATTCACATGTAAGATCTTATTGCTATCAAATATTTAATTTCCCTATCGTGATCTGATATTTCCCAAAAACCACGCGGTATTGGTCACTGGTTTGAAGGTAAAGGTAGATATGGTAAGTTACTCTATGGTAGATAGAGCCAAAATGTACAGATGCATAAAAATATGTGACACCTAACACACGTACTATACGTATCATGAATGCACACGTACTATACGTATCATGAATGTCACGTCACCGGACAAGACTGTGTGTAATCCGAAAGACAAGTTGGCAGGTCCGGAATACTCCGCATTTATTTATTATTACGAACGGAAGAAACTGAATTTATCCCGCGTATTATTTCACTTGCTAATTTAAAATCGGATGTGGCGCAAATGTGTAACCTTGAGTAAAACTATGATAGGCACTTCTTCATGCTCTGCCAGCCCATCTTGCTGCCAACCTGCAAAAGGTAGATGGTACCCGAAGAAAAAGAGCAAGATTCCTGTAAAAAACATCTTTTGGACAGCTTTGCCTGACTAAATATGGTTTAACGTTGAACCTACCGTAGATTTGCCGTATAGGTACGGAGTACTATTATCTCTTCTGTGGTATAGGTGTACCTTGGGTAGTTTTAACGCATTACACGGTTAGCTGTGAGGTGCTCCGTGGTGTCTAGTGAGTTTCACCTTGCTTCTCACGCAGGAGATGCAGGTTCGAATCCCGGTGCTGACCATGTACCAATGAGATGATTAATTTGTATTAAGGGGGCTGCGACCGCGTGAATTTCCCATACAAACGTAATACAAAAATGATTTGAATTTGAGAACTAGTTCAAAGCATTTAGACTGTTAATCGGATTTATACACTGTCTACGCAGGTTCCTGGTCGTATACCAAGGTTCTTATTCAAATTACTTAATCGTGTAGCATTTCACCGCTCTTTCAGAAACGGGGGTAAGTATACCTATTAGAAAACTAATGGGAAATTAACTTTATAATGATTTCAGCCCTCTGGGTCGCTGCCTATATAACAAGTCGGACACCCCTCATCCATAAACAAAACATAGTTTATTTTCAAGTCGATGCATCTCCCGCCATATTTTTTACCATACTATTTAAAACAAGTTTGTTTGTTTCCTAGCTGTCATTTAAACAGACATGTAGGTCCGAGGGTGGAATACTGATAAAAATAGACAACCATTAGCGATGTTCCGGTGTGCATTGCGCGGGCGCACAAATGAGCTTCTAAATCAGTACAATGATTATGCTGTCGTGGTTTATTTACTGCTATGGATTTGGGACGAATTTAGGTGAGAGTCGTACGATAAATCTGTTCATTCTGAAGACCGAGCGATGGTACTTAGTTAAGGTCACTATCTGTACTTCTTTCTAAGTTCAAAATTATTAAATTATTGTCAATAATTTGTGTAAGTAGATTCTTATTGTGTCCCTAAAAGTCATTGATTAAAAGATATGAGGATCTCTTATTATGTCTTCCTTTTTCTGGGAATTCCGCTAAATAACTATTGGGTATGAGCCTATTTGCAGAGTTGAGATTTAGAGAAACGACGGTTTAGTAGTTTAACTCAATTCCTTATATTGGCGGGAATTTACGTACTTGGAAGGCTATACGACTATGTCCTATCAGCTTGAGAACACACCAGAAACAAGGAGGGTCTGGGCGGTTACAACGCCTTTTATAACACAGCTATGAACTAACTTTTTAAATACAGTGTGGCGGTTTCACAGATTAGTTTTTGTACAATCGATTCTCAATCGAATAATCCAACACGCCCCCTCAAAAACTGATCATGATTTTGAAATCATTTTATAATTAAGGTATACATATTGCAATACCTACACAGAACATATTTCCTTCCAAGTAACTGCTGGGAGTAATTATATATTGTTATGATCCAACATTCGTTGCAAGGACTAGGGAAAACCCAGAAAAACCTAGTCAGATCATCTCATAATAATTTAACTTAATATTATCATTTTTAAACAATGATTTTGTTAATGTACATATTTGTAACACAATAAACATTTATTGTAGACCCATGTCCACTCTTAATTTTTGAAAACTGATTGTTGCGGCTTCGTCATCAGATGTGCCAGTTGTGCACCTGTTGGTATGTAATTTAATTTAATTACATTTTTCTCTACTTTTTCACGGGTCAAGTAATATTTAATATCTATATGCTTGGACCTTTTGTGGCTTGTAGGATTCTTCGCAACACTGATACAGCCGTTATTGTTTCAAAAATGGTAATGGGTGTTACAATTTGTATGTTATTGCTTAACATTAGTGATTTTAACCATGAAGCTTCCTTTACAGCCTCATACAGTGCCATATATTCCGCTTCTGTCGAAGAAGCTGCAACGGAGGACTGTTTCTTACACATTCTGTACACTTTCTGTACACCATGTTATTGTACAATTATGGAAAGACTAAAATATATATCCTGTTGTACTATGTCTATCACTTTTATCTCCACCTCAATCGGAATCTGCATACCCACACAGTACATTCTCAAAATTACCTCTTTTATACACTAATTTTAAATCAATTGTGCCCTTCAGGTATCTAAGCATTCTTTTAAGACATTGCCACAACTCCTTATTATTCTTATTTGTGTATCTGCTCAATATATTGACACTCGCACTTAGATCTGGCCGAGTACATAGCATAAAATACATCAAATAGCCTATAAGGTTTTTATAGGGCGCATCATATTTAACGTCTGAATTCAGAGCCTCATAATTAGGTTTACTTTCTAGAGGAGTACTTGCTGGATTGCAGTCCTGCATATTATATTTACACAGTATTGGTTTTATATACAAACTTTGATCTAATGTACCATTTTATCTAGTTATTCTTATACCTAGAAATAATTTTATCTCATTCATATGAGTCATTTTAAATTTGCTCATTAGATACATTTTAAAATTATTCATTGTTTGGACATCGCACACGCAACGACTAAATCATCGACGTATAGTACTATATAAATGTTTTTATGAATTGCACCTTTATCTAATACATGTATACACTTATCAACATCCGAATTTTGAAACCTTTCTCTTTTAGGGATTGCTCAAAGACTTCAAACCAACATCCTGCAGCCTGCTTGCATACTTTGTTGCCTGTATAAATTACCCTTCAGGAATTTCCATGTGGATTTTTTTCTTTTAACTTACCATTTAAAAAGGCAGTTTTAACATCTAAATGATGAACCAGTAAGTTATTTTGATTTGCAAAAATATCAATCTAAAACTAGCAATCCTAGCTACAGGCGCAAATGTTTCATTGTAGTCTACTAGATATTCTTGACTAAAGCCTCTAGCTATAAGTCGAGCTTTATATCTTAAAGGTTTTTCATATTCGTTATGTTTGATAGTGAAAATCCATTTACAATTGGTATTGTATTGACCAAGTATTATTTTTCTTAAGGGAGTTTAATTCATATTTTATTGCGCTATCCCAATGAATTCTATCATCTCTAGTTTTTATCTTTTCAAAGGAACTAGGTACTTTACAAATCAATGATTGAGCACACTGGTAAATATTCATCATCAGTTTCATCATAAGATCATAAAATCATAACATACACCGACCTCTGATTCTATCGCTCGTCTGTTTTCCAGTAATGCACGGTTCACACAATTTTTCGTTAGGAACCACTGATTCAATTAGTTTTATATCGTCCATCATATCAATGCCTTTTATTTCCTGGAATTTATTTTTACTCAATCGTTGATGCCATAATTCATAGTCACTGTTGTTCGTGCATATTTGGGAAACAGAGCGATGCACTATCACAGATAACATTATAGCAAATAAGTTGTTTCAACACATACCATTCATGAGCTTCTTACCACCTCAGTCAGTGATGTGGGCTCCATGTTGGTCGAAAACAACGTTCAGGCTGGCTCGCTGCATTTTGGACACCGACAGCAGCCGTTGTACAGCACTTCGGGGCAGAAAAGCACCTGTGTCGCTCACAACTTGAATTGATCCCTTCTTCGTAGCTGAAATAAATTGTCCAGTTTTAGCAATTAAAATTTTAACTGGTGTGTACGGTCACGCCGCACAATATTGTGATCAGCAACCTAGTTTAAGTCACGCGTCATGCGAACTTACATGTATGATATTTAACTATAGCTTAGCTGAGTCTTTATACAACTGTATACCTAGTAACATCAATAAATAGTAATCCAGCAATAATTCTGGTTTAACTCATAACTTCAACAACTACTTCGAGTGTGTGGGATAATCTCGTAAACTACGGGTTAGACTATACATGGTGTGGTTAGGTTTGAGCAGATGTAGAAGAAAACTTCCCTGTTTATGATGTGGTCGGACGCTCCAGAGTCCAACAGGAACGTTATCCTGTTCTCCAATCGCTCGTCCTCTTGTTGGTAGTAGCCCGTCATGAATGCGAAGCCTGAGAACTCATCTGGCGCGGGCGTCGATTCTTCGTTCAGCTGCGCCGCCGCATGAACTTGTCAGTCTCATCAAGTTTTGCGCCGGCCGCCAACAACTCCGAAATCAGCTCGTCGAATGTGGTGAAGTGGCTCACGAGGGAAACATCACTTAGTAACGCGCGAATGCGAAACTTCCATGCTGCGTATTTTTCACCAGCAAAAGGTTGGATTTTACGTTTTGGTCTTTTCGTTTCCATTTTTGAAATTTAGTTTATATTTGCACAGTAGATTCATTTCGCGGCACTGGGCCCATAACCTATTGGGTATGAGCCTATTTGCAGAGTTGAGATTTAGAGAAACGACGGTTTAGTAGTTTAACTCAATTCCTTATATTGGCGGGAATTTACGTACTTGGAAGGCTATACGACTATGTCCTATCAGCTTGAGAACACACCAGAAACAAGGAGGGTCTGGGCGGTTACAACGCCTTTTATAACACAGCTATGAACTAACTTTTTAAATACAGTGTGGCGGTTTCACAGATTAGTTTTTGTACAATCGATTCTCAATCGAATAATCCAACAATAACATTGGATTATCTATTAGGTTAAAGCATCCAAGCTGTTATATTATCTAGGTTAAAGCATCCAAGCCGTTATATTTGATTCGAAAGTATCTACGATCGTAAAGTATCGATTCCCGCACTGGTTGCTACAGACTAGGTCAAAGGTTTCCGTCAGTCTCCTTCCTATGGCTTCTTGACTGCATTCACCGATTACTACTTATTGTAATTATTAACCTTCGGCATTTACAGCTCAGAGTTGTCCTATTGTCAGGGGTTTTTCTATACGGGGTGGCAGATGCACAAATTCGCATCCTACATCAGCTGTTTCACTCGCGCAAACATAGCATAATATAGAGTCACGCCTTTTCCCATACGGAATGGCAGAGACACAACTAAGAACACGTTCAGCCAATTATGAAATATCAATTTTGCGTGTCAGGGGCTAGCCCATCGCCGCAGTTATGGAGACTGGACTTAGGGACACGAACAAAAGATCGATTCCTTGGTGGAATCGATTCTTCTCTTCCGATGCCAAGTACTTTTGGCATCGATACTTTTTTTTCGATTCTTTACCGATATGAGTACTTTATAGTTAGTATCGATTCTAGTCTATGACTAACAACATGACGGAACTAAAATCCAATCCAACCGCGCCCCACAACCTGCCAGAAAAATATTTAATTGATGTCAATAAATTGATAGGTGATAGATAAGTTCTTGGCTGTGAATTTAAAATTATGCCTATGAAAAAGTGTAATTATACACAGTGAATATTAAGACACTCGCCGAAACCTTTTTGGTGTAGACCGTCGACACTATCGAGTTGTGGCACAATTTTCCAAATCCGGTGAAAAAAACTCGAAAACTCGAGTTCTTTCTTAGAAAACTAGAAAATTGAATAAACTTTTACCTAAAAGTTGACTCAATTTTCGAGTTTTTTTTAACCCGATTTAAAAATTATGGAACCACTCGAAAGTTTCGATGGTCTACACCAACCAGGTTTCGGCTTCAGAGTGTCTTAAAATTCACGGTGTATATATTGTTAATGTTATTTAAAAAATAAATTTAATTGCATAATTGATTTATTTCTTGTCTTGTTTTATTTCAAAATATATAAAGTATGAAGATTTACGTAAAAGTTTGTCATTTTCCAGACCATTCAGCTGTTTATTTTTTTCTACGTAAAAGTACTCGATACCTAGAAGTATCGATACTTTTGATACAGATACCGATACCGTATCGATACTTTTTTTTCGATACATCATATGAGTACAGTATCGATACTTTTGTTTCAATACCGTGTCCCTAACTGGACTCCGTTGCACCGGATTTGGACCCACGTCTCCTGAGAAGCGAAGGTGAATCCACTGGACTAGACCACAGAGTTCTTCCAAACTATACTACTGTAAATACGGAGTTCAAGGAAAATGAATAGACAAAGATATTGAGAACGTTTGAGTTTTAAAATGTATCCTGTCCATCCTGGGTTTGCTGGAAGAAATCTCTTTTTAGAGATAAGCTTGCCTTTGTTCATGCCTTTACTGTATTGTTTGTGTTTTTTTCTGATATGTGCAATAAATATATACGAAATACGAGAACGCAATGTTATAAGTACATTTGAAGCAGCTTTGTCCCACGGTTTTCAGTGCGTTTCGTCGTGTGACCTACAAAAGGCATCATTAGCGTTATTTTATAGTCTTAGCAGATGTACCTTCGAGCCACACACTCACACTAGGAGAATAAACTAAACTGTTTAGTCTATAAACCACCTCATATAGTAGCATGATATTTATGCCAATAAGTATCTAACTATATTAGAAAATAGTTACTACTTATTGGTAGGTAGCTCTCTTTCTGTTCTTATTGATATTACCGAACAGGAGGCCAAATCCTGGGAGGGCAATTCTCGCCCATAGGTACACGACAATATTGTCATTTCTATATGAAATATTTATAGTAGATAATTGGCGTTTAAGCTTCGAGAATTGGCCTCCAGGCATTGAAACAAACAGTATGTTATAAAGATAAAACACGATAAAAGAATAAACACGCGATCAAAAAGTCTGTGGTCTCCTGGGACTCTACAGATCTACAGTACAATTTACCTGCATCACCATCATTCCAGAACTCCACCTCGCCGTCGTGATGCAGACCCTGAAGACACCTGGTGCAGAAGCTGTGAAGACACCCCAGCAGCCTTGGCTCCACCAACACCTTCTTACATATCCTGCACTCCCAGTCCCCATGACCTTTTTCCTCATCAGCCCTTATGTTCTTCTCTTCGTAGGCGGAAACCCTAGCAGGGACGACTAAGGGTGGTGGTTGGGAAGTTCTGTGGAGGGGGCTGTTACCAGCGCTGATGGAGTGTTGGAGGGACTTTCTCTTCTCTTGCCGTTTTCGGGTGAAGCTTCCGAAAATGTAGAGGATGCGGTCTACTTCCATTGTTTTTTTCTTCGCTATTTTCTCAACCGTTGGCAATTTATGATTTTTGTGGACCAATTACGATTAATTTGTAAGCCAATATTATCAATTATTTGTTTTATTAATCTACGTAACCACAACGAGTCTTGTCGTTTCCCAAATCGGAAGTCGCAGGCACAGATAGAAAACGCGGCGAAAAGTTTTGAATCGAATTGTTTTGAATTGAGTCGAATCGTTTTCTACCGAATTGAATCAAACGCGATCTCGAATTATGTTATGATACACGATGACTCACAAAACACGTGCTTCGCCCGAAGGGATCTCTGATACACTGGCAGTGAAAGACAGTGTGTGAAAAAAACTGAAGGATACAGAGTGTGGGTGGATACATTTATGTAACTGAAACAGCATATGCAGTGCTTCCTTAGAAACCATTATATGTATAGAAGACATTTCATAGAAGCTTTTTGTACAGCATTTTTGTCAGTTGAGAAATAGGGGAGAACTAAGCGCCACAAATGTGACCCTATACGGAAAAAAGTGTGATAGTATGTTGAAAGTATCCAGTTGAAAAGAGTTACGAAACCATAAACATAAAAACCCTGAATTGAGTAACGTACTACTTAAATAACTGAAAATTATTCAATGTGATAATAAGACCAAACATTTTCTACCCCTTCTAATACATTCGTCTTCGCCTCGCAATTAACGTGAATACCAGCCATGTTCAATTTACGAACGATTGAGGGATGAAACTAAATATAGTCCACCCTCTCAACATAATTTTAATTAAGTATGTTAAATTGCTATTTCTGACGTTGATACGTATAGCGGGTCTGCTAATATTCAGTGTTTATAGATAAGTTACTCTAAGGTTTATAGCTATTATACCTGACTTTGCTCGCTGCGCTTCGCTGAGGCTTCGCTTGGCTACCCATGTTTAGTTAGAGCATAGAGTAACTTATGTATAGAGGCCCTAAATAAACTTTGTCAAAGAAGAGTTCGAGAGTTGCCTACAATGACCAACTTGTGAATGGTAATGACTGCAACATCCGCTGTAAAATGCGTGTGTAAACATTGACTTATTTAGAATCTGCTGCTGTATTTCTGCTGTTGTAAACTGTTGATAATCCATTTAATTTTGGCGAATATATTGCCCTCTTTTGTTTCATCTACATCAATCACTGCCACACCACACGACATTTGAAAATAACGAAGAAAAAAAACCGGAAGTGCCGTAAATCAAAGTTTAGTTAAAGAAACGAAACAAATTATTTACCAGAGAAAAGACATCACTGTGGCCAATTTAGAAAACAAAACAATGTTATAAATCAATTAATTGTATTTTATCATTTGTGTTTTGGCCGAATTAAATAAAGAGAACAGTCGTCGACCTAATTTTGGCGGTAAACTAATGTCAACGCGCGCTATTTTTCGCGCGCCACCGCGACCCGCGAGCGCGAACTACGATTAGAAACTGAAATTGTTTTGAACGTTTGCAGCTTTGCAGGCAGATTACCTTGAAAATGTTTGGGACACAAATAATATAAGTACGATAGAATATAACTGAAACCAATGAACCACAATAGACAACCTACTAGACATGCATGACCATTTCCTTCCGCCCGATTCTCTATTGAATTGAATTTTATTCTGAATTTGCTAAGCATGTGTTGTTGCGCAAATTAAAAATTCATTTCAAACACCGTACCGTAGGTAGGTACACCTATTCTAACTAGTGGCTCTGTGAGCTGTAGACCTCGCGAGTATGTCGGTGGGAAAGCTGAACTGCTAACACACATAAAAAAAATAACCCAAATAATTTTCTTTCAATAACACATACAAACTTATGAATGTACCTGGTTACGTACATGCAGTATGAAAGTAGCCGCACCAATAACTTTGTAAACTACATTTCGCGATCTTTTATACAACCTATTGACTTTTTACTAAAATTATATAATCTGTTTCACTCTCATAGTCTTTACAAATCCAACGACACCTCATTTGTTAATATCCATCGAGCCGTTTGGGTTGTAGCGATTTTTTTACATTTTAAAACCCCATATCTCCGCCATTTTGAAAAAAATCAAAAAACTGGCTCGAGTAAAAAATTCTATTTATTTTTTCAACCTGCTCACAAAATTTCACGAGAATCGGTTCATAAATGCGACCTGTAGAGGAGAACAACCGGACATACAAAAGCATTTTTGCCCAAACCTGAAACGGAGACGCTTCGCTCGCTTCGCTCGCTCCTCTGTTTCACTCTCATGGTCTTTACGAATCCAACGACACCTCATTTGTTAATATCCATCGAGCCGTTTGGGTTGTAGCGATTTTTTTACATTTTAAAACCCCATATCTCCGCCATTTTGAAAAAAATCAAAAAACTGGCTCTAGTAAAAAATTCTATTTATTTTTCCAACCTGCTCACAAAATTTCACGAGAATCGGTTCATAAATGCGACCTGTAGAGGAGAACAACCGGACATACGAAAGCATTTTTGCCCAAACCTGAAACGGAGACGCTTCGCTCGCTTCGCTCGCTCGGTCAATAAATTAGGTATTTCTCTTGCTCCTACCTCGACATATGTAAGCATAGGTAAGCAAGCACAAACGAAGTTAAATAAAATGGTGCGTGCGTGTTAGGTAAGTATTTGCAATTGCAATGATCGTATTTTACCGGCTTAACAAAACCGGCATTTTGCGCCGTTGCTATATTAGTTATTGCCACTTACCATGTTATCCGCGTACAGAATCGCGGCCAAAGCCTGCAGGCAAAGGATTGTGATTGCGCTACTTAGGTACATGAATTCTCATCTCATCACTATCCTCCATCCATAACCTAACGTCTGCCTCTGACCCTCTGTCATCGTCATTCGACAACCAAATTATTGTTGATATTTTAATTATAATATGGTGTGTGCCGTGTGCCGATAGGTCGACGAAACGCATCGTTCCTTCACGGGGCAATGTCAATAATATTTGTTCGTGGTGTCATACATAACCAGGTAGTCGGTGCAGGCAGTCTCTATACTTTGTGCCGAACCAGCGGCAGCGCAGACCTGCGCTGCCCCTATTCGCTAACTCAGTGATGATCACTCAATGATGATCCGTAAAAATTAAGAAGCTATTGGTGGCGTTCCATTCGATCAATCGATTCAATCGTTTAACCAAAGGATATCAAATTAAGTCGGCTAAATTATCCGACTTAGATATCCTTTGGTTACACGATAACTGAAGGACACCAACACAACAATTTTTTAATTTTTACGGATTATCGTTGAGTGATCATCACTGAGTTAGCGAATACGGGGGTGGTAGGCTATTTTGTATCTTGCGTGCTACTCAGAGAGACTGCGCCAGTCAGCTTCTGCTTCTGCCTGCTTTCTTGTACAGCTACAAGAAAGCAGGCAGAAGCAGAAGCCGACTGCGCCGATAAGCGCTGGCAGTCGGCGCTGGTAGCCAGCAGCGTTCTACAATTTACCTACCTGAATACGCCATAACAGAGAATGCACTACACCCTATCCAACATAGGATAGGATGATCTATGACAGCTTGTCACTGTGACTACTAGGCATGGGGATAATGTCGATACAGATTATCGATATTCTAACTAAAGTTTCTGAATGTATCTAGCAAATCAAACAAAAGGATGTTGTAACATGTTTTTATTCTTGTTATCGATTCACAACCCAAATCACCATCATCAAAGTCTGATTCGGACTCGCTGGAGCAGTCTTGTAGATTTATAACCAGTTGGTTCCTGGGTAGATTGGTCGAATCGTACGTCACGCTCCCAATCTTCATCCATATTTTTTCTTGTTCTGTCGATGCTTTCAATATTATATGTTTCGAGTCAAGAATTCAAGATCGATAACTTGTCTTACGATAAGTGTAGCACGTCACTATTTGCCAATAAAGTATGTTAATTGTCTCTATCGATACATTTTATCGTCGAAAAATACGATAGGTACTTCATAGGCGTGTTTTGACACTGACAGCTGTCAGAGTCCGTATCCTATGTTGGATAGGGTATAACTAAAAGCACTTGTTTTTTCACTGCATGAACGAAACGCAGAACCGTCACTTTGACAGTTCGGTTGTTGGCATTTTGTGGAATTTATGATGAATCTGTGTTTGGTGCCGTGGAAGGAATTTCAATTTATTGAATCAAAAATCATGTCCAAAATAATGGAAAAGTACTGAAATTTAATTTCATAACTCGTCTGCGTGTTGCAAGACCGTTCAATGTCAAAATGTTGAACATTCACAAGATATGGCTGCTATCTTGTCTATCAGTTATCGCTCTCATAGTTTTGTATTTCCAGTCAGAAATATCTCGATTAGAAGACGCTTATTACAAACTAGGTAAGCACCGTAACCACTGTTATTTTTACACAATTACTAATATAATTTTAACACTCGATTATTCAGAAAATCAAGTAAAACATTTGGTTGTCCTCAGAGTTCAGAACATCCCAAGCTCACATGGAATCTCGACATTTTCCACCAAAACTGGTGCAAAATGATGAAGACGATTTAGTTGTGATCTATAATCGAGTCCCGAAGACTGGGTCGACAAGCTTCGTTGGTGTAGCCTATGATCTATGCAAGAAGAATCACTTTCGAGTGTTGCACATCAACATTACTGCGAATATGCATGTTATGTCTGTGGCGAATCAGTACAAATTCGCCCAGAACGTTACAAGATGGCATGACATGAAGCCAGCCTTGTATCATGGGCACATGGCGTTTCTTAACTTTGAAAGGTATGTACTATAAAATTACTCTTCTTTAAATTCCCATTTACCCCTTTAGAGATTAGTTGTAAAATAGGTAATTACTCAAGAGCGTAGAAACACAAGACAAACAAATGACAAATCCCTTTCAGACAAATGTCTGAGTGAGAACATAATTTTTGTGTTCCTACCTAATGAAACATTAATTTTGTTTAATTATGTTATATTTTCAAAATAAAGACTTTATTACCACAACATACATTTTATGGAGTATTACAGTCATACTTGTCAAACAGAATATTTCAAGTCAAAGAAAATGACTGCACATCACCATCTGTGGGAGTCCCACAAGGCTCAGTATTGGGGCCCGTATTGTATACTTTGTACATGTCTGACCTACCACAAAGTCCAGAGGTCACAATCGCAACCTTTGCCGACGACACGGCTATTCTAGCCTCAAACAGAAGTCCAGATGAAGCATCTCGAAAACTACAAAAAAGTTTGCACTGTGTAGAAGAGTGGTTATCCAAGTGGAGAATTGCAGCAAGCACATCCAAATCAGTGCACATAAGTTTTACCCTCCGCAAAGAAGACTGTCCACCTGTTAGCCTAAATGGCACTCATCTCCCACACCATAACACTGTTAAGTACCTGGGAATGCACCTAGACCGCAGACTTACCTGGAGGCAACATGTTCAAGCAAAGAGAGATGAAATTAATTTAAAATATAGAGTCCTATAACTATAACTATAGAGTCCTACATTGGCTGCTTGGAAGAAACTCAAAACTAGCGATCGACAACAAGCTTCTCATCTACCAGGTCATACTGAAACCAATCTGGACATATGGCTTAGAACTATGGGGTTCTGCTAGTGATTCCAACATAATAATAATACAAAGAGCTCAAAAATATATTTTAAAACAAATAACTAAGGCACCTTGGTTTATCAGAACACCGGAGATCCATGATGGTACCAATATGCTTATGGTCAAACAGGAGATGAAGATGCGTTGTGACAAGTACAAACAACGCCTTCTAAGGCACCCAAACCAACTTGCAGGCCAGCTTACAATACCAGAAACCATACGCAGATTAAAAAAAATACGCGTGTAGCACCGTACACGTGTTAGAAGTAAAACTTCTGTAGCTAGATCATTAAGTGGTACCTATACTATACACCTATACCTACCTATACTAAAAGAGATTTAAATTTCCAATTTTGAGATCCAATCTCTGCTTCAAGTTACTTTTAAGTTTCAGACGTCCGATTATTTGAAATTATTTTATACTTGTACTTACTTTTAATACGTCATGTCATTTATTTCCCACCATTCCTTATCTACAATTTGTCGCGCTCGTGGTGATATACTTAACTCATTCAATAGTGTCACTACTATTTGCATCTCGCTCAGATTATATACCATCTGACGTCACGTCTTTAAGCCGTCCCGCTCAAATGTATGCATTGCTTTGCTTGTTTTAGAAATCCATATCGACCCGTGTGACATTGATGAAACTCTTTTCTTACAAACTGTATGGATCGCATCGCACAGCTGTCAAACATAAGTTCCGGTCAAACGAAGTAGTTTGAGTCATGCTAGTTGGTTTTGTTTGTCCCAGCCGGCGGCGGCGGCGGCGGCGGCGCCATCTTGGCCATACCGGAAATCAAGAACTTGTGGAAGAATGCTTAAAATAATTTTTATTTGTTAACGTTTCATCAGGTTTTACTCTCACTAATTAACATTCTTTATTGTACGAATGTATTATTATCTTATCTGATTAGTTAAAAACTGTATTGAAAATAGTTGCGGTTTTAAAAGTCTTCAGCCGACCCTGACGTCACCGTTTCGAATTTCCGTTACATTTCTTAGCCACTCGTGATAGCACCCGGCTAGTAGCAATTGAAAAGCAAATATATGAATAACCCACAGTTGAGAGGTTAAATAAATTTTACCCCCGTGCCCTAAGAAGTTTTACTTCAAAAAGCGGCGTGATATATTTGACCAGGATAGTCAGCAAATAAACTGACTCCACACAAGAAAAGCAGACTCCACTGGGAGTAGCGCCTTACCCAATATAAACTACATCGCATCTGTTTATAGTCGAAAGACTGATTGCAAGATACAAATACATAAAAAAAAAAATATACACGCGTGTAGCACCGTACACGTGTTAGAAGTAAAACTTCTGTAGCTAGATCATTAAGTGGTACCTATACTATACACCTATACCTACCTATACTAAAAGAGATTTAAATTTCCAATTTTGAGATCCAATCTCTGCTTCAAGTTATTTTTAAGTTTCAGACGTCCGATTATTTGAAATTATTTTATACTTGTACTTACGTTTAATACGTCATGTCATTTATTTCCCACCATTCCTTATCTACAATTTGTCGCGCTCGTGGTGATATACTTAACTCATTCAATAGTGTCACTACTATTTGCATCTCGCTCAGATTATATACCATCTGACGTCACGTCTTTAAGCCGTCTCGCTCAAATGTATGCATTGCTTTGCTTGTTTTAGAAATCCATATCGACCCGTGTGACATTGATGAAACTCTTTTCTTACAAACTGTATGGATCGCATCGCACAGCTGTCAAACATAAGTTCCGGTTCCAACAAAGAGGTTGAACGAAGTAGTTTGAGTCATGCTAGTTGGTTGCCAGCTGAGGTTGCCAGCCAGCGGCGGCGGCGGCGGCGGCGGCGCCATCTTGGCCATACCGGAAATCAAGAACTCGTGGAAGAATGCTTAAAATAATTTTTATTTGTTAACGTTTCATCAGGTTTTTCTCTCACTAATTAACATTCTTTATTGTACGAATTTATTATTATCTTATCTGATTAGTTAAAAACCGTATTGAAAATAGTTGCGGTTTTAAAAGTCTTCAGCCGACCCTGACGTCACCGATTCCAATTTCCGTTACATTTCTTAGCCACTCGTGATAGCACCCGGCTAATAGCAATTGAAAAGCAAATATATGAATAACCCACAGTTGAGAGGTTAAATAAATTTTACCCCCGTGCCCCAAGAAGTTTTACTTCAAAAAATTATATCAGTATACCTTCAATCATGCCACAATTGGCAAGATGTCATGCAAAATTTTGTTTGAATAACTTGCTGTAATTGATTCTGCGATACCTTACAGGAAAAGGCTGACATTACACAGCACTATGTTATGTCATGTATAGAAACAGTGATAACAGAACTTTTCCTATTCTTATTATTCCAGGCTGGGTACATCATCGAAGCCTGTCTACATTAACTTGATCCGGAAACCATTGGACAGGCTGGTGTCATATTATTACTTTCTCAGACACGGAGACAACTTTCGACCGCATTTGGTGCGGAAAAAGCATGGGGATAAAATGGTATGTCACCTTCTCTACACTCTACCACTACACCACAAATATTGTTAGTATCACCACAGATACTATGATATTATACTAATACAGATAGACCACCTAGAACAAAATATGACACCGGCGTAAATTGAGATGCTACGGAAGCTTCTTTAGTTCGAGGCCATTATCGCTTGGTGCAGCACCATCGAAAAATTGCAAATACCACTAGACGGCGCTAAGATATATAGGATTTATTCCAAGATTAGCACCACCTAGAAGTATGTTAACTGAAACCATTGCGTTTAAAGTACAAATCTTACTTCCTCACACCATCTCTTTTTTACGAAGGGCTACTAATTCTAATTTGTATGGGATGAGCACCCTGTGGTATCACCATATAGGTAAGTCAGACTAAGGAGTATATTTTATGAATTATGATCATGACAACAATCATTGACATAAATAAAATAAATGATAAATAAATGTGCTACATATCTGCTTGGTGCAAATGGCCCTAATAAAGTGATTTTATATTCATCAAAATTCATATAGGGCAGTCCAGTCCAGTTTTGCATTTATTCATATCTTGGGGTATAGAGGAATTAAAATAACCAATGGCTGATTAATTCGAAAATGGAATATGGAATTCATGACATTGTATTGTAGAATACAAATAAATTCATCTTCAAGATGTTAATTTGCTTAATAGCCAATCTACGTCATACATACTAGTTCATACATACTAGTTCATGCAGTAAACATCTTCACTATTTATTACATGTAACTAGATTAGAGTACATCACATGAATCATCTTACTGTAATGCAATGTAGCATGATCACCCTTATCCTATTGAACCCAAAGCATATTTCACATTGGCTAGAATAAACAGATTGACCTAAATGCTCCAGATGATAATATTATTCATTTTGCGCCAAGCTTATTTGCGGGGCTTTGGTCAATGGCCTTGCCTTCTATGTAAGTTAATAACCGGCCCAGTGCGAGTCGGACTCGCGCACGAAGGGTTCCGTACCATTATCTATAAAAAACCGCAAAAAAGAAACATGTTGTATGGGAGCCCCCCTAAATATTAATTTAATTATTTATTTTTTAAGTAAATAATATACTCAATATATTGTGAACATTTTAAGCGTCTACCTGCTACCATTATCAATATCGAGCAAAAATGGGCAAAAAAAAATCACGTTTGTTGTATGGGAGCCCCCCTTAATGTTAAATTTCTTTTGTTTTTTTAGTATTTGTTGTCATAGCGGCAACAGAAATACATCATCTGTGAAAATTTCAACTGTCTAGCTACCACGGTTCATGAGATACAGCCTGGTGACAGACAGACAGACAGACAGCGAAGTCTCAGTAATTGGGTCCCGTTTGGCACCCTTCTGGTACGGAACCCTAAAAACATCACTGACATGTTCTAAATGACGTAGCAGATGCATAGTTCTGTCTAAGGCAGGTACTCCATTTTGCGTGATAGGGGGAAGTCCATGATACCTTCATGACGTCGTCACCATGACCGCGTCACCATGACCCCGTAAGGAACAGCACACTGCGCTCCTTAACTGGCATCGTTGATGTGGGTGCACAGACCGCCAAGCTAAAGTGGAGACGGG
Source organism: Argyresthia albistria (assembly GCA_963457715.1). NCBI lineage: Eukaryota > Metazoa > Arthropoda > Insecta > Lepidoptera > Argyresthiidae > Argyresthia > Argyresthia albistria. The sequence continues at coordinate 12,040,879 of OY735255.1, forward strand.
CCGGCCACGTCAGTCGTTCGCACCCAGACAGATGGGCGAAAATCGCTGAATGATGAATCGATTCCACCTTTAAGACTTGAAATCAAAGCATGTTTCCTACAATTCTTTTAAACTCCACACTTTATTTTAGACATTCGACGAGTGTGTTGGGCAGGGTCAACCGGACTGCGACCCCAGCAACATGTGGCTGCAGGTGCCTTTCTTCTGTGGTCACTCCGCGCAGTGCTGGTGAGTTCGGTCTCGAAATACATATGGGTACGGGTATCGTAGTGCGGGGCCAGAAGCAATATACAGGGTGTAACAGAAAGGTGTAGTCATATTTTAGGGGTTAGGAACATCATTCTGAGCAACTTTCACTATGAAACGGTTTTGATCAGAGCAACTTTAATTGTCTCTTCTCTATATAATTGAAACAAAAAGTAAACTTTAGAAAAAACCGACTTCCACAAACCCTATTTGATTAGATTGAGTTTAATACAAACTGTAACCCCTTATCCTCCCCCCCCCCTTGGGGAATTAATTTTGTCTAATCTCATATCAGTGCTACCCCACGCTACTAAGGAACCCCTGTACAAAGTTTCATGGCTCTAGGTCCACCGGTTTAGGCTATGCGTCGCCTGCCCGTCAGCCACGCATTGTATTTGTACCTAGTATTGAGCAGATCTGGTAGCCATATGTGGTCTTCATCAGCAGTTCCGCATCACAATATTATGCTTACCATGTGCATTTGCACGAGTTATTATGAAAAACACAAAAATCAATATAGGTCTGCCTATAATATTTGAAGAGTTCCCTCGATTTCTCCAGAATCCCATCATCAGATCCTGACCTGGTGTCAATGGGACCAATGGGAAGGTAAACCCTTTCAAACAAAAAAATAATTTTCCAAATCGGTCCATCCGTTTAGGCGCTATCGAGGGACATACATAATAAAAAAAAAAAAACAAACATCCGGACGAATTGTAAACCTCCTCCTTTGGGAAGTCGGTTAACAAATCTGCTGACAAACATAGGAGCAATGAATAATTAACAAAGTTAAAAACAAAAAAAAACCGACTTCATGACCCTTCACTAAGTTCTCCCTCTCGGTACACAAATGTCGATAGAGTCTACGAAATCTGTCTCCTGACAGTGAAGTCCATACATAGCTAATATAACCCTTCGTCAGTTATGCTAATATAACTTCTGGATTGTAAACAGTAGCGCTGTGATTACTCCAGTTGTTATAATACTTATCTCGTCATCACATTACAGGAAACCAGGCAACCGATGGGCGTTGGAGCGCGCGAAACACAATCTAGTCAACCATTACCTACTCGTTGGAGTCACGGAAGAGATGCTAGACTTCATCACAGTCCTAGAAGCAACCCTACCAAGACTGTTCAAAGGGGCCACAGAACACTATCTCAATAGTCACAAATCACACCTCAGACAGACCAGTTCAAAGAAAGAACCGCTAGAAAAGACTATACAGACGATACAGCAATCAGTCGTGTGGAAAATGGAGAACGAACTTTACGAGTTTGCGTTAGAACAGTTTAGATATTTGAAAAAGAAAGTTATACTGCGCGAGACTAACAGCGTCGATCAGATTTTCTTTTATGAGAAAATACGACCCAAATGAGGCTGAAGAAGTAGAAGTGTTTTAAGGCTATTAGAGGTATGTTTGCAATTGCACTTATTATTAAGCACAGCAGAGCCATGAACGTAACAGACCCAGTGGGTAAAACAAGAACTAAAATCGTCATAGTTTAGTTTGCACTTATGCTAAGACCGAGGGTATTCTCGCGCATTCGATATATGGACATCGGATGCGCAACAATCATACCCCAAATGGCATATAACGTTTCTTCCGTCTCAGCATACGCTTAGGCATCTAAGTGTTAACGTCTGCTGAGACGCAGGTCACGCAGATCAATTCTGGCGCTAGCGAGATCATGTCCATGGTCGAAATGTCGATTTTGAGATACCGAAATCTCTATCAAAAACAAGAAAAAGCTATTGTTACGACTAGCCTTTCGACCAACCGAGATATCTCTACCCGTTTTCGATCGAAATACATATACATCGAGATCGTTTTCGACGGATTTACGGCCGATCCCAATAACCTATCTCTATCCGTGATCTGTAGATTACGCGTTACATTTGACAGTTGCGCTCTGGGATTTATGCCAAAATTGACACTAGCAATCTCAAATCTGCAGATTATGGATAGAAGATAGGTTATTGGGATTGGCCATTAGGCGGTATCAAAACTGATATCTCGACTGGGGTGATGATCTCGATAGCGCGAGTATCGGCGGCCAGATTATGCAAGGCCGACCAAATACGCACGTGAATCAGTGGACGTCGCCGCAGTCACCGAGTCTATTAAGTTTGTGGTAACTGTTACTTTATTTATTATCTAGTTTTAGAATTAGAACATTCCATTGTCTTTAAATGTTTTCCTGAGGCGGGCCTATTTATTGATTATAAATATTTTTTTAATAACGACATTTATTAGCAATCATTTTGACATTAAGATGCGCTACTTAAGTTGGAACACTTAAAAGACAAAAATTACTTAAAATCTACGCTTGAGTGAATTACTTAACTATGATTATGTGATATTTAATTATCCATCCATCGACTTGTTAATTTTATTTTATTTAGCATGATGCTATCAAATATTAATTGTTATTTATTACCAGACCTTTTCTGAGGGAGGATTATTTAATCATTGTAGGTATTAATTTTATGTTCATGACATCGATATTTTGATTATAAGTACTGACACTCGTAGTTCATAGTTGTATAGTTACTTACTCACTCGTTATTGTTCTATTATATTGAGTAGTTTGTAAATTTAGGTCTATTTCGCCAAAACCAACTGCCCTACGTGTGACGTCATCAAGTATGACAGGTTTGTAGACGCAGTATGGGCCATTTCTTCAGGTTAGTTTCAATTTAGTCAGAATACGTAAGTGAGATCAATATTTACTCAGAATTATTTATCAGCTGATCGATGGCTGACAAAGTGGCCCGATTAATTTTGAACTAGTTTATTAAACCACTTATAAGCCTTGTTACTTACTAAATGGTAAAAAGCTCGGTAATTTTTGGACCAAGCGTTATCATAATTATCATTCAGTGACCATCATAAAGCAGCAGAAATAAGAAACCTTGTAAACCAGACATAAATTATTGAGAAAGTTAATAGAATTTGACAGTGATTGATTGGTAAATTAATTGGTAGTCGACAAACCCCTTTAAACAAATAAAAAAATGGCCAAGTGCGAGTCGGACTCTCACGAAGAGTTCCGCACCATCGTGCAAGAAACAAGTGCCTGACATATATTACGAGAATATCTTCATCTCGCAACTTTGCTATCCAAACTAGTCAGGCGCTATTATATTGAAATTAACTTAATACTATTTAATTCTAAACACTCTTATTTGTTTCGTGTAGTTCAGTATTTGTTACTGTAGCGGCAACAGAACACATTCTGAAATTTATTTTTCAAGCTATTACGGTTCGTGCGACTGAGCCTGCTTACGGTTAGACAGACGGGCAGACATACAGACAGACAGATGGACAGCGGAGGCTTAGTAATAGGGTCCCGTTTGGCAACCTTCGGGTACGGAACCCTATTAACAAAACTCCCTACATACCCCTTTTTGTGACCATCATTTTGACCAACTTTCACTACCATACGCCGATCATATTACCTATACATTCATTCATTCATATACTTTATTGCATAAAATAATACATATTTTATACTTAGGTATATTGTTATGTTACTTCAATGTAGTACGCCGATTCTACATGCGTTAGTACAGGGTGGCAATGCTTCTAAAAATAAGCGATCCATTAGCAATTTGCAAGGCCGCGAGAATGCCTCAAAAACGCCTTGCGAATACTGGCAATCCATTTGCGATGTGTTACCGGAATACCAAATGACGCCATTTCGGGCGTTTAACAAGCGGTCGCGATCCAATTGCAATGCGTTTCCCAGTGCAGCATAGGGCCCCTGTAAGCATCAGGTAACGTAAGCACAGCACCACAGAAGAGATAATAGTACTCCGTACAGAACGGCCACTCCCTTCCCCGCGGTGATTCAGATACCGCACCCCACCCCTGGTGTCAAAGGATTGGTTTAATGGATCAATAGACAGGGCTGAACGCCGGACGAGTGACGACGCGTATACTTTAATATCGCTGCATTTGCCGCGCCACCAGCCCTAGCAAAGTTTACGCACACATTTGCACGTATACAAACATCATTTGGTTATGTAGTAGTAATAGGTGATTATTTTACTAGCGTTCTATGGAGTGTCCGAGGTGTGACAGCACATAAGACTGAAATATCTGCACACCATAAACCCATGATTTCTTGGGATGTGTAGATCTATTTATGTAGCTTGCGTGTTCATATACAGGGTGTAACGGTAAGGTGCAGTCATATTTTAAGGGGTTGTTAGGAATGTCATCCAGAACGATGTCCCTAACAACCCCCTGAAATATGACCTACACCTTTCTGTTACATCCTGCATCTGCAAGTTTTGTTGTGAAGCAAAAAGACAGAACCATTTTGTAAGTACTTAAAATATGCTTAATCGGTTTACTCTCATAAGGACATAGGCCGAACAAACTTACAATAGAGAACTATAGACGTTGGAGCGAGAGGGTAGTAAAAGTCTATTTAACAAGCTAGTAGTCAAACTAATTAAAACTTACTCGTTGTTTTGTATGCCTTTAGCTAATATACGTAGCCTGATTCACAATGTCCGGATAAGCCTTATGTGACAGATAACCATACTAATTTACTAACGTACTAACTTAGTATGCAGACCGGGCCAGGTAATTGCAATGTAGACTGTAGTACGTACAAATTATGATTTATCTGTCGCTTAGGTTTTAACCGGTCACATCGGAACAGGATATTGTACATAGTAACATAAATGAAACTCATTTTATAGCTCTAAGTAAACTGTTCTTCCATCTAGAATAATCTAGATTATAAGTATATCGCATTTGTTACCTGAAACGGATAGGTACCCTTACTTATACAAGGTGTAAATGAATTAACGCAAAATGAGAAACTATTTTTTAAGGAAATCATTCTGAGCAACTTTCATTATGAAACTGATTTGTTCAGAGCAACTTTATTTTTCACTTCTCAGTACATTTTGGCCTGAGTGGGACAGCTGATTTGTATGGAAAAGTGAAAAATAAAGTTGTTCTGATCAAATCGAGTTTATCGATTATCTAGTTTATTTTTATCTTTGTGCACTAGAACTAGAGATAAGCTCGCCTTTGCGCACTAAATGTTAGTTAAGGTTTAATATTAAGTTACAGTGCAATAAATCGGCTTCATAATAAAAGTTGCTCAGAATGATGTCCCTGACAAAGTAGTTTCTCATTTTGCGTTAATTCATTTACACCCTGTATAACCTTACAACCGATTTTCAACCTCTGTCGTTTTATAGATTGACATGAAATTAATCAAATATTGACATGAAGTTATCTGACTGTTTAACGGAGGATTGAAATATCGCCCCTACACAAATATTTTCATCTATCCGATAATGATTATTACAAATTACACAATAACGCAATCTGTATTGCACTATAATGCGCAGTGTGCATTTCACCTTTTGTGTAATTTTGTCAAGTTTAGAATCAACCGGTTGGACGAAGGTGATATGAACCGCCGCCGGTTGTGTGCTGAAACCTTTAAAATATGCAATGTCATATTATCTCATCTTTGCCAATTGTCATTAATTCTGTTATGCCTAACGTGACCATACGTCCCGCTTTGGGCGGGACTGTCCCGCTTTCAGACTGTCTGTCCCGCTTTCCCCCGTAAGATCAAAAATGTCCCGCTTTAGCAAATGATTCTAAGTTTGCATATAAATACCATATAATGTTAATTTTAAAATCACGCGGGGGACTCCTTGGCGCGAGATACCAGCCATATCAAATTTCCGGGGCGGCTGACGCCGCGCGCCGCCCGCCCTTGCGTTCTTAACAAGCAGGTGTGCTAGTTACTCGAGTTACTTGCCATGTAAGGTTTCCCAGGCCGCTCCCACCGCCCTTCCGTTCTTTATATGCAAGTGCTAGTTACTAGCCATGTAAAATTTCCGGGTCGGCTAACGCCGCCCTCGCGTATAAATGACGCCAAACAACTTGAACAAATGACCTTGCATGCGCAGAAACCATCTGATATATGATACTGCGCACCATGGTATGGGGTGCGGGACGCGGCGTGCGGAAGGAGCATCGCATCGAGCGCGCCTAGCCACGCTATTGGTAGATCAGTTTCCCGCTTTGAGTTCACGTCTCGTCGCTGCCCAATACACTTGCGTGCAGTGAAATCACGGATAAAAAATGCCTCGACGTCCGAACGTAATTTTAAAAAGGCAAGCCAGAAAGATGGTATATGATGAGTTTTCTAGCGCTGAAGATGTTATTATGTTTTATAGGTGTACGTGGAAAAATGTAATTTTAGGGAATTTCAATCGTAGGTATCCCATAAAAAATCTTGTCTTTTGTCAAATCTATATATTTTGCGTGTCTCAAACAGTTATTGTGCACCTGTTACCGCTCAGTCCCTCATGCAAATGGTACAGTATATTTTCTCATTTTCTATCGATTGAACAAAGTAAGTACCTATATAGTATTGTGCACTTAGATTCATGCAGTATACTGTAGGTACGATTTGTTTTGAGAATTTTAAGTGCGTCGTCTTTTTGGCACGTAAGTGTACATGCGCAAACTTTCCCACGTCACATTTTGCTCAAGATGTTTGGCGTGAAAATTATGCTGCTTTGGCTTACCTTCCGCGTGATTTTTTATCCGAAGGTTGGTCATACTTGCTACATAATTCGCCAACTGGAGCTGCCGCTGATGCGTATAAGCATTATATGACCAACCAATGGATAGATTCCGAGAATTCTGAACTGGTTACCTGCTATGGTAACAAGTTCAGAACTACCAATCACGTTGAAGGTTGGCACAACAGGTTGAACCGCCAGTTCAACAAAAATCCGTCACTTTATCTTGTCCTCGACATTCTAAGAGCGGAATCACAGAAGGCTGATTTTGAAATTGATAAAAAAGATCACCATGTCAATGCAGACTCAGCAAAACGTCGTCGAACTGACGACAAAGACACAATCATAGAAAAGATTGTTGAGGACCTCCGAAACGATGACATTGACACTATATGCCTACAGCGGCTATCTACAATTAGATATAGTTTCGAATTAAAACAAAAGTAAAGTGACGGATTTTTAAAGGACTGAAAATGCCTGCTAATATTTATAATCTGTATATTTTTTTTTCTGATCTATCTGTATTTTTTACAAAAAAGTATATAATTTTCAATAATTTGTGTTTAATAAGAATAATTTATATATAAAAAAATTGTGAAGTATTTGATTTTATTTTTGTTGAACTATGAATAATAATGGCTAACCTAACACCCTTAAACAAAAACAATTTCGAGCGGCGTTACGGGAATAAACCATTTATACCTAATAAGCAGGTGCTCTACTGCTTACTCGAGCGAGCGCATGCTAGCCATGTTAAGTTTCCGGCCTTACGTTCTTTATAAGCACTGGCTAGTTACTCGACTAACTATATGAAAAACTTTTTCGTTTGTGCGAATCCGACTCGCTCTTTACCTTTTTTACGAAATTCCAAGAACGTGAAAAAAACAAATGGTCACGTTAGTTATAACGTCTCCGATGTTATTAGAAAATGTATCTTACTGTATCTGTCATAATGATGGTAGTTAATTGGTATTGTTATGTTATAATCTTAACTCTAGAACTATTCAAAATGTGATATAACGCGACTACTTACTTAAACTTAGATTTGTTTATATCCTAGAATCTGTAAAAATTACACTACTCTAAGGGCCGGTTTCAGTGTCATGATAAATCCTATGTGACAGATGAAACGTACATTTTGTCAGTAAAACACGATGTATCAGTCACAGGTTTATCTAGACATTGTGAAACATGCCATTTTAAACGGCCGGCCCTGTAATAGTGTCCCTAACGTTATTATAAGGTACATAATAGTAATTTATTAATTATATTTTTTTTGTATATCAGTAATGGAATCTCCGCTCAAGCAAATGTTTGTGGAATTTGTTGTTACAATAATAAACAAGACATTCTCAATATGTTTTGTTATTTAGAGTCGAACGGCCATTTTTGAGGCTAACTACAAATAATGTTAGTTATCTCATGTATTTGGCAAAAGTTATGTTACTTTTTCTTTGCCAGTGGTTATAGCTAGCTAGCCACCACCTGGAGCTAGCCACCCCCTGGAGCTCTATTTCTCTATCGCTCTTTTGCAAACGAGCGCTCTTTTCTACCGATTTTCGTTCGTTATATTCAATTCTCGCCGCAAGTCATACGAGCGATTATATCACACGACCGAATGAAAAATAGAGCTCCTGGTCCTCCGAGACGGCTGACGCGACTTAACTGAAACTGTAGGTGACTTACAGTTCTTGTAACCGATACCATTCCAAGAAAACCCGCTAACGCTCAATTAACGACAATTTCAAACACAATCGTTGAATAAACAATGTGTCCTCAAACCCCCAAGCGTTGGGCAGCTTAAAAATTGACGCAAACTTTTGGAGGGATAGATCGTCACCTCGGCCTCAATATCGTATGACTTACGAGGACAGCAGAAACGAGGCCGCCCTATACATATTGCAACACTCGGCTGTTTCTATTTGTTTAACGACGCTGGCAACACTGAAAAGCTGTAATTTACGTTGAAAGCTGTCGCATGCACCTATTGCCTTGCATTTCGCCCGTGAAGTTCCCACATCGTCAGCTCAACGCGTAAAATATTCAATCACCGGTCTTATACTCTTGTAACTCTCTATGTATAACTCGACCGCCGTAAAGCGAACCTTCGCCTTAACCCGGGGGGCTTATGTCGACTACATAAGGCTCGCTCCGATCAACGCGAAGGTTGATGGTACGGCGGTCGGGCTATACCAGGAGTGTTAGAAGGGGATGGCGCGTTTTTGTGTCTTGGGGGTTGGTTGTGGCGATTGTTCAGGTGCGAGTGCGAAGGTGGACTATTGGGAATGTATGTATGTGGTCAGTCGTAGATGAGGGCGCGAGCGGAGCAGACGTGGCGCCATGCGCTCTCGCACGGCCGTCGAATTGATATCGCGAAGGCACCACTTCAGAATAACCGTCAAATAAGAAAAATAAATTGTTTTGTTTTTTGTTGCGTAAAGTTTTGCTTCTGGGGGTCTCTCTGGGACTCTGAAGGTCGCGTCCTCGAATCGATAGTCGATTAATAGCCTCTGTCCGGTGTCGCGGACCGATGGTCGGTAGTAAACATCTCCCCACAAGTTTACAAACTATTTTATATTGGTATTTTTTTTGTTACATAGTGCCAACTTATAGCGTATAGCCTTTTTACCCGACTGCGATAGATGGAGGGTAATGTTTTGTACAGAGACGATCAGTGAATTTTCGGTCGGGGGTTGAAAATCACTTTCATCTTCATGGAATATGGGCATCTGTTTAGACACAGGTAAGAGTTACTCTAGATATTGTATTAACTTTGTTCTACATGGTTATAGTCTATTCTGGCTAATAGTTAATTCAAAATTGAGATTCTCATGTTAAGCTCTACACTGCCGTCTTATTAAAAACACTACTATGTTATTAATACCTACTTCCGGTTGAATTCAACCTGAGAGTACCTAACTAGTCTGAGAGTAATCTGAGGCTAGTTACTCTCAGGTTAAACTCAGGGTAAGATATTGTTACTCCGAGAGTAGAGTCAGATAAGTGCTACTCATTCCTTACACCGTTTAATGTTAATATTAGCGTAACGCTTGGAGTAAAGTTAGTATTGTTTTTATTTGAACGAAACTTTTTTGTGTAAAAAATTCTCGGAGGAAACCTTGAGGAAGCGCGCCAAAAAGTGTCACGTGATCTGGGGGCCTTCCGGCTATTGGCTATCGTCATCGGCTTCGTGTTTAAACGCGCAAGAATGAACTTTATCATAAAAAACCGCAAAAAAAAAATCATTTTGTATGAGAGCCCCCTCTAAATATTAATTTAATCTTAATTTAATTATTTATTTTTTAAGTAAATAATATACTCAATATATTGTGAACATTTTAAGCGTCTACCTGCTACCATTATCAATATCGAGCAAAAATGAACAAAAAAATCACGTTAGTTGTATGGGAGCCCCCCTTAATATTAAATTTCTTTTGTTTTTTAGTTTTTGTTGTTATAGCGGCAACAGAAATACATCATCTGTGAAAATTTCAACTGTCTAGCTACCCCGGTTCATGAGATACAGCCAGGTGACAGACAGACGGACGGACAGACAGCGAAGTCTCAGTGATAGGGTCCCGTTTGGCACCCTTCGGGTACGGAACCCTAAAAACCAAATCACAAAATAAAAAGTTAAACCCACCAAAAGATTTATGCGTTGTAAATTAATATATATTACACAAACGTGCAGTTAAAGATTAAAAAAATTACCATCAATAAATCAAAGGATCTTTGAGTTTTGTGAACAACAGCTTGCGTATGGAATGCTTGAACCGACTCACGGACGAATCAAACAGGTCAACCTCTGCGAAGTTCTACTGTAACTGTAACACAATCCCCTCCAGAGCAAAATCATGAAGAGGTCTCGCCGGCAGCGGAGAGCACTCGAGGCGGCAGCGGCTGGGGCCGCGCCACGCCGCCCACCGCCGCCTTCCCCATGCAGAACCACAGCCAGGTCAAGTTCGAGCCGCCCAGCGTGCCCGTCGTCTTCGTACTCGGTGAGTTGGCCCCACACTAGGTTACCGTGCTGCGAGAACCAGGAACAGTTTAAAACTGCGAGCGTGCCCGCCCAATTCCCGCTCGGTAAGTTTGTTGGCATTTCTAATTGCTACCCAGTAAGTTTCTTGGTTTTATCCCTACTCGGTAAGTTTGTGGACCCCATACAGAAGCACAGCCAGCCCCCCTAGACAAGACGCAAAACGTTATTATCGTTCGCACGAAATGCTAAGAATATGTATGCGATTTGACATTTGGTCACGCTACGCTAGCGTCACCAAATGTCAAATCGCATGTACATTTTGAGTTTTCGTTTCGTTTCGTTTTCGTAGCGTTATTATCTTTGTCTAGGCCTACAGGTCAAGTTCGAGCCGGCGGCGGCGAGCGTGTTGCCCAACGCTTGGATACCCCCCTATACCTTGCGCGGCAGCGCACCGCAGCGTCAGTGGCAGCAAACGTCAAATCGCATACATTTTCTTAGCGGATATTATCCCGCGCAAGGTATACCTATCAGTCTGAACCAGCCTTCATCATATATCGAAGGAACCAGCGGACAAGCACGTCATACTTAATAGTTACTTGGTAAAGAGTAAAGAGAGTATTGGTCCTACCATTTGGTCCGATCTCAGGCCATCCGCTTTAGCTCCGCCCAGTCTAAGCTAACGGTAGCGGCCTCGTCCTCCGTTGAACGTAGCCACGTAGTTTTATGGGCTCTACTCACGATGCAACCTGGCTTGCAATCTGTCGCTGCAACTCATAGAAGGCAGGTTGCCTTGCAACCGCTAGAGAAGGACAGAACAGGAATGTAGACAGAGAGAGAAATACGAGTTGCAGCAACAAATCGCGAGACAGATTGCATCGTGGGTAGAGCCCTTTCCGTTACCCCTACGAACCACAAGACTGCGATGCGACTCGGGTTGCAGCGCAAAATTCTGCTACACCACTTACAGTAATATTACGGTACAATGTCGTATCTGTGATGCCATGCCGCAATGTAAGTGTTGAGGATTCACTTGATTATGTTGCGGATTCTAGTACACGTAACTCTAATGAAACTTAATACACAAAGGGGCCACTCGGTTCCATTGACGGATCTGCTAATGGATCCTAATGGTCGGATGACGGCCTGCCCCGACGTCTACAATATCAACTTATTAACAATATCTCAAACTTGTCCGTTCCCACAGGCGGCCCAGGGAGCGGGAAGGTGACCCATTGCGACAACCTCATGCAGGAGAGACGAGGCGTCGTCCACATCAACATGACGGACCTACTGCAGCAGTACGCGATTGGGAACGGTACAGCGACACGTACAAACACGGGTTTGCACCTGAATATAGTTACAGCTTGTCACGTTGTCACCTTGAAGGTTCCACATTTGGGTAGGCTTTATAGAGCCACCAACTTAGCTGTTCAGGTCGGAAAAATTGGTACTGCGGACTTGTCATCCGCCATCAAAGAGAATACATACTATACTATGTCCGCTATTATGAAGACTACATGACACTAGCGACTGCTATCCACTGAACGGCTAAGTTGGTGGCGCTGTACAGGCTTTGGCTGAGGCAGTAGTAGGGCGGTTGTCATTATATATGAAACTTCATCGGCCATATTCCCTGTCTTTCAACGATATTTTAGCTGATGAGTGAGGTTTACAGGGGGCGCCAGCTATACGCAACATAATGCCACGAGCCTGTCATCAACACAGACCTTTCATTCCTCATTGGCGATCAAGCGTTGGTTCCACTTGTCACCGCGCACCAAAAGATCGTTGTAAAGCTGTCGCTTCACGACTACAACAGCCCTGGGCCCAAATTCTACTGTACACAAGCATACCACAAGCCTGGCACAAGCTTCAATACGACGCATTTGGTACCTATTCTAGTAAAACTGTAATCGCAATTCACAAGCGCCAGCCTAACGCCAGCCTACTTCGTAATCTACTGTCGGACAGTAGGCTGGCGTCAGGCTGGCGCTTGTGAATTGCGATTCCGGTTTTAGTAGCATACCAAATGCGTCGTATTGAAGCTTGTGCCAGGCTTGTGGTATGCTTGTGCACAGTAGAATTCGGGCCCTGATACTGCCCCGCCCCGGTGATGTGCCAAGCCCTACCTGATTGCATAGCGGGATCACTACGCTCTAGATCTAGACCGCGCCAGTAGGGCTAGCACAAGGCACACTAATTTTAGAGTAACTAATAGATCCAAGAAGCTGCCGATTGATGATGATGATGGTTGGAAATAGATCACCGGTAGATCGTTACTGTTCCTCGTGTTCTACTCGGTATCTGAAAAGTTTTGTATATGCCAAGCATTTTTCTCTAATCCCGGAGGTAGACAAACCCTAGGATAAGGTCATCCACCCCATATGTCACGTAGGATTCAACTAAACATAAGTCTGTGTCTGTTTGCTGGTATAAAGCCAGCCGCCAGTCAAACATTGATTAGCAAGTTGTGCATCCACGCCTTGCTCTAACTGATCAAGTATAGAACCACAGGGTGCTCATCCCATACAAATTAGAATTAGTAACCCTTCATGAATAAGAGTTGGCGTGAGGAGTAACATTTGTACTATAAACGCCATGGTTTCAGTTAACATACTTCTAGGTGGCGGTAATCTTAGAATGAATCCTATATGTCTTAGCGCCAGCTCGTGGTATTTGCAATTTTTCGATGGTGCTGCACCAAACTATAATGGCCTCAAACTAAAGAAGCTTTCAAAGCATCTCAGTTTACGCCGGTGTCATATTTTGTTCTAGGTGGTCTATCTGTATTAGTATAATATTAGAGTAATATTAAAGTATCTGTGATAGAACCAAGGGATGACTAAGTCTATCTGTGAATGTATTTTACTACAAACTTCAAACATCGTCAGACCCTTCAAGCTCAGTAATTTCACCAGAGCGCGAGCCAAACAGAGAATACATTATCATGTTTGTCCGGTCGTAGGGCACATCGTGGATGCGTCAATAATGCATTGTTTATCGATTAGGCTCCTTGTAATCGGTTGTCATTGACTGATGACAGTGACCGGTACCCGTATGTGTGAGGTGGTTGGAGCTGGTCAGGGATGTGTTGCCCAGGAATATGGTTGAATAAAATATGCAGACTTCGGTTAAGAAAACCCTCTATACAAGGTGAAAGAATGTGATGATGACGAAGTAGTTTTTCAAGCTGTACTCGGCTACACGTGTGCTATCTACATATATTGGATAGTTCTCAATATTCGACACATTTAGGCCAAGGTTAAGGTACAGAGAATATCTAAACGTATCTATCTCTGTATCCACTCGTTTATTTCTTCACAAAGCTTTGAATTCGGGTTCTGATGGAGTCTAACTAAACAAAAACTGCACGCGCCTCTACGAAAACGAATAGAAACGAAAACTCAAAATGTATGCGATTTGACATTTGGTGACGCTAGCATAGCAATTCAATTCAATTCAAAAAAAATATTGACCTTAAAATCATACATATTACTTAGTCAACGTCAACATAATATTAATATTTTTGTATACTAGCGCCCGTTCGGAAGTTGTGGGCTTAGGGATGGAGCAAAGAAGGGCAAGTAGCGGAAGTAATAGCAAATAGGCTTGTGGCCAAGGTAATCCAATAAATCTAGGAACAAGTCTTAAGTTGAAGCATTATGTACAAAATGGCTTGACTTTCTCAGAATTGTATATTTCCAGCAGATATATTTTATAAAGTCAATTTTGTGCAAAAAAAAGACAGCATTTGATGGCACTTTTACATGAAGTCATTCTGTTGTTATTTCATAGAACTCAGGAACAAAAGTTCCGTTTTGACAGTTCATAAAAAGTATCTATTTTGACTTGACAGGCCACAAGCGTATTGTCAAATTGCATACATATTCTTAGCGTTTCGTGCGAACGATAATAGCGTTTTGCATCTTGTCTAGGGGGGCTGATAGCTTAAAATCCGACAAGTCCGCTTGGCCGCTGGCGTTAGCTCTGGAATCGGACTCAAACAATGCCTAACTGTCAAAAGCTCACGTTATCCACATCCTAAATCGTGGACATCTCAATGAAATTTCTAATTAAGAGTTCTTTCGGAAATGCGTGCTGGAAGTCTAATGAACTTCACACTTCTATGTACAATTTGGTGCACGCCATTCAAATGTAGGGTTCTGTACGTCATAAGAAGACTATGACGTGCTATGACTAGGTATGAAGTACTATTTAGAACTTTGCACCTATAGAAATCCTAAATGAAGGAGTTTTACATGATTACTGCTATGGTTATATTTTACACCTCGGCACAAAACCGCATCGGAAATGGCTAAATTTTTGAGACGATTTCCATTCCTTCTACTGCAGCGCCCCCTGCGCGAGCTATACATACGTTAAACATAACCTAACAACCTGCTCTGGAATGATAGCCGTTGAATGCAAAAAACCGCATTGAAATCAGTCCAGCAGTATTCCAAGAAAACTATCGAAAATACACACATTCAACCTCTAAACCACAAATGCGTAAAGCCAAGTAGCCAAGTACAGAACCCTTGGCTTGGCTTGGCCACGCACTTGTCCGAATTTCATAACATGTTTGGAGTATGATTATGCTAATACGACCGACTAACGTTAACCCCTGACCGGTCAGGAAATAGCTGAGCTTTCGTGCAGTTCTCACCCCCAATGCCAAGGTTGTTTGTGTTTTGTATTATGTGCGCATTCTTTGGTTTTAAATAGAAGCTAAGCCGACTGACAGAAAACCGAAAGGGGTGCTCGAAGCTGACTCCAAGCTACAGTAGTTACTAGTTAGGGAATGACACCCACTGTAGCGTAAGGACAAAAGAGTCCTTGGAACAATATTGACATTAAAATTATAAAAAAAAAATACATTAAAATTATTTTGACAGTGGGTACCAAGACGTCAATGAATGTCTAATTTTGACGTTGGTACCCACTGTCAAACTAATTTTAATGTATTTTTTTTTATAATTTTGGAGAATGACAATGGCTCGACTTAGGGGGTTAACGAAAGATTTCGAGGCCTAGGTGGTGAGGTAGAGGAAGTGGTTGTTGTGTGGATTCACGAGGGCATGTTTGAATGTTCAGGAAAAGTAAATTCATGGAATTTCGTGGGTACACTTCACGTGACCACTTCTTGACCAGATGCCTAGACTTAGTTGAATTATATCGAGCTGATTTTTATCTAGACTAGAACGGTTGTTTTACTAGCCTCTCAAAATTGAAATAATTAATCCAATATATTTAAACTTTGCCTACAGTAAAGCTATGCTATGTTGTACGTATAAAATATTACCAAGTGTCTTTTCTGTCGATTTAGGTCACACCGACTATGTTTGTGTCGTGGAAATTCGTTAAAAAGGTCATTTTATGATGTGGCCGTGAAGGATCATCGAAGAAAGTTATCTTTTAGTGCGAAATACTGTGGTAGTTTAAGTGAAAACTAAAGGGGGGGATCCCAGCGAAGCTTCCGAATAGTCTTCGTGGTAGTTCGGCAATATCACTAAAACACCAGCTAACACCACACAGTGCTGACTAAAAATGCTTTTAACACTATTGGCACTAAGCCACAAATACATGGCTTTAATCAATATTTCCTAATAACTTCCGAGTCGTCTTAGCCCATATCCAAATGCCATTACATCTGTCCAGGCCTGGGAGGCTTATTTACCATTCAGAATGTATGAAAAGCATGTTTATTCAAAGATGCATTTAAGGTTGGGTGAGGATGCGTAACGAGCTAAGCTGTGATACGCTGTGTATAATCTTTGTATAAATAAGTGTTTTACGTTGTTACAACACAAATTATACCAGCGTTTATGGTGTCAAAAAGAAATTTAATAAAACATGGCTGGCCACATCACTAAGTCATCATCTTTAAGAAACCCACGACATATGCACCGAATCGTTCACGATCGATTCAGCTGAATATTTCACATCAAGCGGTTTACATAAGCCTAGAATGGATTATAATTATTAGCCACGGGACAACGCTTGTGAACTCGACACCTGCGGTCAACTCACTCAAGGACTAGCTAGCTTATGTTTTTGTATGTCTACTTTGTAATACAGTTTTGATTTGTATTTTTATAATGACTGTAATTTTTTGTACTAAATCGCTCGAATTTAAAGCAGCTGTTTTGTTTATAATACGATCGTCGTCAAAATATCTAATGTTTTGGATCTTAGCATTCTACAATTGAATAAGTATAGACTCAAGTCTCGATGTGTGGTTTAATTAAATAGATGATTGTTTCGTCATCCAAACAAACCCGTGGGTTAATTAATTATTTGTGTTGCAAGGCAAGACTAAGTATAACCTACATTGTATAATTTTAAAGTTTAAAAAAAAAGTTTAAAAGTTTATTTATTTACCAAAGCTTAGTACAAAAAAAGTGTTATCTGTGAACACCACACTAGGTCCAACCTGTATCGTGGTGTCCAAATTATTTACTGTTTGACAATTTTATTTATTGCAATGGTTCAAAAAAGTACAAAATATTTATATAAGTAACTAATACTGAAAAAGTTAAAAATTTAACAAACAAATTTTTAGTAGATAACTTAATATAATTTGAAAAAACGTGCTTAGTTTAAGGTAGGGGGGAAGGGGAATACTATGCTATACAAATAAGTAACATGTAGATACATATATGTAGATAATGAATATATATAGATAAATAAATAGTATATATATATATAGATAGATAAATATAAGTATAATATAGGTAATGTATTTATATATATAAATATAAACATATATGCATAACATTACTTATATAGGATATGTTCCTCGAAAACTGATAATTTCCTCTGTCTCGTCGTAAGTCAGGGTGAGTAGCCATTTCGTTATAAGAATCTTAGCTTCGGGAATACTGAAACTTTTAACATTAACTTTTTTGCAAACTACGTTATATGTGAACGGGAAGGAGAAAGTCTTAAATCGCTGAGCAAATGCCGTGCGGACCTGTGGAGTCGAAAGTTCTCTCTATTTCACAAGTAAGACTCCATCAGGGTCTATCTCAAGCACTCTCGATAAACCCTACATATGTAACAGAGTCATCTGTCATAATATCTTCAAATAATTTATGTTCAATAGGGCAATATCGATACTGGTTGAGACAGACCCTAAATGGTATAATTTCCTAACCACTTCCGTTACCCCGCAGATATGCAAGACTTCGGAACCCTGTCGAGTAAGACGGTGACAGAAGTACTGATGCTGGAAATGAAGATGGCTCCAACGGCGAAGACCTACCTGGTTTCCGGATACCCAAGGTCCATGCGAGATGTCGCGGAATATTCTGATAAGGTACTACATTCTTAATGCTGATCATTGTCAAACTTTCGCTCTTCTTCTTCTTTGTCAGAGGGTAGAGCGCCTGCACTTGGCCCACTTGTGCATTTCCCCTCTAATTCAGCCATCCCAACTCCTGCACAAGCTGCAGTAGGAGGCCTGGATGTTCACACACATACTCAGCTCACATCGACAAACTGCTGGGCCTTTTTTCTACAGCACAAATCTTCATGGTCCCAACCGCATCTACTGAGATCCTGTCGACTTGGTGATATCGTTTGACCAACGGTCAAGGGGTCAAAAGTAAACAATCATGGCGTCACGCTTTTCCCATACGGGGTAGTGTAGCGAGATAAGTTTGATGCACATGTGGTGATAGAGCTAGGCCTCTATTATATTACCTGCCTAAACTAGCTTTTTACGGGTAGATTGATCTAGAATAGATATGATCATAAAATGGTTCAGGTGGATGGATGGAACGAAAATTAATGATTTCTTGTAAGATTGGGAGTAAAAAGAAAAGTAAAATTAGTTTCTTTGCCTTCGAAGTACAAATGGTGAATACATAAACAAATACTAGTTGGAAACTGTGTCTGGATAATAAATAGCGGATCCCAAACTAGGCAGAGCCTGTCCTGTGGGACCCTAGGGTATCCTGTGTGAATTAATAGTTAGAAAACCAAACATACAAGACGGTTTACAGGAGGCAATCCAAAACTGTTTTTTCCACCACTGCTAAGGTCAAAGCAAACAAAAGCCATGACCACCATGCATGTTTATTGCAATTATCCGCCGACCTCCGCTTTGTGTATCATATCAGCGTTTATAAAATCAATGGTCATGTCACTGCACGCTCGGTCATGGGTGTCATCCTATAGCGTGCATCACTATGCACGTGCGTGACGTCACATGAACGAAGGTGGTTATGGTCGTGTCCATGTGACACATTTGTTAGGGTTCCGTACCCGTCCCGTCCGTCTGTCCGTCATCGGGTCCTACAGCACGAACCGTAATAGCTAGAGAGTTGAAATGATTTACAGAATGTGTATTTCTATTGCCGCAACAACAAAAAATACTGAAATACACGAAAAAGGGTGTTTAGAATTAAATAGTGGGTATTAAGTCAATTTCAACACAATAGCGCCTGACATTTTTTAATAGCAAGAGACGACTGACGACGATGTTTAAGCTATTGCCGTTTCAGGCACAGACGACGATGGTGCGTAAGCCTTCGTGTGCGAGTCCGACCCGCACTTGACCATTTTTTTATGAATATCCTCTGCAGGCTTTAGAGCTGGTAGGTTTGCAACTTTATCGCGCTTGTTACATTACGCTGTCGGCAGGGCACGATTTGTATAGACGTCTCACTCTGATGGAACGACTAGAGACAGTGAGTCAGACAGGGCCCTGCCGACAGCGTAGTCTAATAGGCCCATATGATGTGAGCTGCAATAAAGACTAGCTGCTTGTAAAAAGTTCATTATTGAAACAAATATAGAGTCAAGCCTTTTCCCATACGGGGTGACAGACCACAATCGTGCCTAAGTTTTGCCAGGTTTTCAAGTAAGTACTCCATTTTGCGAGAGTATGAAAAGTGTCGCAGGCGGGTCGTGACCATCTGGCAATGCTTTTACTTTTTATGGCCGGCTTTGTTTATTGTAATAAACATTATTTCCGCCATACATTTAATATGGCAATATTGCTGGGAAAATGACAATATTGCCGGCAACGGCACATCAATGTAGTCAGATCAGAGTTACGCGTATCACGTAGCTCCATTTCCCCGATAGGATGCCGTGTTGCTCTATGCCATTTTCCAATTTAAACGAAATTCATACTAAAATAGTTATACCCTGTATATGTGTGCGTGTGTACCATACACTGCTCAACTCAAGGGATAATGTTGTAGTTCACTAACACATGTGCAACATGTATAGCCTTACACATGTATAGTGTTGTCAGCTGAGTCACGCGAAGTGATAATGGTAGTAGAACCATCGGTGTAGAGCTAATGAAAATGTGTGGAAGTCCTATGGGCGTTCGTTCAATGTTCAATCAATCAGTCGTCGGGGATATATGTTTTCAGACTGTTAACTTTCATTTAAATTTTCCTCATGCGACGAGGGGTTAACGTTGTGTCAAAAAAATAACGTTGTCATTTGGCGTGTTTGACGTGTTTGGCATATCAGAAACAATCTAAACTTAAGTAATTCAAATCTAAATTAATATTTCAATCAATCCAATCTCATCATCATTATTCTCAGTCTACATGGACTGGCTTTTTGCTGGGCATAGGCCTATTCTGTATTGCTTCAATCAGCAAGATCCTGTACCAACAGTATCCAGTAAGATCTTGGTGACATCATCAGGCCATTGGGCTGTCCACTAGACTTATCGCTTCCCTTGGCCACCATTATAGCCAATGATGACCCTGTAACCGTCCATCAACATAAGCGTCATAATAAAGGGCCAAATGAGCAGTAAACTTTAGTGGTTGTGTAAAAAAACCTAATCGTTTCCGTCAGTATGTTCAGTTTTGTTTACAGAAAAAACCCATTTATGAAACAGCTTGCCAATGAATTTGTCCTGCATTAATTTCACCGATGGCTATCTGTAGTGATGTCTATCTGTTGGGTATGCTTGACATACTTGACCTCTCATTATTCAGACTGTGTACTACCCGAGTACATGTTTACAAATATAATTGAAACAAAAAGTAAACTTTTAGAAAAAACCGACTTCCACAAACCCTATTTGATTAGTTTGAGTTTCAAACTGTAACCCCTTATCCCCCCCCCCCTTGAGGAATTAATTTTGTCAAATCCCATATCAGTGCTACCCCACGCTACTAAGGAACCCCTGTACAGTTTCATGGCTCTAGGTCCACCGGTTTAGGCTATGCGTTGCCTGTCCGTCAGCCACGCATTGTATTTGTACCTAGTATTGAGCAGATCTGGTGGCCATATGTGGTCTTCATCAGCAGTTCCGCATCACAATATTATGCTTACCATGTGCATTTGCACGAGTTATTATGAAAAACACAAAAATCACTATAGGTCTGCCTATAATATTTGAAGAGTTCCCTCGATTTCTCCAGGATCCCATCATCAGATCCCGACATGGTTTCAATGGGACCAATGGGAAGGTAAACCCTTTCAAACAAAAAAATAATTTTCCAAATCGGTCCATCCGTTTAGGCGCTATCGGGGCACATACATAAAAAAAAACCGGACGAACTGTAAACCTCCTCCTTTGGGAAGTCGGTTAAAAATGAATATGAATACTTTCTGCTTGTCGGTTGTGAATAGAGTTCCAGAGATAACTTCTGACAGCCAACTCGTCTGTCAGAAGTTATCACGCCCTATTAATCTTACTCGTGTCCGAGTACCGTGCCCCTCGGTGGGGACATCTATTCCCCCTGTCACGCATATTGGAGTGTTGATTAAGTGGCTAAAAGTGGTCACCGATGTGCCTCTGCCGCCCCGTATGAGTAACGTGATGCCGTTATGTTATGGTCTTCCCCCAGATCCAAACCATCAGCGGAGTGGTCCTGGTCTCCTGGCGCCAGCGGGTGCTAGAGCGGCAGATCGAGTACGGAGCCCGTCTGGGCCACGTGGTCCTGAGTCTGGCCAGGATGGAGCTGAACAACTTCTACAAGAGCGTGATGCCGGTGGCCGAGTACTTTGATCAGAGCAACATGCTTATTGCGGTGAGTAGTGACAAGCGACTGTGGCCGAGCGGTATCCGCTCATCGGCATCGATCGTGCGGGTCAAGCAACATTTGGCCGAGACGGGTAATGGATGGGTGTCCGTTTCTATGTGGCATTTGTTTCGGGTGCTTCCGTGTTTCGTCGTAAAGCTGTGTCAGACAGAAGCCCTAATAGGGCAGCTGGGTCACTTCTGACAGTCTAGTTGGCCACTAGCAACACCCCTCTATCAACCCGCACTGAGCCAGCGTGGTTGAGTATGGCTCAATCTTACTCGTATCGTATCCGAGTAAAGGCCCGTGCCTATTATTATTATTATTTTGGTCGCTTTGCGGTTGACGTCTCCATCTCGGGCTCCGTCCGATGGTTGCCTGTTTCTATGGATGCTAGGTAATTTAATTTGGTTTACGGTTCACTGTCATTTAGAAGAATAGAAGATACGATCATATGTGTCATGTGATTGTTGTATCTTTTACGACATCCATGTCCATGTGCACTATAGGTACTTTTCTACTTTTACTGTACAGGATGGTGGGTGATCAAAATAGGTACCCAATACAGACAATAGCAATCATTATCATTTGATTATCAGTTTCACAAATATTTACACGTAAGCTTTGCGTACCTACCCGTTCATAGTACAAGGTGCTCCTGTGAATTGATAACAGGAGATAAGATGATACGTATTGATCACTATTTTTGCCCAGAATATCAACCGGCCCATTAGCTCAGTTGGTTAGAGCGTCGTGCTAATAACGCGAAGGTCGCGGGTTCGATCCCCTCATGGGCCACTTCTTGTTTTGTAGTTTTATACATGGTATTTTAATTTTAAATCGCATATTTCACAGACTATAGTATTATACTAATACAGATAGACCACCTATAACAAAATATGACACCGGCGCGTTGTAAACTGAGATGCTACGGAAGCTTCTTTAGTTCGATGCCATTATCGCTTGGTGCAGCACCATGAAAAAATTGCAAATACCACGAGATGGCGCTAAGATATCTAGGAGTTATTCTAAGATTAGCGCCACCTAGAAGTATGTTAACTGAAACCATTGTGTTTAAAGTACAAATCTTACTCCTCACGCCATCTCTTTTTTACGAAGGGTTACAAATTCTAATTTGTATGGGATAAGCACCCAGTGCATATTCACAGTACATACTTCAGGGGTTTCTCTTGCATCATGCATTAACTTTATGGTAAATTCACTGACGTAAACAAACCAATTGCACATTAAATAAACACTAAAACGACTCCTAAATTATCCCACTCAGGTGAATCGTGTTCTATTAGAATACCTAATGCGGTTACAGCTCAGAATAGCTCTTCATTCACAGCACACTACGTCATCCGGTCACGAATAAAGCTTATCCTCTCAACCCAATGCACGTGCTGATGCTTACTTAAAGTGCAACTTAACAATCATCTGTCTGGGGGGCAATTCTCGCGCCAGCGAGTTCATGTCCATGGTCGAAATATCGATTTTGAGATACTTTTACTTTACTTCACTTAATACTTTATTGCACAAAAACAGAATACAGACACTTAATAATGGAAAAAAAACGTACAAAGGCGAGTTTATCTCTAATAAGAGATCCCTTCCAGCAAACCTACCAGATACCGAAATCTCCGTCAAAAATAAGAAAAAGCAATTCTAACGACCAACCGAGATATATCGACCGTTTTCGATCGAAATAAATATGAATCGGAATCGTTTTCGATGGATTTATGCGGTATCAAAACCGATATCTCGACTAGGGAGATGATCTCGATAGCGCGGGAATCGGGGGCCTGGTTCTTTAATTTTCTCAGAGCTCAAACCAAGCTCAAACGAGAGACATGACTTTGTGTATCAGTCAAACTATTTAGTACCGTCTTATTAATAAAAACATTCTACTCTGTTGTTCATACTTCCTTACTCTGAGACTAGTTAGTTTCAGGTTGAAGTCAGAGTAAGATACTTTTACTCTGAGAGTCAGATAAGGGCTACTTATTTCTTACAATCACGTTTATTAATATTGAATTAGTTAATTGTCTGCTTGGAATAAAGATACTACTGTTTTCAGTCTGCGTTTAGTGTAAGACGCTTAAGTTTGCAGTTGGGCAGTCAATGTCATAATAAACAACCTCATCAACTGTCGTCGCCTGTCACCCTTGCTGAGGAATATCTCTCAGTGCCTATGTGCCATAACAATAAAACTGTAGCCCATTACTTCCTTGCTGAGGGGCACAGGCTGTCCCTACTTAGGGGCACAGGCCTAAATCCAGATACAGGTACATTGAGGCATACCTACTCCATGACACTGACTCAGTGCGTGTTGATAAAGGGGTTTCACGACTACTACAGTACTACAACACGTTTTATGATAACAATACAAATAAATACTAAAACAATACAATTACACAACCATCATGTCTGTGTCTGTAGACCAGTGAAGTAAAACTTCAGCCATGAAATTATGGGGTTAGTAAAATCTGTCCCGACTAGGTACAATTATAGGATTCGAACGTAATATTGAAGGATGATTGGTAGGAAATGACCGGTTGCTGCTTTAGGGGCTGCATATTTTATAGGCAAATGGTAGAACGGAACTTCTAACAGTCAAGAACAACTTTGTAACACTTTGTTCCTTTTTACACAACTTACTGCTGTGGGGACTTAAGTGTTCTTGCAGTTTTGGCTCTATTCTTTACGTAAACGCGGGCATAAGTATATCATGTAAGATTAAGATCTCTGTCGGGCTTGTATGGTAAGTCCGAACACAACGCCGCCTTATCACACCAAGGAGGTACCCAAACACCCAAACACAACAAGTTCTGCGAAACGGCCCGCACAGAAAGCCCGAAAACAACATGACATCACGCGGCCGGCCAGTGTTGACGGGGTCGATATTCATTAATAAATCATATATAGCTGTTTTGTAGAAGTATTACTGTGGGGACATACGGACATCGATCGACAAGCAATCTTGCCCGCGTGCCGGTCAACGTACAATGTCAAATGGGTGCAAGCAGATTTTATTAGGGCTTTTTTCAATGGCCGTAGAATGCTGTGTGGATGTTGCGAAACCTGGAATGGGCGTAGCTACAGGGATGGTCTAGCTGTATATACATATAAGCACAGAATAACTAATCGCTATAAGACTATAAATATTTGAAACATCGCGACACCCGATACAAATACAAATAATGAAATCTTGAGTTTCTGCTGACTTTCTATTGCTTAAATACAAAGTTCTATGCAAAGCGCTGAATGGACCACTTCGTCAGTGGGTAATTTTATAACAATTACATTTTTATTGATATCTGCCCATAGCGGCCACTGTCACAGACGAGGGGTTAAAATATATCTTTCTGTTATGTGGTAAAAAACCCTGCTCAAAAGTACCTATGACATTCAAATCAAAACACTGAAGAAGGTATTTACAAAAACCAATGATGCAGCAGGTAACATTTCACACGGCTTTTTCACTGAACAGGGCCCTAATGCTGCTCTGAGAATTTCACTTATATTTCATTACTATTTCATTACTATTCCATTGCAAACACCCAATCAAGGAGGATAAGGAGGATAATAATTTAGGAGAATACCAAATGACGCCATTTTGGGTGTTTGCAGTGGAATAGTAATGAAATATAAGTGAAATTCTCAGAGCAGCATTAGGCCCCAGGCACTGTTCTAAGGACTATTTTACTATTTACAATTAGATATTTACCAAACCCAGCAATTTATCAAATGACCCGCGTAAACGCATATCAGTAATTACGCCTAATACTTAAATCAATAAACGAAATTTACCATATGTGCTCATGCATGATTACATTTCATTAGCTTCTTTAAGAGGATCGTGTACTCGCGAGCTTCCATACAAAAAGCGTTAACGTTTTCCACCCCCTAAACCTTGTCCGATTTTCACAATTTTTTTACATGTTTGAGATACTATGGAAAACTATGCTCGTACGTTTTGATTTTTTTGAAATATTAGATATTTTAGGAAATATTGGAACTTATATTTTATATGGACTGGGTTATGTTCTTATATTTCCTAAAATATCTAATATTTCAAAAAAATCAAAACGTACGAGCATAGTTTTCCATAGTATCTCAAACATGTAAAAAAATTGTGAAAATCGGACAAGGTTTAGGGGGTGGAAAACGTTAACGCTTTTTGTATGGAAGCTTGCGAGTACACTATCGTCTTAACATGACCGATATACTTAATTGATTCTTCAATTCACTATTGAATTTTATAGCTATCTTTATTTACTGTTGCATTCTCTGATTTTCCATTATGATTTTAGACATTCCAAAACCCAGATTCTTTCAGTTTCAGGGCTCCGTACCCAAATCAGAAAGGTGCCAAACGTGATCGTGTTATAATCCTGTTGTACGTACGTCTGCATGGACTATCCACTCAAAGGTCCGTCCAAAGTCCACGGCCCGCTATAAAGTTCAAAACCTATGAAAAAATAGAACAATAGATTTGGGCCTTTAGGGGACGTTGGACAGTTGAGTGGCTATCTTCCATAGATTTGTGTTCCAATTGTTCTTACCATCGATATTCTTTAATTATTCCTGGTCAAGGCACAAAACTGTTGAGCGCTTTTATTGTGGTGCTGTGAATGGAATGGTAATATCGATTTGTCTCTCACTTTCACACCATTAGAATTGAAATAGAACATTATATTTATGCCTTATTATAACAATAAGCTTAAGATTCTTGCCAACCTTTCTTACCAAGACTCGAACAGAGTACCCATTACCAAGACTCGAACAGAGTACCCATTACCAAGACTCGAACAGAGTACCCATTAAATTTTCAAGTAGCAACAGCCATAGTTTGAATTTATTTTTATTTTTTATACTTAAAAAGTTTACACAATCTTAACCTAGTAACATAATGTGGCCGATTCTCTAGGTTACACTCACTAAAATTAGTTGACAATATTAAGTCCGACAGCTCTTATGCGGTCGCCATAGATTCCATTTTCAAACTTACTTTTGAATTATTTTAATGTACTGATGAACTAATTCAAAAGTAAGTTCGAAAATGAAATCAATTGCAACCGCGTAAGAGCGTAAGAGCTAATATTGTCAAGTAATTTTAGTGCGTGTGCCCTAGAGAATTGGCCACATTATGTTACTAGGTTAAGATTGTGTAAACTTTTTACTTTTAGAAAAAACAAATAAATCATCTGTTTGTGCTAGGGCTAGGTTAGGTTGAGTTCCTAACCTCCTCACTAGGATTCCCTGTGTCGAGGAGGTTAGTCACTTCTCACATTAATGTCTAACGAATCAGCAGATGCTCATTCACATGATTCGTCATGTTAGTTTGAGCAGCTTAACTAACAATTAAACTTGGACAAAACTATATCTCTGCCATCTTATGAAGGCCCTGCTACAAGCAGCGACTCGCATGCGTTAGTGCAAATATTGGCGCAAAACTGTATGGCGGCCACAATCCACGTCGTGTGGTGGTGGCTTTTGTGGCATTGTGCGGTATACACAGAGACTATATATCCAATTGACAGCGCCTGCGGGGGAATGCGGCTCGCCAAACGTTAGTTGTGTTCAACTTGCGCAACCTATGTACGATGACAGGCCGCCAGACAGTTTCGCAGCGGCCAGGGAGCACTTATCCTGTGGAGAGCGCATAGATACATTTTCCTTTGCAACACAACTCACCAATTTACGGGCGGCGGGGGACAAGGTAAGAGGGCTGTGATTGGTCAGCTGCTGCGAAACTGTCTGGGGCGGTCCGTCATCGTACATAGGTTACGTACGTTGAATACACCTAACGTTTGGCGAGCCGCATTCCCCCGCAAGCACAGTCAATTGGATATAGTCTGTGGCAAAGGAAAGTTCTATAATGATGGGTACTATCATTCCCCAAAATATGGTCAGCTAATTAAATTTCACCCTGGTATAACATAACCTATGGTAGTATAGTGTAATTGTTAATATTTGTACTCTTTATTTCTCTTCTGGTCTTCTGGGAAGCAAGAAAAATATTATGTCGCTATGTAGTTACAGGCGAAGCACACGTGCAAAAGTCCGATATCGGAAAAACTCTTTTGAATATTTTAGTCGCCGCCGAGTGACCCGAATCGAACAAATAAGCCATAAGAAATTTAACAAGTGATTATGAAAGTTCTTCAAGGCGGTGTAGATTGGTTGCTTTCCCAGCGTGAACAAACGCCAATAATGAAGTAGGTCGGACTTAAAAATTTATCGGCTTGGTGACCTAGTACTCGTAGCGACGGACGAGATGTCTTACTTTTAGATTTCTTAGCTTATTTTCCGTTTGTTAGGGTTCCGTACCCGGAGGTTGACAAACGGGGTTCAGGGGCGGATCCAGGCCTCAAATAAGGTTGTGGGCACAGTCACCCAAAAATCTGCCAAGTGTGAATCGGAGTATGACCTCGCTCATGCATGACCGATATAGTGTATTCCTACAAAGGATGCTTACAAAATATGCATATTATGGCGCCCTAACCAATCACGGCCCGCGATCTTCAACCTATTCATTCTATTATATTCTCATTATATAATATAACTGTCAGGCACTTGGATCTTTTCTTCATGAGGGAGAAACAGAGAGAGGGAAAGAGAGTGTGTGAGAGAGAGAGAGAGAAGAGAGAAAGCGTGAGAGAGAGAGATTCCGACTCGCACTTGACCGGTTTATCCTATCATGAGCCATCAGCTTCAGCGCCGCCCAATCTGAGCTTACATGGCAGCTTTTTTCACCAACTGGTTTTTCTTACGTTTCCCCTTGGGGACCATTTGAGCGATGATTTCAATTCAGGAAATTGAATTTGATTTTTTCATTCTGATTGATTTCTGATTGCAGGTCAACGGTGAAAGAAATCCTGAGGAGGTGTACAAAGACTTTAGAGCAGCACTGCTGCAAATTCTTGGATCTTTGGAAGACCAGGGGAACGGCGTTGGAACTGGTGGTATACCAGGAGAGATAGTTGGCCTAGAGCCAGCGCCTATTGCTGGGGTAAGTATTATTTTGACATTGTTACCTTCATATCTCTATAGAACGTAGGGAGAGTATAGTATTGTCATTCATTTTGGGGGATCCTGTAATCAGATGTTCCCTGCTTTTGGGAAATTACGTTTTTTGCTGGCAACTCTTATTGAGTAGGTACCTTCTTTTATCTCCATCTCAAAGGTGTACCTATGCATGCAATCATCTATACTATCTTCTATCTACGCCATAGAAAATAGTGATCCCACAGACCTCTTCACTGACGAAGCAGCTGAATGGCTGCAGACTTCAAGATTATTTAGGAGCTTGAATTATAGATTTAGGAGCGATTCGACGACTTCTGCCCTTCGAATAAATAAATACATCTCCATAGCTTAGGCGATGGGCTAGCCCTCTGCCAAGCGAAATATAATTTTCACGTCACACCAAACAGTGACGCGTATGCCGAGGTCATTCAAGTTCAAGTTTCAAGTTTAAGTTTTCCGAGGAAGGGTATGAAATGACGTTTGTAGATCCAAGTATGACTTGCTTAATAGTTGTATTCAATTCACTAAATCGATTAATACTTACTATTTAGCAAGTCATACTTCTACAAGTTCTACAACTTGGCATGACTGACTCCATTATGCCCTACCTTTACCTACCAAATGCATGAATCACCTGATATATTTTGGCAGTTCTCAAAACAACACACAATACTCAAAACAACACGCTACAAAACTCAGCCTTGATTAATCTTATTCTGAATCATGAATTTCTAGAAAGTTCTCTCAGTGACAGCAAGGCCCGTATTAACAAACCGCCCTCAGCTCTGAGAGTTGTCTCAGCCCTAAGTCACGGCCCTAATGATCATTGGCGTAACTCCTAAAACGTCTACCAAAAGAAAATAACGAATATCGATAAAGTCTCAGTCAACAGGACTCTGCTTATCAACGGTAAAATACGCTCGACACAAAGTCTTCTTTATCCGATCGATCTAACCTCGACTATTTTATGTTCCTGTTGGTTTTCAAAGTCTGTCACTTTACAGATCCTCAGACCGACGATGCCAATGACGAACGTTCGAAGTGCGGTGCCAATAGCTGAGCCGGTCTCACTGCCTCCAGCTCCAGCCGAGTCGGTCGTCAATATTGAGTCGCAGAGAGTGGACACGCCAAAGGTGAGCCATCCTGCCCCCCTAGACAAAGTGAAACGCTAACCGTTGCGAAACGAAACTATAACTTTTATGTATGCGATTTGACATTTGGCTTCGCTATGGTGACGTCACGTAGCGATTCCAAATGTCAAATCGCATACATAAAAAGTTATCGTTTCGTTTCGCTATCCTTAGCGTTTAACATTGTCTACGGCACTGGTGTTGGCACCAATTTGTATCCTGGTCTCGGCATCAAAATGTATGCTGGCATAGTACCAAATGTATGCTGGCATAGTACCAAATGTCTCAGCACTAAATTGTATCCTGCCTGGCACTGTACAATTATGTACTATCCTGGTATCGGCCTCAAAATGTATAATGGCACAGTACAACATAATTATGTGTCATTTCGGTAACATTAAGTGTTCTGGTTACGACACCTGGGAATATACCCATACTACGCGACAGAGTGAGGCGCTTGCGCGGTATCCTAGAGTCGGCACCAAAGTGTGTCCTGGCACTATACTTATTATATCCTGGTTACGGCACCAACATTTTAGCCGTCCTAGTCACCGCATATTTTCAGTTTGTAGACATACAAACTACGCTACCCACTTATTGCCACTTAAAGTTATTATCTTTGTGAGTTTTTCAATAATTGCTACATGTCTCATTTTTACGTCATTAGCAACTGCGAAAATATTTAATATTTTGATATATTTTTTAAATAATGGCCAGGCCAGAAGTTCGGTTATTCTGATTTCTGATAGGTATCACTTCCGAATTCGATTCACGAAATCATTGATCAAAGCTACTGTACAATAATTAGTTTCCCCTTGTGTTTGTTTAGGTAGGTACCACTGCTCGGTGTATAATGATCTCCCCATCAACCTTAAAAGTATCAATTTGACTAGCTATATTGTGTGTGTTCTGAACATAATGATTCTCAAAAATCAAAATCAAATAATATTTATTTATTTATTTATTTCACAAAAGAAAACGATTAATATAATTTAAATATTATGTGAAGACTTACATGCAAAATTAAAATTAAACAAAAGCAATACTTGTGATCCCCACACTAGGCAAGCCTGTATCGTAGGGATCATACAGAGGAGAGACTGACACACATTGAAATTTAGTGTCACTTGCACCAAAAATAACAATTGCAATCAGCGCGTCAATCACAACAAAGTGTCAAACTTAGTCAAACTTCTTAGATTCTATATCCTTATTATAGCAATACTAACTCTGTTGCAACCAAAGTTGCAACGTGGTACCTACTCTTTAATTTTTTGAGACCCGCTTTAAAACAGGCATTTATGACAATGACATTAATATTACAATAAAGCCTTTCAAAGCTTCGACGTACTTTTCGAAGAAGTACAATCGTAATTTTATTTACAAACCTACTTAACTCATCGAGGCGATGACTAAGCATTAAAAACAATGAAGAATAAAAGTCCAACAATGTATTAAACACATTTTTCACTCTTTAGGCACTCTGTAAAGCGCTCCCGATGTAGGCATAGTTTCATAAAATAAGGCTTTACTTTCTTTATCGGTTTGCAGGTCAAAATACTTGCTTCGCATTTTGTGTTAAAGGCTGTGACAAAAAGGTGTATCAATATTTCATAGGTGTCTACTGGGTGTTTGGAGTATGGAGCGACAAAACATTTTGGGGAGTTAGGGACATCATTCTGAACAACTTTCACTGTCAAACCGATTTGATCTGAGCAACTTTATCTGTACAAATCATCTGATACCAAAATGTATTGAGATGTCAAAAAAAAGTTAAAGTTACTTACACATTTCAGCTTAACAATTTTTTTATATATTTTATTTATTTATTTTATTTTATTTTATTCAGGTAACAAACAGTCACTTACAAAACATGGTTGTTTGGATAATTTACTTAAAGACCTGGAGTACCATTAATCAATACAATTAAAGTGTTGTGAAAATATTCGAGCATGTTT
Source organism: Argyresthia albistria (assembly GCA_963457715.1). Lineage (NCBI taxonomy): Eukaryota > Metazoa > Arthropoda > Insecta > Lepidoptera > Argyresthiidae > Argyresthia > Argyresthia albistria. Next base: position 12,072,803 of record OY735255.1, read on the forward strand.
GTATTTAAATTACCTACTTACTTAAAAAGAATTTCTTTTATTTGTCGTTTATAGCTAGGAAGTGAGTTTGCGAAGATATCTATATCTATCAGTCTTTTATTATAAGTTTCAAAGGACCGTCGAAAGAATGTGTTTTTTGCATAATTTGTGCTACATAGGGAAGAATAAAATGTTTTCTTTGAACGTGAGGAGAAGCGGTTAACAAACAGGTTTACCTTCTCAAGTAAACATGCCGAGTCTATGTGGTCATTTAATAATTTATAAAGAAATGAGGCATCTAAAAAAGTGCGTCTGCTTTCTAGGGAGGCAATATTGAATTTATCACACAACCTTTTATTATCATTATAGTTGGTGCCAATCCTGTAGTCTAATGATTTTAAAAATTTATTCTGAATCTTTTCAAGACGAGCAATGTGTACTGCATAGTGGGGATTCCACACTACACAACCAAATTCTAAAATACTACGCACATATGCATAGTATAGCGTTATAATCGTTTTCGCTCGCTTGAAGGGTTTTGAAAGACGCAGAATGAAACCAAGCTTTTGGTAGGCTCGAGCGATAATATGGTCGATATGTATATTGAAATGAAGTTTAGAATCCAGCATTACCCCCAGGTCCCTAATCTGCGTTACCCTTTTTTAACCGACTTCCCAAAGGAGGAGGTTTACAATTCGTCCGGATATTTGTTTTTTATTTTTTTTTTTATTTTTTATGTATGTTCCCCGATAGCGCCTAGACGGATGGACCGATTTGGAAAATTATTTTTTTGTTTGAAAGGGTTTACCTTCCCATTGGTCCCATTGACACCAGGTCAGGATCTGATGATGGGATCCTGGAGAAATCGAGGGAACTCTTCAAATATTATAGGCAGACCTATAGTGATTTTTGTGTTTTTCATAATAACTCGTGCAAATGCACATGGTAAGCATAATATTGTGATGCGGAACTGCTCATGAAGACCACATATGGCCACCAGATCTGCTCAATACTAGGTACAAATACAATGCGTGGCTGACGGGCAGGCAACGCATAGCCTAAGCCGGTGGACCTAGAGCCATGAAACTTTGTACAGAGGTTCCTTAGTAGCGTGGGGTAGCACTGTGATGGGATTTGACAAAATTAATTCCCCAAGGGGGGGGGGGGGGGTAAGGGGTTACAGTTTGTATTAAACTCAATCTAATCAAATAGGGTTTGTGGAAGTCGGTTTTTTCTAAAGTTTACTTTTTGTTTCAATTATATTTGAATACCATTGAGGCTGTAATCAGTCAATATAGGATTAAGTTTCCTGGTAAATGTTATTGTATAACATTTATCTACATTAAGTAATAACTGATTACGGGCACAATAAGTTATGAAATTGTTTAGATCAGATTGAAGTAAGGTGCAGTCTTCTGGGGTTGAGACTACTTTAAAAATCTTAGTATCGTCCGCATAGACCAAATGACATGAGTCTGAGAAAATATTCATAATATCATTAATGTATAGGGTAAACAAAAATGGGCCCAAATGGGAACCCTGGGGCACGCCAGAGCCAATGGATAGAAAGTCAGATGTGTATCCTTTTAACGAGACAGCTTGACTCCTGTTGCTTATGTAGGACTTCAACCATCTAAACAGATCACCGTGTATACCGATCTTCAGAAGTTTGGAAAGGAGTGTATTATGGTTAATTTTATCAAATGCTTTTGAAAAATCGGTATACACGGTATCAACCTGACATCCAGCGTCCATAGCATTAATAGCAAAATCTGTAAAAGTGACCAAGTTTGTGTCAACACTACGACCCTTAAAAAAACCATGTTGGAATTGAGAGATGTGACGTGACAGTGTTTGAGAAAGTTCTTGTGTTACAATTTTTTCAAATATTTTACCAAAAATACATAGTTTTGATATAGGCCTGTACTGTTTTACGTCGCACCTCTCACCTCCCTTATGTATAGGCGTTACTATTGCAGTTTTCCAAATATTTGGAAAACATCCCTCATTTAGTGACTTTTTAAAGATGATGGTAAGCGGTATGGAAAGTGAGGAGGAGCATTTCGAGATAAAAATGGGATGGATCCCATCGTGACCTGCTCCCTTATTAACATCTACTTTATCTAAATGTCTCAAGATTAGTTTACGGGTAATTCTTACTGAGGAAATGTCTATCGGGGCATTGGAAGAATTATAATCCAAATCAAAAGTGGGATCCATCGAATTGTCATTAGTATCCTTTACAAAGACAGAATTGAAATATTCATTAAATAAATTACTGATTGAATGGCAATCTGAAGAAGATTTACCATCATAAACCATACGCTCGGGTATAGCATTTGACGAAAATTTAGTTTTTATATAGCTCCAGAAGTATTTAGGGGAATGTTCAATTCGTTCTTCGGCTCTCCTCACAAACGATTCAAAACAAAGAGGTTCCAATTTCTTCTCCCTGCGTCTGAGTAATCTAAAAGCATCATAATCTAGAGGATTACGATAGATTTTCCATTTCTTGTGATATTTAAGTTTTTCACGTATTAATTTAATAAGGGAACTAGAGTACCATTGTGGGTATCCACTATTTGGGGTAGAAGGTACCGACTGTTTGGGAACATGTTCGTCAATAACACAATTTAGCTGATTATAAAAAAGATTGGTGGCATCATCCGTATTCATATTATGTAGACTGTTCCAATTATAGTCGGATATTCGCTTATTGATCGCCACGTAATCAGCATTATGATACAAGAGTTTCAAACGAGGCTTTTGCTTATGTAAGAAAAGACCAGGAACATTAATATTGATCTCTAAAGATCTATGATGCGGGTCCTCAGGAACAAGGGGATGGGCGCACGGTACCACGGAACAAGCAGTGTTGCTCAAAACCAAATCAAGAATGTGGTGGTTAACGTTAGTACACCAGTTGTACTGTTTCAAACTAGTCAACATCATAAACTCCGAGAGTGAGGTTGCCACACTATTATTATTTGTATTAATATCAAGAAAGTTTGAACTATTAGTGCTGTCAATTTCCCAGGATGCATAAGATACATTAAAGTCCCCAAGAAATAAGAACAAATCGTTTGTACTGTTTAAAACACGGTCAGACGAGTAATCGAAGAAGTTTTGAAGTGATTCGTGGTGTTTGTTATTGTGAGGGTAGTAAGAAGCCACTAAGTGCAGTTTAGAAAATGAATTATCACAGTTGACTCGGGAGTGCTTAGTGCCATATATATTGCACAATAAACCCACAATCATCATCACTCTTCAACAATCACCAGCCTCATTTACGAGCATACCTATTCTTCGCCTACCATGCCCGAGGCTCTGCACCTTGACCTGTTGAGAGTATTTTTGTGAGGGAATGAAGGGCACATTTTTACCCGACCTGGTTTTCTTTTATTCATAAATTTCGTTTGGTACTTATGTCTTTCAAGTTTTATGGTATCGTCGAATGACCTCAAATTGCAGGTTTACTAGTTTCATTTTATGGCATCATTCGTAAAGCAATCAGAAGTGTCATAGGGTTTCTAAATTGTTTAATATCTGTACAGCTTGGTCAAATAAGTCTGTAGAATCGACATTTCGTAGAGATACGTACTACAACACGCTACGCAAGTGAGTGAGAGAATAGTCCTATAGTTTATTTATGTAGGTTAACTATAATTATCTTGCATTTTTCAATACATAATTAGACCATAAAACGTTCTATAGTGATAATAATGTGGCAAGGAAATGGTATCCATAAAAGGTCAATTATTGAACGAAATATGCTGTTATCATTTTACCACGTGCCATCGCATTTATATGAAAAAAAAAACTTTAAGTAAACTTTTGATAATACCTTAATTCCACCACACTTCACATTGTTAGTTGAGCTGTAGGGTTCCGTATGCAAAGAGAGCGGGACTTGCTGGCTCTATGAGTCAGTATGTATGTCTGTCCGTCTGTTACTATTTAGTAGGAAATACGTGTCCTTACGTTTTCCACTACCTGGAGAAACTTTGAAGGTCCGTGCAATGTACATTTGTACAATCCATTTACATACCCAACTCAACCTCTTAGAGCCTTGCCAGATAAGGCGTTTTACGTGCGAGTCCACTCGCGCGTAGGCACTCGCGCGTTTCCGAGATGTGAGAAAACGCGCGGCTGCATCTGGACGGGTTAAACGTAGCTCCAGTATCTCGGAAACGCGCGAGTGCCTACGCGCGAGTGGAACTCGCGCGTAAAACGCCTTATCTGGCAAGGCTCTTACTGCACTGCGCTTAAAATAAAGTAGAAGACATGTCAGAACCGGATTCAATCCCGCATCTCCATTGAGAAGCATTAGAGCACACAGCTGAATCACCAATCACCAGGTCCTTGTGCCAACGAGTAAGGAAGTAAAACAAGAGTTCTTCTTCTATTCATCTGATGCTTGTTCTACACGACCGAGTTAACTTGAGACCTCGCTGCGATGCATCGCCTTAAAATCGCCTTAATATAACGTCACGATTCAGGTCTTAATTAAACTGGACCATCATCATCTCATCCTGTCACCCCTCAACTAAGTCTAAGGCTCTCAGTCAGTACAGAATTTCATTTATTCCAGTCTTGGGCCATCAGCGGCCATCACCGTCCAATCTGAGCTCACAATGGCGGCCTCTTTCTCCGTTGAAGCAAACTCTTTCTACGTTGTTGTCGTTAACTCGACCGGGTCTCGTACGTACGTAGTTTCGAATGACGCTGGAGCAAAACACGTTATTGCGAAAAACGTACGCTGTCGCGAAAAATCATTGTGACGAAATCCACGAGGTTGAATGACACAGCAGCGATAAACGTTGTGGCAAAAAACTTTCAAAACGTTGTACGCTGGGGTGAAATATTTATTATTTATTTAATAATTTCTTTATGCATTCCAGACGGAGCTGATAAGAGTGCGTGGCGTGACGACCATACCGCCGACCTTGTGGGTGGTGGGCGGGCCGGGTAGCAACAAGGCGAGTCTGTGCCAGCGGGCTGTTGCGCAGACGCAGGGCTGGATGCACTTCAGGTAAGGGCGCATAACATTGCTTTTGGCCACATACATACCCTGTCTCGTGAGAACGAGAAACAGTGACGTCACAAACATTTAAAGATCCAAGAGCGGTGTTTTTTCTCCCGGGCCAGGATTTGACCCCACAAATGTCGTCTATCAACTGTCGATTTTTATATTAGTGTATTGTCGATCTGGCTGGCATCTTGCGATTCTGAGTAGCCATTCTGTTCGCTTAAGGGGCCAATGCATGTAAACAGCCTTTAGGGTTCTCCTTATTTCTTCCCTTGTGTTTGTAACCTCTCAAAAAAATGTCACAGGTTAGCTAAGAGATAAAACCTTTAAATCTACAATAGCTACCCACTATATTCTAGAAAAAAAAATCTGAGAAAGACTGAAAACGCAAAAACAGCACTACATCGATTTTCTAATGTCTCTTCTGTCTGTGCTCTTACATATAAGGACGCTGCTCGAGCTCTCAGATTTAAACTCCTCCACAGTGTCGGCCAACGCCTCCGCGCGCTCGCCGACTCGGGCGGCGGCCCGGCCTCCGACGGAGCCCTAGCCCGGACCGCGGTCAGTGGCGGCGAGCTAGCCCCGAGAGAGCTGGTGGGCAAGCTGCTGCGGGCGGCGGTGCATGATGCGGGGCGGAGCGGGCAGGGGCTGCTGCTTGATGGCTACCCGAGGGATTTGGAGCAGATGCAGCGGTTTGAGACTGAGGTGCGAGATATTTCTGTTTGTATTCTGGCCGCTGAGAGATTACCCTGACACGCGTATGTCCCTGTCTGTCCCGCGTTACTTTTCACTCTGTCTCCTTGACTTCTCTACTTCCCTATCGATTTCCTCTACTATGGTCTCTATAAACACAGATACTATAATATTATACTAATACAGATAGACCAAAATAACAAAATATGACACCGGAGTAAACTGAGATGCTACGGAAGCTTCTTTAGTACGATGCAGTGCGTAACCACGCTCCTCAAGTCAAGTCAAAATATACAAAATGTTTGGTAAACAGAGACAGAGATATTTCGATCGATAGGGCAGTGAAAGTGGAAGAACGACAAAAATCACTCAAATCGATCGATTGTTTTGAAAAGACAGCAGTCAAATTAAAGAGCTAAGGAACTCACGATTCTAACTCTCCCCTCTCATTCATTCCAGTACAAAATCGAGCCGCGCATGGTGTTGCTGGACTGCTCTAAGCTACAACTCGGTCGGGGTCGTCGAGATGACTCTGTGGGCGCGTTCCGAAGAAGACTGGAAGTGTTTAGAGAACTGTCGCTGCCTACCTTGAAACAGGTCGACTCGCAACACCGGCTTGTGATTGTGAGTTCTATTCTGTGCGGATTTAGGGTCACTCGATGAGAGCTTCGTCTCTAGCTTCTTAAGCAGGAGATGTAGGTTCAAATGCCGGTGCAGACCATGTACCAATACACACACTCACACTCTTATCCACACATATTCACAAACTCACACATACTCTTTCGCGCTCTCGCTCTCTCTCCCTCTCTCTCTCTCTCTCCCTCTCTCTCTCTCTCTATCTCTCTCTCCCTCTCTTTCCCTCCCTCTCTCTTTCTCTCTCTCTCTCTCACACACACACACACACACACACCCTCACACACACACACACACAACACACACTAACCTTTCCTCACAAACACAAACGTGAGTGAAATCGTCTAGGATATTTAAATTCTCTTTATTTTATCTTTAAACTTATCCAATACTTATCTTAATTTCAATGTACTTTCACAACTTACTTATTTTGTTACGTTGCATTTGAAATTAAACTTAAATAACCTTATAAATTAAGATTCATTTTTGGAATGGATGAACCAGCGGACCTTTGAGTGGTTAGGTACATTACGGATGCTCTAACGGTGATGGAAAACATCGTGAGGAAACCTTCATTACTCTACAGCTGCGGTGATAGGCTAGCCCTCTGTTACGCAAAATGGTGCTTTGAATAACTGGCTAAAAGTGGGCACAATTGTGCCTCTGCCACCTCGTATGGAAAAAGTGTGATGCTATGTTATGTAAACATAAACATTTACATACAGGCACATACATTGCTCCCGGCCCTATAGGTTACGCTCTGTGGGAACCAGAAACAGCGACATCACAAACATTCATTCATTTATACTTTATTGCACAAAAAGATATGTACAAAGGCGAGATTATCTCTAAAAAGTGATTTCTTCCAGCAAACCTAGTGACAGGAAAAAAACAGATAATGTCATGTCTAGGTTTGCTGGTAGAAATCTCTCTTAAGAGATAAGCTCGCCTTTGCGCACTATTTTTGTTATTTAAGTTTAATTATTAAGTTACTGTGCAATAAAGAATAAAGAAAGAAAGAATAAAGATAAACATGTAAACATCTAAGACCTGGGGACCTGGCTCTTATGTTTATGTGTTCCAGGTGGACGGCGACACGGACTCGCCCGAGGTGCAGGCTGAGTTCACGCGGGTGCTCCTGGAGGAGATGGAGAAGGCGGAGGCGATAGCGCAGATGCCGGCCACCAGGCGAAACGACCCGGCGGGGCCGACGCCAGGTAGCTACAGCTGGATAAGGAATCCTAGAAATAAAATAATGGCAACATAACTATACTACCGTCCGTCCGAAGTCCACGGCCCGCGATTTTCAAATTAAACCTGAACTTAACCTACATCGAGACAAAGTTCAAAACCTATGAAAAAACAGGAACAAAAAAATTGAGCCCTTTGAGGTCGTTAGACGCTCGAGCAGATAAGTGATTAGTGTACTACTGCGTGTTTTGGTTGACAAACCAAAAATGTCGTTGAAGAAAACACGCAGTGGTCTGCAAATGTAGCCACAGGCTGAGTTCATGCGGGTGCTTCTGGAAGAGGAGAAGGCGGAGGCGATAGCGTAGATGCCGGCCACCAGGCAAAACGATCCGGCGACGCCAGGTAGTTACAGCTGGATAAGGAATCCTAGAAAAAAAAATGGCAATATAAGTGACATTACTGCAAAACTGCGTGTTTTGGATGACAAACCAAGTGATTAACACGTAGAACGCCGTGGGGGTCACCGTGTGGGCGACACTCATAAAGCACTGGGAGCCAGGCAAAAATCGTGTACTTACACGTATACGTGTTCACGTATATGAGAGGGAACCCACTTGAAACTCCCCACTGCTGGTTAAGCAACATCTGTACCAAAATGGTAACTGGATGGTTGACCGCTACCACGTGGAAATTTTTCGAGCTCTTCCGTTTCCGTTACACAAAAGAATCGTTTGCTAGACAGCACTTTGACTTGGTTTTATTTTTGTACACGTGCAAATGTGTGCGTAAACTCGTTCGTTTGTGAATGTGTGCGTTCAGCGCCTTCAAAGAGTCTGTGGTTCGCCCTCCGGCGCCAGGGGTGGGGTGAGGTATCTGAATCAGCGCGGGGAAGGGAGTGGCCGTTCTGTGCGTAGTACTATTATCTCTTCTGCGGTTTGGGTTAGGTTGATTCGAAGGCAATTAGAGTGGAGGAAACGACACATTTTATCAACCTATAAGGAAAAATAAATTTGCTTGGGTAAGAAATCAAAGCACTCGCTTACACTAATTCAGGCTTTCCTCGTCAGGGATGACCTCAATGCAGCAGTTCGCCCACGCCATGACCCGCATGGGAACGGGGATGGCCAACGGGAACGTCAACGGAACGTTACGGAACGGGAGCGTCGCAAACGGGAACGTGGGGAACGGGACTATTGGCAACGGATTCGCGAAGATTGGGAATAATGAGGTGGGTGAATTTTTTTAATATATAGTTAGGTACACTCTCCTTCTATCTCTATCTCACCTCACTCGCTGTCCGTCCCTCCCCCTCTCCTTCTCTCCCCCTCTCTCTCCTTCTCTCTCAATATCAATATACTTTATTGCACACAAATCAATAAATTATGACAATTAAAAATGGCAACAACATGTACAAAGGCGAGCTTATCTCCATCAAGAGATTTCTTCCAGCAAACCCAGGATGGAAAGGAGAAATAAATCAATAGGAACCCGCTATCTCTCTGTAAAGATACAGGGTGACCCTGTGTGTATGTTCATCTGTTCTCTCAGAACATCTAAATTACTGTTGTGTCTTTTGTAGCTTTCCTCTTTTTAACCGACTTCACAAAAGGAGGAGGTTTACAATTCGTTGGCTTTTTTTTATCTATGTACACCGATTACGCCTAGACGGATGGACCGATTTGGAAATATATTTTGTTTTGTTTGAAAGGGTTTACCTTCCCATTGGTCCCATTGATACCAGGTCAGGATCTGATGATGGGATCCTGGAGAAATCGAGGGAACTCTTCAAATATTTTAGGCAGACCTATAGTGATTTTTGTGTTTTTCATAATAACTCGTGCAATTGGACATGGTAAGCATAATATTGTGATGCGGAACTGATGATGAAGACCACATATGGCCACCAGAACTGCTCAATACTAGGTACAAATACAATGCGTGGCTGACGGGCAGGCAACGCATAGCCTAAACCGGTGGACCTGGAGCCGTGAAACTTTGCACAGAGGTTCCTTAGTAGCGTGGGGTAGCACTGAGATGGGATTTGACAAAATTAAGACGCCAAGGGGGGGGGGGGGATAAGGGGTTACAGTTTGTATTAAACTCAATCTAATCAATTAGGGTTTGTGGAAGTTGGTTTTTTCTAAAGTTTACTTTTTGTTTCAATTATAAACAACTGTTTTGTATAACCAGGTAAAGCCGATGAACAACGTACAGAAGATACCGACAGTCTCGCAAATGACCCACGAGGAAGTGAGACGGATGTATGAGAACAGCTCGGGTGAGGTGGCTCTGAACACACATATTTAGACGACGTTATATACGGCTACAATACAACTGTTTAGAGCCTGACCAGGAATACATAAAACCTCGTCGCCATAGTTCATCAAAGGATCTCGTCTGATTTACTGGCAACACTATCTTTAGACTAAATATTGTAACTAACGCGGAATGTCCAAATCGGGAAATAGCTAAGTAAGGAATGCTCATTAGATTTTCCTTTTTTCAAAATTATTATGAAAAATTTAAAACAAACGTGTTAGTATACAGACTCAAAATCATTGGTTTCTAATTGGGGAAAGATTTCGAGAAATATTTTTCTCTATAATTAGTGGTGCCATATAAAAATAAAATATGGCAAGATTCTGATATAATTTGTGCTTAGTTAAGTCTTAGTTTGAAAACAGGTTTCATACTTTCCTGGTTATGTTTTACTACAGATCAGAGAGAAACATGACAATTTTAATATAATTATTAAACTGATGACTGCTACTGATAGGTGACTGCTTGGCAATTTAATGGAGGTAATAAATATTGTCAATTTTATTTGTCTAACCTTTCCCATGAGGCGCTAGCCACAAATTGTTACAATGGGGATCCACACTGCCACTTTATCCCTGTAGAGGGCGCATCATCGGTACGGCCAGGCTGAACTGTCATCAACTGTCATTCCCGTACAATTGATCCGTTTTCCATTTTCAATAGATTTCACTAATATGCCTCTTTGTGCCGTACCAGGATGTGATAAAAATAGGGTTCATCTATTTCCCAAAAATCCCGACCTGAAAAAGCGTTGGGAAAAAGCAATTCAGAGAAAAAACTTCCTTGCAACAATGCACTCGAGGATATGCAGAGACCAATAAGACTAAAATTAAACTCCTATAATACAAAAAATGACTACAAATCTGTTCTTAGCAAAAACATAAACAAAGTTTGACATTGTCATGGCCGGACCGCTACTAGCGCCATCGACGGATTTGTTTTGCCTGTGGATCGCCATTACGATTCAAGTTTAGTACTCCATTTTCCGTGACAGAGGTCTAGCCAATCGCCGATGTGTCACCGTTAGAACGTCCGTATAATGCACTTATGTTAAATTAACTTGGTACATGGTTGGCATCGGGATTCTGCCTAATGCACTTATGTTAAATTAACTTGGTACATGGTTGGCATCGGGATTCTGCCTAATGCACTTATGTTAAATTAACTTGGTACATGGTTGGCATCGGGATTCTGCCTAATGCACTTATGTTAAATTAACTTGGTACATGGTTGGCATCGGGATTCTGCCTGATGCACTTATGTTAAATTAACTTGGTACATGGTTGGCATCGGGATTCTGCCTAATGCACTTATGTTAAATTAACTTGGTACATGGTTGGCATCGGGATTCTGCCTAATGCACTTATGTTAAATTAACTTGGTACATGGTTGGCATCGGGATTCTGCCTGATGCACTTATGTTAAATTAGCTTGGTACATGGTTGGCATCGGGATTCTGCCTAATGCACTTATGTTAAATTAACTTGGTACATAGTTGGCATCGGGATTCGAATTGGTTGATTCCTCCGAGTTCTCAGTACGTTACGCTCCGTAAACGGGTGAACCGATTTGAATGTTCTTTTTTTAATCAAAGTAGATTTCTTGGAGCTGGTTGTTATGGTACCATCGAGCTGTTCTGATGATGGAGTTCGAAGGTGGGAGTGGATGATGCTTACTAGTAAACCCGTCGAATTTCGCGACTCATTAGGTTCGTTATGACAAGCGCTTATTGAGAATATGGTACCATCGAGCTGATGATGGAGTGCGAAGATCGAAGGTGGGAGCTGGAACCCTGGGATGCTTACTAGGAAACCCATCGAGTTTAGACTCATTAGATTAGTTGTGATGAGACCTTTTAATTTCACCTGATGATTGATGACCTGGTGATGAAACTGGAAGACTGGTTTTATGGGGGGGGGGGTTAATGCTAAAGTTATTTTACTTCATTAAATGGCTAAGCTGTTACGGTCGTCAGTAAGAGGTATGAAATACCTCTGAAGGAAACTTGTTTCTTAGTGAAAAGTGCCGAAATTTGTTGGTATTTATATTTTAAGATAGTAACTTAATTAGGTTACGTCAAAAACTAATACTTACTTATTTTATAATAAATTTATTTAAAAAAAATAGATATAAAATATGAGTAAGTTATTTTGATTGCACTGTATGTACAAATATTATAAATACCTGTAGTAGAAATTGCATTTTGATTTAATTCGGAAATACAGAGTTAGGTACCTATGTTTAGCAGATCGTAAGTTAAAATTGTGTAGATTTTTTATTCTATTTTCATTAAGTAGACAATTTGGGCACAAAATTACGAGATACGTACTAATCTATTAAAAGTATAATAATATGGCATATTTATTGAGATTTTGTTATGGAATTCTCAGTCTGCATTATTTAGCTATGATCTTTTCATCCTAACATACTCACCATAACTTAGCTGTTCTTAGACCGTTGATTTTCATTATGGTAACTTTAGTTTTCTTTTTGACCACAGTTTGTTATGGTATGTTTGTTACATTTTTAGGGTTCCGATCCTTAAAAGTTGGCCGTTTATTATTAATGAAATAGTGGTTAGCCTTAGCCAGTCCAGAAATAAGTTTTACCTTAGCTAAAGTGTAATAATGCTATACTATACTATACAGCAAACGTTACTAAAATATGAGCTTTACGTTTATTTTTCGCGTTCTCAATAAAATCATAAGTATTCTTTACTATTTGGTTGCGGATTGTCTATGCCCACCATATTGACTTTCTTAACTTCTCTTATAGGTAGCAACCACCACAGCGGACTGTTTGAAATAATTATTTTTCAGCTTTCAGAAAATAACATAACGAGCGGATTAAATCATATTGTGTCGTTTCTAAGATTAGTTATATAGTTTTAACGCACATGTTGATTGTAGGTTGTTAATTTAAACTCATGATAATTGTTAAGCTAAGCAGTGCCTTCGTGTGTACAAATAAATTGTAACTTTGATTTCGTCTGACGATATCTATTATTATGCAAACACTTACTTGTGTACCACTTCATCAAGTAATTACCTACATCTCGTAGAAATAAAAATATGGTAAATATAATTCCCTATGTCAAGTGGAGAAAGAAATAGGTGTAACAAGTTTTAGTCATAGTTTTTTAGTTTGTGTCATATTCGTAGATAATTATTTTTTAACCGACTTCCCAAAGGAGGAGGTTTACAGTTCGTCCGGATGTTTTTTCCTAATTTGTCTTTTGATCTTACTTTTGGCTTAGAGACAGAAGATATGGAATAAAACGAGAAATATACATGACATGCATGCATTCTTTCTCATTCGATACGGGGCGGTGTCTATTATCTCTACCTCGTATCTGTCTGAACTTACAACTGAATGATGTTTCTGGTCAAATTCTCTCCTTGACCGTTAAATTAGTTTACTTTAGAAATGTACAGTGGTATTGATTCTGGATTACATATTTTAAATCTGACGGAATTTAAAAACAGGTTAACTTTAATTTGTCATATATTCTACAATAATAAATACATTGACAGTAAAATAACAACAGATTACCAATTTGTGGTATAATCTAGAATCAAAGACAGTGTTACATATTTTTAAGTTATGATGGTAACTCTAGCAGTGTAGATAGATAGGGCTTAGGTATAGTAGATTTAAAACCACTTAAGTAGATAATCTAAAAACACAGTTATGGGGCCAATTTAGTATAGAAGAAATCATCAGTCTAAGTAGTTGCACACAAATTAAATGAAAGCACAGATTTTATATACGAAGGAATATAATTCGGTAGTGTATATCTAAGATTAAATATTTATAAATATTTTTCTCGGTGGGGAAGATTACGCAAATCTTTTTGGTAGGCATGTAGAGGGCACTGTGTGTCTGACACTTGTCAACAGCCAAGTTCTATAACATAAATATTAAATTCATTTATCTAATTCGGAACTCTTAGCTTAAAAAATCAGATGAATGAAACTCTGTACTTACTTTTTCTGTATTCGTTACAAAAAGCGCCTTCTTCAGCTTTCCAACGATCTTTTGGCGTGCTTTGACAGATGGAAATGACGCTTTTTGACAGGTTCATTGCATTAGGTTGCGTAGAATTGACGCCCCCTGTAAACGTCACTCACGCGCCAAACGATCGTTGGACGACTGCACGTGAATCTACATTGAGATTGACAGTTTTCTGCCCCATTCTGCATTGCACTTTTTAATTTCGAAAGATCTGAAACGTACAATGACACAAAATTAACTGCTTATGGTGTCACTAGCATCAATGGCATTTCATACTGAAGACTATAGTTCTCATTTTGGCCACCAAGTCAGATAAGGTTGTTGCTCTGTATAGTTGGCTAGTAAACTATAGTTTAATTGCAAAATTAAAAAGTGTAACATGGAATCGAGTACGATATAAATGCTCTATCTATAATATAACCGAAAGCTGTGACAAAGTTAAATTTGTGTGATGTTCTATATGGTGTATAAATGACATTGTTTTGTATGACACTTCTACTACCGGCGTATGCTGAAACGCAGGAGATGCAGGCCTTGCAGAAAATATTAGGCCGGGCATGCGACGTTTTTAGGGTTCCGTACCCGAAGGGTGCCAAACGGGACCCTATTGCTGAGACTTCGCTGTCCGTCTGTCCGTCCGTCCGTCCGTCCGTCCGTCCTGTCTGTCACCAGGCTGTAACTCATGAACCGTGGTAGCTAGACAGGTGAAATTTTCACAGATGATGTATTTCTGTTGCCGCTATAACAACAAGTACTAAAAATCAAAAGAAATTTAATATTAAGGGGGGCTCCCATACAAAAAACGTGATTTTTTTTTGCTTATTTTTGCTCGATATTGATAATGGTAGCAGGTAGACGCTTAAAATGTTCACAATATATTGAGTATATTATATACTTAAAAAATAAATAATTAAATTAATATTTAGGGGGGGCTCCCATACTTTTTTTTTAGGTTTTTTATAGATAATGGTACGGAACCCTTCGTGCACGAGTCCGACTCGCACTTGGCCGGTTTTTTTTTTTTTATTTATTGATCAATATTACAGAGTTGTTTTTTTTTGATGCGCGAGGTTGCCCTGCACCCGTAGTATGCCGAGTGCGGGGGGGGGGGGGGGGGTATTGTCGCGGAAGGTGAGGGACAGAGACATGTAAAGGCGCGTGCTCTGTCCTTCACTCACTCTCGTCGCGACGCCCGCGGGGGCAGGCATGCCGCGGGGTGCTGCTTCGCCTGCGTCTCAAGATTCGCCCAGACTTAGGCTAAGCTATATTTCAGTTGACCATGGTGCAATTACAAGTAATAAATATATGTTTATGTGTTTAATTAAGTAACGCAAAATGTTTGTAATGTACTTTGTTCAATAAAAGTGTTGTTAAATTAATTTTAAATCGTAAACCACTATGTTTAGAATAATTTATTACTTAATTAATTTTGTCTACTTATTTTAATATACGAGCACACAAATTATTATTATTACTTTAATTTCGAATCTAACTCTAGGTTTTATTCCGCAATATAATGCCGCTGTTAGAATAATGAATCTAGAAATTAATTGTTTTCGATAGTTTCCCAACTTTCAGAAATTCAATAGATAATTTAACGTACTACAAACTTATATAATGTAGGTATGTTGATATTTACGAACACAATAATCAAAATATTAGGATTGAGAATAGGACAAAAACATATGTTACATTATAATAAGAATAAACACAACTACTTTAGCTAAATGGCTAAGCACATTCAATACTTTTATACACGAAAAGAAAAGAACTAACTAGGTGCTACCAAAACCACCAGCATCACAATGGACGCTTTTATACTTCCAATTTCCAGAAAAAATGTCAGTAGGTAAAGAAAACTCTCAGAAAACTAATAAGCCACAGAGGAAGAAGTAGAGCTTCGCCCTCTCTTTCCTATTATACCTACCGAAGTTTTTGGTGGAAATTGGAAATATAAAAGCGTCCAATGACATGACGAAGACAAGGGGTTTTCCCGCGATCTCCGCCCGCTCGCCGTTATTCCCGCCACAAGGCAAGTTTTCCCGCGCTCTAGATTGCGCGCATTAATTATTGGTCTCTTGGCTGTTTGACACAGTTTCCATGGCCTTGACCGCCTGAAAAAGCCGCAGTCGCCTCGTGCGTTTCGTGACGAGCGCACCCGTAGAGACGGTGGTCTTCAGACGCGGTAATTTTGAAATAAATTATGGTGAGTTGGTGTTTTCAGTTAAGTTATTTTGTTCTTCCTTTTTCAGGTGTCTTAGTGACAATAAAAGATGATGTAGGTAATTATGTTGTGTTGGTGAAAATAAAGTTGATTGTCCGAGAAGAGCAGTTTTGGTTGTCACTGAAAATCTGTAAGTGCATTTCTTCAGATTTATCTCGACCTTCATGCATCGTCTATTTTACTTATAGCCGTGTGAAGTTGAGAAATCGAAAAAGACCGAAATAAGTTAAACCTTCAGATTTTATCAATATTTTCCCGCCCTTTTGTCATAATGTATTTCAAGCTTGGATTTGTTTTTAGTTTGAAACAACGTTCTGTTGCATAAATCTTTGATCAAATCCATTGATAACGAGTGCATATGCGATTGTTATGCGCATGTGTAGACTTCTCTCGTGGAATGAAAATGGAGTCTAGTGTCTTGGGGACTTTGGTCTACTTTAGAATGGGTTTGTAAACAAATGGACAAAATCTATCATGGGATACTATCAGTTATCGAATAACCATTGCAATTTAAAATCGAAACTTAATGGACAGTACCGATACAGAACTACCAAGTATTAAGTAGGAATGTCCTGCAACGATAGGATCTTTGATATAGGTATAGTTTAGATTTTAGGCAATTCAAATACCTGCATGACTGGTTACCTTACCTAATTTTGCCTGTATAATTGTTTGGCGTTTCGTGAACAAAAGATTTCCTTTGGCAGGATTGATATGTAGGTCCAAATGACGGATTTAAGAAGTTGAACCATCTCGAATTTTGATACAGGGGAAAGAGGGAGAGAGGCAAAGTTTCTATGGGCAAAAAATATGTACTTGACCTATGAAGCTGTAATTTGGCAGGTAGGTAATTTAAAGATCCAGGACGTAAGTTCAATAAAAAAAACACGAGGGGCAAAAAAGTGGGCCGAAACTTTAACCTTTAACTTTCCTCCTCTTGCCCCTGCTTCACAAATCCAGGTGGCTCCACTTCTTAAATCCATCCTTTGGACCTACAGATCAATCCTGCTAAAGGACATCTTTTATTCACAAAACGCCGTATATTGCGAATTCTAGGGCCGTGGCCACAGATATTATAATTGGCCGTGGCACACACGCTAGTAGTCCCTATATGGTACCGCCATCCACGATGACGCGTGACGTAGCTATTTGCATCTTTGTCTTTCAGCAGAGTGCCTCGATATATGCCTATTAGACAGGAATAATATTTTCTTGATTTTTTTAATTTTATTTTCCTTTTATCAAAATTACGTGTGTATGTTGTAGTCCTGTGTTCCGAAGGTCCGGCTGAAAACCAGCGCTGAGCTGAGACCGTCTCAGCTCGGCATTGCTGAGCCGGGTCCTATTAGCACTAACTATGACGCTGTAATCTATTGTCTGTTCTATATAATGTGTGCTAATAAGCATATATATGTGTGTGCGCTAGGAGGAGTATTTTTCAATTTCAATTTCAATTTCGATGAAAAAGAAAGATGCAAATAGATACGTCACGCGTCGTCGTGGATGGCGGTACCTATAAAGTCTTCCAAAGTTACAACGGTCTTTTGGTACTTAAGTGACACTTACAGGGGGCGTTAGATTAAGCGTAACTTAATACAACGAACCTGTCAAAAGCCAAAACATCGCTGGAAAACTGTAACCGCACCAAGAGAGAGAAGCCAAAAATACTTAGTTACACCTGTAAAATATTATGACACCTGTCAAAAATAGTGACAACTGAATCATAAAGTTGATTGTGTGAGGCTGTACTCTACCAGTGACTCAGAAACTGGGGGTAAGTGTCCACCAACTGTTTCTCGCACACGAGCGATATCTCCACAGTCGAGATACCGGATTTGGTACCGCATAATATCTCCGTCAAAAACGATCTCGATAATATTTAATCACTCCAAAACGAGTCGACATACCAGGGTTGGTCGTAAGACAGGAGCATGATTCTCGCGCATTCGATATACCTACGATATCTACACCTATATCGAGTGATTTCGTATGGGAATCTGTCAATATAGGTCTCGATATCCGTATATCGAAGGCGCGAGAATAGTGCTCCTGCAGGCGCGTCGATTCTCGCGCTTTGGTTTTCATATTCTACTTAAGGAAACTGTAGGTCTATAAGTCTAATTACTTTATTCTTGTAACAATTCATTAATATAAGAGACTGTTTGTTTCTAATAAAAGATAAATAAATAAATAAATATCGAAGGCGCGAGAATCGACCCGCAGGTCGTAGAATTTTTTCTTGTTTTAGTATGTCGATCGATATTTCGACTATGGAGATGTTCTCATTATCACCAGAATTGCCCCCCAGGTTAATACTTACTCGGGATATAAAAAGACTGTTTTCTCCAAAACATTTTAGTAGCAAGCCAGAGCGATGTCGAAGCGACCATTTCCATTTAGCCGAGTTTTTGGCACCGACACCTAAATAAATTTTCATATTTACAAATAGAAGGTTCGAAACTCTCAGCCTTGACACTAACGCGTCTAGTATTTTAATGAAAACTAGTGTTCTTGATGAAATTGTGGCCAGAAGTTTAGTGTTGTATATTTGTGCGTTTGTAGCAGCCTGGCTTGAAGGAAATTCAGTTGTGAGAAATGCTCTAAAGGTTGGTATTTATGTTCAATGTATTTGGCAGAGTATTTTGGCTCAGTAAGAAACAGTCCCGTAACAACAAACAAGTCAATAATTCTTGAACGATATATGTCAGTAAAGATAGTGGTCGTAACATATGTAGATACATCTCTTGAAAGCAGGTACTTACTTGTGTTTGTGTCCCTAAAAAGGATGAAGAGAAATATAAATATAAGAATTTAACGAAAACAAAACGAAGCGGCCAGCCACTCTGAATATCAAATCGCACTACGTTTAGAGAATTCAAAAACAATTTTTTTTTTTGGAAATAGATTCAGTGTTAATAATAAAATTAATAAAAATGATTTTTTTATCCACAATTATAAGGCACTAGCGACCCGCCCCGGCTTCGCACGAGTGCATGTATTATACTTAAAAACCTTCCTCTCGAATCACTATGTATTTAAAAAAAAACCGCATAAAAATCTGCTGCGTAGTTTTAAAGATCTAAGGATACCTAGGGACAGACAGCGGGAAGCGACTTTGTTTATATTATGTAGTGATGATTAATGTTCCCACCGAGGGATACACTCCTTTGTCCAGACACGAGTACGATTACGCCATCCTAAATCGCGCTGGCTCAGTGTGGTGCGGGTCCACAATAAAAATAAAGAAGACATTTGTAGATATTCATTGATAACAAATCAACACCCACTCATAACATTGAATCTAACGAGTTGGATTAAATCGTTGCTAGCCTTGCTACCAAATCGCGAGGAGCTAAAATAGCTTTGCGCGCAGTTTTAGTGCAGATCTAGTGGCTCTCAAAGTTTGAGCTGAAAACGTCTCTTCATATTATGGTTTCTTAACATCTTTTAAACTTCAAAAAAGGATTATCAATTCGGTTGTAGGTTTTTTTTTTATATAAAAAAAAAGTTTGTTACATCGAAACTGGTACTATTTATGAACCGATTTCAAAAATTATTTCCTTGTTTAAAAGGGACGCCCAATAGTTTGGTCCTTTTTTTCGAAAATCAGGAATAGGTATATTAGTTAGGTTTCTACATGAAAAAAATGTGAAGTTTAATTTGTTTTACCTGGATGACATTATACATCCAGTATTTTTGGTGTTTATAGTCATTGTCGCGAGATAAATGGATCTGTTAGGATCGTATATTCGTTTATATTATGTAATACGTATGGACTTCACTGTCAGGAGACAGATTTCGTAGGCTCGTTTTCGGGTCTATAGACGACATTGTGTACCGAGCGGGGAGGACTAAGTGATACGCGTAGGTCACGAAGACGATTTTTTTTTTAAGTATTTAACTTGGTGAATTACGTGATAATGTAAGTCATTCACGAATCGATTAAAAGCCTCTTGTAATTATAACTACACCGAGGTCATGAAACCCATATCACAGAGATGATCGATACCGCGAGAATTTCCTGTCTTGGATATTTATGTTTGTGACGTCTTGTTCCTGCAAAACAGGGAACCCTAGCCCTAGTGTGCGGCCAGAAGCAAAAATTATGTCAATGTAATGTTGTGAAACTTATCTTCAATTGTTTGGGAACCATAACCACCAAGGCGAGATCTGTTTCGACCGCCAACGGATCATTAACGATTACATTGACAATGACCGCGACTAATGTATCATCGCCAAAATGCCCTCTACTGCTTGGTAATAAAGCCCAGTAGAGACAGATTTTGCAGATAGTACCAGAGTGTGCCGTGTGAGCGACGACGACAGTCTGACCGTTATCTGACTTTACTTCCTACTGTATAACCCGCCGTTACAATTAAGAATGGTACTGAGTATTATTCTTATGTTTCTATAAATGTAGGTATAGGACAAAATATCTCTACAAGATATCCCAAAAACAATAGTTACCCTGGCGGTATTGATAGGCCTGATGAACTCTATATGTATTTAAAAATAACTGGCCAAGTGCGAGTCAGACTCGCGCACGAAGGGTTCCGTACCATTACTATTCCGTATTATTATCTAAAAACATGTTGTATGGGAGCCCCCCTAAATATTAATTTAATTTTAATTTAATTACTTATTTTTTAAGTAAATAATCAACTCAATATATTGTGAACATTTTAAGCGTCTATACTGTGTTTCTAGGGCAGGCGAAAAAACGTACAATGACCTAAAGTATTATGTTAGCGTCGAAAGAAAACGATACGTATCGCCCTCTATGCACTTCTGTATCGTTTCCGCGTTGTGCTGCGTTTCGTGGTACGGGGTGGGGTGAGCGACGCTAACAGTCAGAGATAATAAACATGTTCAAAATTGGTTCTAGTTTTCGAGTGCGAGCTTTTAGTTGCTCAGGTCCAAAACCATGTATATATGTAATTAAACATCTTTCAGATATCAGCAAACAATTTTATTATAAATAACATACATAAATATAATAAAAAAAAATATTAATTATAATTTTATTTATTCCCTACATTCATACGACTGATAATTGAACCTCACCAAAAATGGTTGGTGATCACTGTGGTAGGCACAAAAGTCAATGTCCGTGTTTTCGCCTGCCCTAGGAACACAGTATACCTGCTACCATTATCAATATCGAGCAAAAATGAGCAAAAAAAATCACGTTTGTTGTATGGGAGCCCCCCTTAATATTAAATTTCTTTTGATTTTTAGTATTTGTTGTTATAGCGGCAACAGAAATACATCATCTGTGAAAATTTCAACTGTCTTGCTACCACGGTTCATGAGATACAGCCTGGTGACAGACAGACGGACGGACGGACGGACGGACAGACAGCGAAGTCTCAGTAATAGGGTCCCGTTTGGCACCCTTCGGGTACGGAACCCTAAAAAGTAATATTGCAGACCTTATGTACATATCTTCTACTTTCTACAATAAAATATTTGCATGCTATATAATATAGTTGATTAAGGAATAAAATGACATAATATTATTTTAAGAACTTATGTAATACCAAAAAATCATATGCAAATAAACAAATCTGAAATCTGAAATAAGGTCAATCGTTGAAGCATTATTTGAAAAAGAACAAATTTTGGCCCCTTCAACTCAAAATTGCGGGTAACGCAGGCACTCCTCGAGGTCGAAAACTTATTTTTTTTATGGCTAATCAAAAACAAAACTACTCCACCTTTTGTAGGACAAAAACTGGTAAAATAACTGGGTAAAAAGGCAACAACTGAATTTAAAGGCTATACTGGAGTGTGTAACGAGGTCGTGTGAACGACGTGAAAGTCTATTAGAAATAGTTTTTTTATCACACCTGCTCTGAAAATACATACTAATTATACCAATTAGAGGGAAGAAACGCCTTTATCCCGCCCTTCAAATCCTTTCATCCCAAGGTATGGAAGTTTGTATGAAAATCCTTCCGACCCAAGGGTGGGAAGTATGTATGAAATTCCATTACATACCCGGTTTTTTTATTTTTTTGTTTGTCAGCAGTCATACTGCAAAGAGACTTTATGTCTACTAATTAAATTTCAAGTAAATTGTTACTGGCCACATACAGTTTTTTTTTTACCAGTTACCAACCTCCTTGGTGCATACAGAAAATTAAAAACGAAATTATTTTTGTATATAAAACGCGCGGAATCACGGAAGAAGTGGCTGCATGACCTTATGATCTTAGCCTACTCCAGAAACGGGCGAATAAAAAAAGGAAAAGCCCGCGCTTTTTCGCAAAAACTTCGAGCAATACATTTTCAGAAAATGAAGTCGTTTTCTTTTCCTCTTGCCAACGTATGAAATTTTCATAAGTACTGCAGATTTCTATGCATTTATGTCTATAATTTTCCTCGTAGGTGTAATAAAAAGCACTATACATACCTCAGGATAAAGTACAGTTCCATACCTCAAATGGTTTGCGCCCCTCGCATAATCTCGGTATGGA
Source organism: Argyresthia albistria (assembly GCA_963457715.1). NCBI lineage: Eukaryota > Metazoa > Arthropoda > Insecta > Lepidoptera > Argyresthiidae > Argyresthia > Argyresthia albistria. The sequence continues at coordinate 12,095,364 of OY735255.1, forward strand.
ACTGTCACTTTCTTCCCTCTGAAGTAATGTACTATTTAACCGACTTCCCAAAGGAGGAGGTTTACAATTCGTCCGGAAAGGGTTTACCTTCCCATTGGTCCCATTGACACCAGGTCAGGATCTGATGATGGGATCCTGGAGAAATCGAGGGAACTCTTCAAATATTATAGGCAGACCTATATAGTGTTTTTTGTGTTTTTCATAATAACTCGTGCAAATGCACATGGTAAGCATAATATTGTGATGTGGAACTGCTGATGACGACCACATATGGCCACCAGAACTGCTCAATACTAGGTACAAATACAATGCGTGGCTGATGGGCAGGCAACGCATAGCCTAATCCAGTGGACCTAGAGCCATGAAACTTTGTACAGAGCTTCCTTAGTAGCGTGGGGTAGCACTGAGATGGGATTTGACAAAATTAAGTCCCCAAGGGGGGGGGGGGGGGTGGAGATAAGGGGTTACAGTTTGTATTAAAATAGGGTTTGTGGAAGTCGTTTTTTTTTTAAGTTTACTTTTTGTTTCAATCATTAGTACTTTGTGGTCGTGGTAGAAGGTTGTATAACAATTTACCATTGATTTTAGGGTGGGTTGGGTCAGCATACATCGATTTACTACACAATATGCGACAATTTTAATTTATAAATCAAGCCTGCCACGATATTGCATCTCAGATGAAACAAACTCTTTGCTACTTACTCCTTAATCTATCTGTCAAAAGCATACTTTTTAATCTATGATCAAATACTATACACTATACACCGTCTATACACCCTTTACAACTCCCATCTTTTAGTTATTGTTCTCTGTGCGCGGAGCTTTAGTCTGAGGCGCGCAGAGAGGTGGAAACTAATTTGACAGGTAGGCATTTTATCGTTCCATGGTATTGCCAATAAAAATACTGGCAGTACCATATAACGACTCGCTCGCTACTGTCACGCCACCCTTCATGCGCACCCAGGGATCTGTCACTTGCTCGCTCCATGGTAGTAAGTTTATATAGGTACTCTTTGGAGATGATGTCGTATAAAAATAACTGTGACACAATCCAACCTGAAAATAAAAAGCCGAAACCTAAAATAAATCTTGTAAAATACCAATGGATCAGCACCCAAATTGTAAGCCATGCAGCCTGGAGCCCCAGGACAAAACCCCGGACTGTCCAATGCGATGTATGTCACCTAATTGCAAGTCGCATTTCCCAAAGGTGAGCAGTGGTCATAGAGTAACTTATATTTAGGGGTGTAGGTTGTGTCCATTGAGTTACTATTACTACGTAAAGTCTAGTTATTAATTCTGCGGACTTTTTTGACAACTCAAAGCACACAAATGTTGCTAGAAATTGCACAGTGCTGTACTGTACATATCGACGACCAGTAAATACTTAGTTATTGTTCTGAGGTAAACACTCAGATTCAAGAAAACCTCAACCTCTTTGCATGACTTGATGGTCGCCATTGGCTTATCTTCAATTAAAAGTGGATATTCAGTGAATGGGACATTCAGGGAAAGTGGACATTCAGGGCATGGGACATTCAGGGAAGTGGACCTTCAGGGAATGGACGTTCAGGGAAATGGACTTAATGGACCAGCTGGACATTCCGGAAATAGGACGTGAAGCGCCGCGAGGGTCTATAGTATAGCATTATAGGACCATTCTTTTTCTGTGCGTACCGTAATGCTTTAATTATTTTTTGTTGGTTGATCACATGCAGGCCATATCGGACAGTCTAGTCTGTCTGGGACGTAATGAGCGGAACGAAGGCCGCCCTTGTCGGTAACTAATGGTGGGTAATTTAGAATACTGAATATGTACGTATGTACCAGCAGAAATACTCTAAACTCGTTTTACTAATCTCGTAGCAGTCAATCACGTGCCGCTATCAGCCAATCACGTGCCACTATGTTGAATTAATCATAGATTAGTTAATTACGGCCTGATCAGCGTTTCGAAAAACGGGCATTTGTCATTTATATATTTTTTTGTGTGCTGGCCATTTTTTCACACACAGATACACAGCATATATTTTTTATAGATTTATCACTCTCTTACTTTAAAAGTTAAAGGGGGGACACAATTTTTTCCACTTTGAATGGGTCTGTCTCTTTAAAGATTGACTTTGAGGAAAAATGGTTTTAGAAACCTCCACTTCATTTTTGAAGACCTATCTATAGAAACCCGACACATGTAGGTTTGATAAAAAAAAAAATTGTGACAGAAACAGCGATATCACAAACATGTAAACATCCAAGACCTTTTTTTTTTGTCCCCAGCCGGGATTCGAACCCGGGACCTCTCGCATCGTAGGCAGATGCGAAACAGTGAACGATAAAATCGTTCACTGCTGCGAAAACGATACGAAACGATATATCATTTATTCTGTTTTGCGCATTACCATACCGCGGGGCTTATATTAAAAATTTACCATTGATTCTAGGGTGGAGTGGGTCAGCAAATATATTAATTTACTACACAATTGGGGCTATTTGTGAGGTGTCAAAACCACTAAACTAGATGAACTAAAGGCACTAAAAACCTTCAAATCCGACAGCTCTTGCGCGGAGGCCACAGATTCCATTTTCAAACACACCATTTTAATTAGTTTAGTTAGTATAGTTCGTGTCGCCTCCGAAATCGCAGGCAATAAGCGACTATTTGAATTTACCTGCCTTGCCGCGCTGTATCCCAGAGATGAATCAAAACTCTTTGCTACTTACTCCTTAAGCTGTCTGTCAAAAGCATACATTTTTATCTGTGGTCAAATGAGATAAATGTTTGATAGAAATTAAACGTATAAAAATAACTCTGTGACGCCATCCAACCTAAGAAGCAACCTGAAAACAAAGCCGAAACCAAAAACAAATCTTGTAAAATACCAATGGATCCGCCACCAAATTGCCAGCCGTGCAACCTGGAGCCCCAGGACAAAACTCCGCACTGCCCACTGTTATGTATGTCTCCTAAATGCAAGTCGTATTTCCCAAAGGTGAGCAGTGGTAGTGTAGGTTGTGTCAAAATGAAAATAACATCTAAAAGATGTTATATGTGCTACGCATTCGTTTCGTAGCAAGGATACCTGCGTCGCGCATTCGTAACGGTCTGCCGTAGCAGGGCTGCTACGCCATGGAACTTTGCGTAGCTTTTGCTACGAACGAAGCGAATGACCGAGTGAGTCGCGTCCTGAATCGCACGGCATTATAGGTATAGGTATAGCGAGGTTCTGAAATTCCGATTTGTTAAGTTTATTTTATTTTGTAAGCGAACCAACAGAATACACAGTTATGATAAAGTCGGGGATCTCGTGTCGTCAAAGGCTAACTTCCGACGGTTACACGGACTTACTGCTTTGACGACCTCTGTGGCGCAGCGGTGGTGGTGTGGCGCACTCTGCCTACCATGCGAGAGGTCCCTGGTTCGATTGCCAGTGTGCCTGTATGTAAATGTTTATGTTTGGTATACTTTATTCCCATCACAGCCCGCGGTCGACACAAGGAAGACCCCGATCATCTGGGTCCTCGGAGGGCCCGGCTCGGGCAAGGGCACGCAATGTGAGAAGATCATTGCAAAGTATGGATACACGCACCTGTCGACTGGAGACCTGCTGAGGAACGAGGTCAAGACTGGGTCGACTAGGGCCAAGTGCCTTACAGCCACTATGGAGCGAGGTACCAAACCTTTGCTATGAAATTACTTTATATGGCTATAATAAAATTATGCCTATGATATTACTCTAAAGGTAGGAACAAACTGAGCCTACGTATGCAACGTAACGTGGGAGAGTTGATGTGCACACTTGTCCCACGCTTGACATTCCAGTGGAGGGGATAATCATACGCCATTCCACGCGTACGACCAGTGTGTTTCTTGAGCGTTCGCATCGCAACGCGTGTGACTGTTCGTTTCGCGAACGTAAGTTCCAGAAACACACTGGTCGTACGAGTGGAATGCGTATGATTCCCCTCCCCGTTGCGTGGGACGCGTGTGTAGCGTTGCGTATGATAAGTGTGTTTCTGATTCAAAGGTTTTCATACAAATTTAAGCGTCTAGATATCACAATGCGTTGCATACGTTGCGTACGTGGGCTCAGTCTAGAAACTAGAAACAGCAAGTAGCAACAGATATGCAGCACGCAAGATACTTAAAAATACCGACAAAGCGACGCGCAAAACATCGGTTTGCTTGTAGCCGGGGCGTGGCGTTTCTCGGCGCCATCGACAAGCCAAAACCGTAATTTTGCGCTCCCGCTAATATTCCCGTGCGATTCGCATACAGAATCACTGCAGGTAGTACCGCCGATGGTAGCCGAATCATAATTTGGAACCTCTCTACATATAGCTCGACCGCTGTAAAGGCGACCTTCGCGTTGTATAGTACCTTTTGTAGTGGACATAAAGCCGGCCACTGACACGCCTGCTGCATGGGCAATCTAGAGCGACAAGGTGTGTCAAGCGGGAGCCGCGTGCTGTGTGAGGCACACCACTCCAAGCGCACACATCAGGCGGCTCCAGTTTAGTGCAATTTTTCACCCTTGCCCCTGCAGCAAGCATGTGAGTAGCCGGCTTTAGGATGCTATCGACGTCGAGCGATAGTTTTTACTGCCGAGAATCGATCGATTGATGGCGTCGATTGATTGGTAAAATAGCACCCTTGGGCTCCCCCGGATCAACGCATAATGTCGTCTTTATGGCGGTTGACAGACATCCGTCCTGGCTTCCAGGTGAGCTGGTCCCTAACGAGATAGTCCTGGCACTGCTGAAGGAAGCCATGCTGGCGCTGGCGCCCACCTCCAAGGGCTTCCTGGTGGACGGGTACCCGCGCGAGAAGTTGCAGGGCGTCGCCTTCGAAAGGGACATTGCACCCGTAACTGTGAGTCACTTCTCACTCACGAGGCCCTTCTCCCTCGTCTTTCGCCTCGTCCAGAGTGAATGCGCGGTGACTTATACGGAGTACTATTATCTCTTCTGTGCTTAGGCTTAGGGCGGGCGCGGGCGCACTTTAGACACACCCGCCTTGTCACTTCAGTATGGATGCAAGCGATGGTTTCGTTTATTTTATTTTTATTTATTTATTTTTTATTTGAGGCATCAACAGCATATTAAATAAATGAGTTACAATGGTAGATAGTAAATACAAAAATTAAGCCGTTAACAGATATCCACAGAAGATACAATAAGCAAGTAAAAGAGAGAAAACAACTTTATCACTTTATACAAGCAGTTATCTTATTATTATGCACGTTGCAGAGTTTTAGGAAATAAGAATTTTCGTAGAGGGTACCTGATTTAAATTAAATATGGTAAGGAGAATGTGAGGAGTATATTTGTAATATTTGTGTAAGGGTAAGTGAGTGTGTGTGTGAGGGTGTGTGTTAGGGTGTGTATTTGTGTGTTAATTCACTTGTTTCCCTCATCGTCTATCAAGACTTTTATAATTTCATGACGAAATTTGGCTTTGGAGGATGAGAATGGATCTAAATCACTAAATTGTTGATTGTATTCAGAGGCAAGGCGAGCCATGGTAGAATTTAGAATTTTGGGCATAATTGGTATGAGCGAGAGGGACGGAGAATAGTCTATTGGATGTATGGCGAGTGCGGCGCTGTGGGACGCAAAAAGATAATTCGGATAGCAGCGGGGGAGAATCGAGGCGGCCAGATAGAATATCGTGGAGTACCATCATATCTAGCAATACTCTGCGAACTTTGAGAGTGATGAAGTGATGCTGGTGACAGGACTCATCGTACGAGCGGTCCTGGATACGGGATCTATAGTTATTATTTTATTATATTTTATTATTTATTCGATTTTTCTTCACCGCGAAAGCCCCTCACTCTGGACGTGGCCTAAGCCTGGGGCCTGATGCTGCTCTGAGAAACGCACTTATATTAGATCGTATACGCTTTGCTTGCAATCTATTTACGATCTATTTGCGATTATTTAGGAGCATACCAAATGACGCCATTTTGGGTGTTTTAGATGCGATAGCGATCCAATATAAGTGCGTTTCTCAGAGCAGCATCGGGCCCCTGAGCCAAACCAACGTGTTCAACTGCGTTCGCGGTGGCGATTTATTGTGTACGCATTTGAACCTTGTGCAGTGCTAGTTCGTCAAAACAACTGGGTGTCAAGTCTGGTAAAAGCCGTACAACATCTGTGCATCTGTATTAACATAGTACTTTGATAGCATAACACGTCAGTACATAACAACGGACAGTAGACTACCTAAACAAAAAGTAAAAGAAAAAACCGACTTCCACAAACCCTATTTGATTAGATTGAGTTTAATACAAACTGTAAACCCTTATCCCCCCCCCCCCCTGGGGACTTAATTTTGTCAAATCCCATCACAGTGCTACCCCACGCTACGAAGGAACCTCTGTACAAAGTTTCATGGCTCTAGGTCCACCGGTTTAGGCTATGCGTTGCCTGCCCGTCAGCCACGCATTGTATTTGTACCTAGTATTGAGCAGTTCTGGTGGCTATATGTGGTCTTCATCAGCAGTTCCGCATCACAATATTATGCTTACCATATGCATTTGCACGAGTTATTATGAAAAACACAAAAATCACTATAGGTCTGCCTATAATATTTGAAGAGTTCCCTCGATTTCTCCAGGATCCCATCATCAGATCCTGACCTGGTGTCAATGGGACCAATGGGAAGGTGAACCCTTTCAAACAAAAAAATAATTTTCCAAATCGGTCCATCCATCCATCGGGGCACACACATTAAAAAAAAACATCCGGACGAATTGTAAACCTCCTCCTTCGGTTAATTATGTCAAACACGGGTCTTTGAATGATCAAGGATTCATAATGTGTTTAGCAGACTTGCCGCCCTGATTGCCACTGCGGACGCGAGTTGAACGTGTTGGTTTGGTCGAGGCCTTGTAATACTTGTTCTCGCTGTACAAAGCAGGGCGCTCTCCTACAACCTCCACCCAGGTCTTGGATGTTTAGTTTACATGTTCGTGATATAGCTATTTTTGGTTCCCACACAACACAAGGTAAGCTATAGCCTATTCGTGATAAGAATGCAGTAAAATCATGACAGTCCGGCGGCCTAGCCACGCTCCGTAACGGATCAAATCGTTTCCAATTATTATCAAGCCAAGTTCACGTGACCAGTTGAACGCAAACTTTCGAACGCGAAGGTAGTGTCCTGTCCTGTGAGTGTGTGTTAACAGATTTAAATTTAAATTTCACTGCATTCTTATCACGAATAGACTGGGGCCAGAAGTAATATATGTGCTTGTGCTTGTATGTAAATGTTTGTTTATGTCAGGTGATTCTCTACTTCGAGGCGTCAGAGAAGACCCTGACGAAGCGGCTTCTCGGGCGCGCGGCCAGCTCGGGCCGGGCTGACGACAATGAGGAGACCATCAAGCTGCGGCTGAAGACCTTCATCGAGAACAATGCTCAGGTTCTGGCGCAATACCCGGAGAAGCTGAATAGGGTGAGTGGGTTTAGGGCTCTGACTCATTAAGACGCTATGGCGACGTCGCCAGATGGTATCCAAGCAGTATTGAAATGTATAATAGTACCTAAAGGCCCGTTTTGACAGTTCACGCCCATGAAGTTTTAACCCCTAATGCGTAGGTAATAAAAGTCAACTGTTGCGTACAAGCAAAACGTAGAAGTTGCACCAAAAAACCGCTTATATTACCTACGCGTTAGGGGTTAAAACTTCATGGGCGTAAACTGTCAAAACGGGCCCTTTATTTTGTGAAGACTGTAACCCACTTGGCGACGGTTTGGCAAAGGTTTAGCAACGCCACGCTCTATATTACTCGGTATACCCTCTTGAGGGCATAGGCCGAACAAACTTACAATGGAGAACAATAGACTTCGGAGCCAGAGGGTTAACGAGTCCCATAACTGCTTGGATACGTAGCTGGCGACGACGATGCCATGGCGTTTTAATAAGGCAGAGCCCTTAGACTGGTGCTAGCAAAGAATTGTCCTTTTATTAGGGTTCCGTACCCGAAGGGCCGAAGGGTGCCAAACGGGACCCTATTACTAAGCCTCCGCTGTCCGTCCGTCCGTCCGTCCGTCCGTCCGTCCGTCCGTCAGAGGGCCCTTCACCACGAACCGTCATAGCTAGAAAATTGAAATTTTCACAGAATACCGCTCCTTCAACAAATATTGAAAAAATAAAGGTGTCCTCATACAAGAAACGTATTTTTTTTTACTTTTTGGTACGATTGGTGCGGAACCCTCACTGTGAGAGTACGACTCGCACTTAGCCGATTTTTTTCCTGTGTGTGGCTCAGGACATACATATCCCACCTCCACCCAACCTCATCCCAACTTCATGTCATAATAGGGATCCGCGGGGGTGTTCGCGCCAAAGGCGCTGGGAAATAAAATTTAGTATTTGAAGAACAGACTAAGGTATGGTTGAATGAACCCAGAATATGTTTCGTCTCCAAACCTTAGAATATAATAAAAAAACTTGCTCACCTGTATTTTAACCTTCTGCACTTCCGTAATTCCGCATTTTATTGGCTTTTAGTAGGCACAATCATTTATATTCTGTTTGCATCATATTTTATTTTCCGCGGTCGACCGACATTTTTTGGAGGCGAAAGTTCAATTGTTTTTTTGTTTCTTGTTTTTTCTTTTAAATCTGTATGAGATGAGGCTGGCACACGATTTCCAGCGAGCATGGAGTATTACATTCTATTGAATAAAAACGAATCATAGACTGGCGTAAACAGGGGAGCAATAGCCAACGGTTTAGTTTTACAAATATTATAGTATCTGTGGTTTTACCCATGTAGCCCGCAAATATTTATTATGTGCATCCCCCACATGGCTGGTCCGTTCTTTTTGCTGCCGGCCGCTTGGCCTCTTCCCGCTCCCCATTCTGGGGCGCGAACTGGTGTAACTGTGGTTCCTGTGGCTCCTCTGCCTTGAAGGGACTGTGAGAAGGACCACGGGCAATAAAGGGAATCTGACGATCGAAATTTTCGATGGCAATGGCGGACTGCATAGTCTGCAGCACTGACGAAGAGGCTCTACAGCAGAGACTATATATCCAATTAACTGCGTCTGCGGGGGAATGCGGCTCGCCAAACGTTTGTTGTATTCAACAAACGTTCGCATAGGTACGCAACCTATGTACGATGACGGGCCGCCAGACAGTTTCGCAGCGGCTGACCAATCACAGCTCTCTTACCTCGTCCACCGCCGCCCGTAAATTGGTGAGTTGTGTTTCAAAGGAAAATGTATCTATGCGCTCTCTAATGGATAAGTTCTCCCTGCTCTACAGTTACTTCGTGTGTGGGAACGGTTGCCAGTGTTGATCTCTGTGGAAACTTGTAAAACTACACAGTGTGGCCGATTCTCTAGGTTACACTCACTAAAATTAGTTGACAATATTAAGTCCGACAGCTCTTATGCGGTCGCCATAGATTCCATTTTCAAACTTACTTTTGAATTATTTTAATGTACTGATGAACTAATTCAAAAGTGAGTTCGAAAATGAAATCTATGACAACCGCGTAAGAGCGTCGGAGCTAATATTGTCAAGTAATTTTAGTACGTGTGTCCTAGAGAATTGGCCCCAGTAATTCGTACACCTTCTCCTGTCTCCTACTTCATCAGTCAGAAAAGCTAGGATCCAGGTTCTGCTTACTTGCCTCACATATGACAGTCCATGTTTCAAGACCTATGTATTGAAACTGTACAGTTTGTACATAATTAATAACGACCTACTTTTGATTTGTTAGCGTTGCACTTAGCATGACGATATTACCTATACAAAATAAGTAGTAGCAATACGATCTTGATCGGGTTAACATCTACCAAGAAAGACTTGCCTAATTTATCTGTATTTCATGTTATTAAGTGACAATATAGTGCTTTACTGAACTTTGGTGATCTTTCTCTAACTAACTACAACAACTACAAGAACCCATCATAGCTACCAGAGCTTAAACATAACTTCCTATAACATCTTCAAGACGTGCGGCCACTACACCGTACATCTTTATGGTCCTTCGAGCATCAAGAAGCAAGTGCCACAAACTAAGTGACTTTGTTCCTTCTATTCCTCACTGATAACGGATCGGTTCTTTCGGCCTCCACCAGCGGAATCACCGAATTGAATTGAGAAGTCGTAAACATCGGTACAGGGACGGAGGGGATTGAGATTCACGGCCGTGATCACTTGCATCCATCATCCAGCGAGCTCTGAACTGAAACTACTTACTTCAATCAACAACAACTTTACCTTTTCGCGTTACTGTGAACCGCAGGACGTGAAAGTGAACAAACAATAACAACCTTACCTTTTCGCGTTACTGTGAACTGCAGGACGGGAAAGGAGGACAACTAAACTTCGCCGAATCCCTGAGCGTTCAAACTTGAGGAACATCATGGAACATCTAACTTTACAACTAGAACTTTTTAACAAAATCAAACAAGGATGCATTAATTATGGCAAGGACGGCTCATCGAGAAAGACTAAGGACTACTTATCGAATACGCTCTCCAAATTCGACGACTACTGGCAGGAGTTTGAAGAAAGGCATGGAACAATTGAGGCCACGGTTCCTGAAAAGAACATCAAGTACTTTACCGATGACGTCTATGCTATGACTAAGAAAATGTATGAAAAAACGAAAGATGACATTTTGAAGAGACTGCAAGCTCTTCAAGGGTTAAAACCAACCCCTATCGACGACAACATCAACTTTGATTTGGCGGGGATCCCAGAGGCTAATGAAAACAACATCAACTTACTTATGTTCAAGCAAGAAATTAACATCAAAGCGCTTGATCGCGCCATGGCGAAAATCGATTTTCAGTCCATCACTGAAAAATGGGAACTGGAAGATTGTTTAGCCATCTTAAAGTCGAAATGGGAACCTGTCGACAAACTGCACTGTGAGATTGAGGCAAGTCTGGCGGGGATCCAGTGTGAGGCATACAACTCTCTTTTCCTGAAAGGCGAACAGGATTATGAACAATTACGCAAACAACTAAAAAACAAACTACATTCAACAATGCACTATCAGCACTCTGCGCCGCGAGTCGACATACCGGAATTTAAAGGAGACTACAGACAGTGGATTTCTTTTAAAGATCTATTTACGGAAACAATCCACAACAACCCCACTATAAACAAGGCGCAAAAGATGCAGCATTTAAAGACGAAACTTCATGGTGAAGCTGAGAGGATTGTTCAACACCTATCGATCAGCGCGGATAACTACGATTCATGCTGGGCACTTTTAGTGCAAAGATACGACAATCGTCATCTGCAATTTGTGACCTTCATGAACACCATAATGCATTTGCCCAACATACAACAACGCGACGCGTTCAACTTAAAGAAGATGCATGACGTCATAAACGAAGCTGTCAACGGTTTCGTGAATATCGGCCTAGACGTACAAACATGGGACCCCATCATTGTGTATTTGATGTCGCAAAAACTGGACGCAACTTCCTATGAGGACTATGTGAAGACTCGGGATGATCAACGAGCGATTCCGAAACTGGAAGAATTTTTAAAATATTTGGAGGGAGCATTTCTCGCCTTTGAAGCAAAGAAAAGCACAAGAAAAGAAAACTCAACGAAGCCCTTCTCCACTCCGTCGAATAAACAAACTCAAGAAAAAAAACATTTTGACTACAAACCAACATTTAACAAAATCTATCATACAACTTATGGACAATGTCCTTTATGCAACGAAAATCATGTTTTGATGCAATGTCCGAAGTTCGTCGACATGGATACAGCGAAAAGAAACGGCACAATTGCGAAACTTCGTTTATGCAAAAACTGTCTTTTTAGCCACGGCTCGGACGCTTGCAAATCAGCGAAAACATGCAAAGAGTGCAATTTGAAACATCATACGATGCTTCATTACGCAAAGAAAACAACTGCAAACATAAACATCTCAACTCAACAATCTTCCAATTCGGGTCAAGCAAATACTTCAATTCACGCACCAACTAACGATAAAGAGATTTTATTAACAACAGTTCAATTGAATATTAAATCTGTTGACGGAACTTACCAAAATCTTCGCGGACTTCTGGATCAAGGAGCACAAGTAAACCTGATCTCGGAAAGGGCGGCCCATCTTCTAAAACTACCCCGAAAGAAATTTAATGCTAGCGTCAATGGAATTGGATCATCTTCAGGGGAATGCAAAGGAAGTCTTCAAATAAACTGTAAATCAATTAACTCGGATTACACGTTTGAAACTCAAGCGCTGATTATGAAAAAAGTAACTAACAACTTACCGAACGTGTCATTCCCCAAGGCTAACTGGCCTCATTTAAGCAACTTAAAACTCGCCGATCCGGAGTATAACAGCTCTCAAAACATAGATTTCTTACTTGGGGCAGGAGTGTACGCTGAAATAATTCTGGACGGCTTACTGAAAAGCAATCAATCAGCCCCTATTGCACAACAAACGCAGTTGGGGTGGATATTATGTGGCAGCATAACTAAATCATACTGCTGTAATGTAACTTTGATTGACCTACAAGAACTAACACGCTTTTGGGAAACCGAAGACATCTCCCAGCAGCAACCGGATACGCCAAAGGAAGAGCAATGTGAAGAGTTTTACAAGAAGACTGTTCAGCGTAATTCTCAAGGACAATACATTGTTCAGATGCCCTTATGTTCGGATTTTGAGAGAAAACTTGGCAATTCAAAAAACATAGCCATCTCGCAATTTCTTCAACTTGAAAAGAGACTGGAGAGAAAACAACAACTAGCGACCATGTATCGAGATTTCATGAAAGAATACGAAGATTTAGGTCACATGGCGCCATCACAGACCACAACATCAGCTCTTCAGTGTTTTCTCCCACATCATGGAGTTTTGAGAGAAAGTTCAACTACAACCAAACTTCGAACAGTGTTTAACGCATCTCAGAAGACATCTAGCGGCTACAGCCTCAACAGCCTGCTAGAGAAGGGTCCGAACCTACAAAAAGACATTCAAGCATTGATTTTGAAGTGGAGAACTTACCGCTATGCCTTCACAGCGGACATTGAAAAAATGTACCGTTGCCTCTGGATTCAGGAAGAACAACGAGACCTGACGAGAATCATCTGGAGAGCCTCACCAACAGAAAACATGCAAGAATACAAATTACAAACTTTAACTTACGGTACTAAGTGTGCTCCATGGCTGGCGATGAGAACTTTAAAACAATTGGCTAGTGATGATGGAGACAAGGTACCATATCCAGGTGCAGCAGTGACCTTGACTCAAGAGTTCTACATGGACGACCTGATCAGCGGTCATTCGTCTCTGGAAGAAGCTAAAAAGCTACAAAAATCACTCATCATGTTGCTACAAAGAGGCGGCATGAACCTAAGAAAGTGGAGCGGAAATCACCCTGCTCTGCTAGAGGAACTAACTGAAGAGCAAATTTCGACAAAAAACAACTTTGATTTTAAATACGAAGAATCACAGAAAACCCTTGGTCTAACCTGGAACCCGGAAGCGGACACATTCAAGTTTAACTGGCCACTCCAACAAACCTCAAAACTAACAAAACGAACACTCCTATCAGAGATTTCCAAACTTTATGACCCGTTGGGCTGGCTATCTCCCGTTACACTAACTGCCAAGCTTATCTTTCAAAAACTATGGATAAGTAATCTGAGATGGGATGAAGAGCTACCAATGGAGGTTAAAACAGAATGGCTTAAACTGAAAGGTGAAATACCAATCATTCCGGAAATGCGAATTCCCAGATGGATTGCCGGATTAAATAACAACATCGAGCTATTGGGATTTAGCGACGCAAGTGAAAAAGCATACTCCTGCGTTGTCTACAGCCGAGTCCTAAATGAACACGGAGAGTTTGTTTTAACCCTACTGATCGCAAGAACTCGTGTGGCGCCAATATCACAGAAAATAAGCCTACCAAGAATGGAACTATGTGGCGCTCTCCTGTTAGCGGAAGTAATGAAAAAAGTTCAAACAGCTCTCGCCGGCTACAACATAATCAAACGAGCGTGGTGCGACTCACAAGTGGTGCTAGCATGGATACGAGGTGAATCATCGCGGTGGGAAACCTACGTAGCAAACAGAGTCAATAAAATAAAACTTATATTGCCAGCTAACACATGGCAATACGTGAAATCGGAGCTCAACCCAGCTGATTGTGCATCCAGAGGTTTACAACCAAGTAAACTACTCAACTTTAGCCTTTGGTGGCAGGGCCCAGAGTTCCTAAAGGACCCCGAATATACCCTACAAGAAACATCAACATCGTCTCAACAATGCCTCTATACAAACTTAACAGAAAGCAAAGAAAGCGAGAAACATAACAGCAACATAATAACTATCAATAAAAAACCCGAGCATTTTATAGAAACATTACTGGTGAATAACAGTAATTTGACCCGAGTTCGCCGAGTCATTGCCTGGATTTTGCGCTTCGTCACAAAAACACAATCTACTGCAATTCAACAAATACCTCACATAACAACAAACGAATTGACCAAAGCGAATGAACTGATAATTAAATACGTGCAGGAAAAGGAATTTGAGGTAGAATACAAGCTACTTCAGAACAATAAACCTTTACCTTCAAAAAGCAACATCAATAAACTTAACCCTTACATGGACGAGAACAACATTATGCGTGTGGGAGGTCGACTGAACAAATCAATATTACCAGGAGGCATGAAAAATCCTGTAATTCTCTCACGCAACGGAAGATTTACAAAACTTATGATCGAGCACGCGCATCATTCGACATTGCATGGCGGAGCGCGGCTCACACTAACATACATACGGCAGCGGTACTGGATAATCGGGGGCAATAGAGCCGTCAAATCCATCTTGCACAACTGTGTTCGCTGTCGTCGCTTCGGTCCTCATAAAAATTATCAACTGATGGGAGACTTACCGAAGCAACGCATCACCCCATCGAAGCCATTTACGCACACCGGCGTGGACTTTACGGGCAGCATTGACATCAAACTAAACAAGGGAAGAGGAGTGAAAACATCCAAGGGCTACATCGCAGTCTTTGTGTGTTTGGCCACGAAGGCTGTACACCTTGAACTTGTATCCGATCTCAGTACGGAAACATTCCTCGCCGCATTCCAGAGAATGTGCGCTAGGCGCGGGACGCCGAATTGTGTATATTCAGACTGCGGAACCAACTTTATTGGAGCTTCAAGGGTGCTTCGACAAGAGTTCGTCGACTTTAAGAAGATGATGACTGAAAAATTCTTCAACGAAATCAGTAAAATGGAGGTGACTTGGCGGTTTAACGCACCATCATGGCCGACAGCCGGAGGACTATGGGAGGCTGCGGTCAAATCCATGAAACACCATCTTCGCCGAGTTCTTGGGGAACAGAAATTAACCTATGAAGAGTTCCTAACTTTGCTAACGAAAATCGAAGCATGCCTTAACTCAAGGCCGCTGTGCCCCTTAACTGAAGATCCAGAGGAATTTTACAACTGCCTGACACCCGGGCACTTCCTCACCGGTGGCGCAACGTTGACACCGCCGTTATCAGATTACACGGACATCAGGAGCATCGACATACGGCGCCGCTGGCAATTAACTGAACATATGGCACAACAATTTTGGAAAAACTGGTCAAACGATTATCTAAATCAACTTCAAACTAGATGCAAGTGGAATAAGCCTAACAAAAACATCAAGATAGGAGACGTTGTCTTGGTTAAGGAAGACAACCTCCCCCCCGCAAAATGGGCAATGGGACGTGTGATGGAGGTTCACCCCGGCGCTGATGGCTACGTACGCGTAACAACTTTAAAAACTCAAACTGGAACGATCAAAAGACCCGTTACAAAACTATCATTATTGCCTACCGAATCGGAAAAGAATGAAAACAGAACAAAGTACGAGGAAAAACATGTGGACCCGAACAGCAATAACATTAAAACACAAAGAAAGGTTCAAAAGGTCTACACGGCTTTCTCTGTTCTGACGACGATGCTATTAATGTTTACATTCATCACTGGAACGTACGCAACTTCAACAAAAACACAAATAACCAAGGTGGAACCCGAGCGGCCGATTTACTACGATAAGCTAGGAGCGCTTCAAGTTACACACGATGAATGGACATTAGTCATGTATTATAACTTAACTAACTACTGGGATGGAATTCGACGAATGGAAGGATATCTCAACGACATTAACAATTTCTGCCAAAAAACGGACCCAAGATACTGCAAAACGACACTGGATCAACTTTACTACGAGAACGAAGAACTTAAAACATACAATACTATGCTACTGTCTCCACATGCCCACCTAGGCGAGAGAAGGAAGAAACGAGGACTGATCGACGGAGTAGGCTACGTCGCAAACAGCCTGTTTGGGGTGCTGGATCAGCGATTTGCGGAAAAATATCAAGATGATATTCAATCGGTGCAAGAAAACGAAAAATACTTATTACAACTTATAAAAAATCAGACCTCCATAGTGGAACTCCAAAACGACTTACTCAAGAAAAATGAAAATAATATACAACAACAGTTCAACATGATCGACGGCTTTATCAATCAAACCAACATTAACTTTGCAACAATTAAAGAAGAATTAGAAGTCGTAATGGCGACAACCTACTTCAGCTCGGCATCCCTGTCAGCCTACATGCTTATTAACAACTTGAAAAAAATACAAGAAATAATTTTCAACACACTCACTGACGTGTACCAAGGACACATTGACGTTCATTTGATTACACCTACTAAGTTAATGGAACAACTGAAAAACATAAACGAACAACTACCGAAGACCCTGTCCATCCCGGGCGACACTGATGTCACGAAGAGCATCAAGGAATTATACAAGCTTTTGAAGGTCAGAGCTAGGGTCACAACTAATTATTTTCTGTTTCAAATCCAGATACCATTGGTGGCGGAAGGGGACTACGCTCTATATCGGATCATTCCACTGCCGATCAAGATGGGCGCTGAAATAGTCATAATCCAGCCGAGAACACCATACCTAGCAACAGACTTCAAAAAGAATACCTACATGTCGATAACTGATGAAAATTTACGCTCCTGTACTGTACACAATCAAGACCAGTACATCTGTCAACAGAATGTGCCGATCTACAATCTTCATAACAACATTGACAAAACTCCGTGCGAAGCAATGTTACTTGGTCACACAACGACCTTGCCCTGTGACGTTAAACCGGCGTCATGCAAGACAGAGTGGATCGAGTTACACCTACCGAACAGCTGGCTGGCAACATGCTGCGGGACATGCACTATACGGACTATCTGCAACGAAGAAATCGCATCATACACGCTCACATCCGCCGCTATCATAACAATATCACAGGGGTGTGTGCTACAGTCCGATGATCTAAGTATCTTCGCACACAACAAATACAAAAGTAATGCAACTATAAACTACAACATACCGGAAGCAACAATAAACTCTACTGTAAACAACATAGTGAGCCTGACCTATCCTAAGTTGCCTTATCAACTTACGAGCGAAAATGCTGACATGAAGAAACTCAGAGAACAGGTTGAATTTCAGAAGAGAAAGGAAAGTAGCCTGCCCGCCAACTTAACAAGACATGATCTGCACCACTACGTGGTTGGCTACTCGATGGTCACCGTCCTCATCATCTTCGGCATCGTGTGGGTGGCGAAGACTCGCTGCCTTCCAAAATGTACGAGAAAACATAATGCAGTCAGAGAGCGGCGCGAGCAAATCGAGCTATCAACGATAAGCACAGAACTGCAGAATCAGCAAAAACCAACACGGGGCAATCCGAGACCGATGACGCCTCGAGCGAATGCATCGCGGCGGGACTTTATTCTCGGTGCAGACAATTTAGTTTTTAATTTTGATTAATTTTATTGTTAAGGCAAATCTTTCTTATCATACTTTTATCTTTTCTTGGGGCTTCCAAGATGTACAGTTTGTACATAATTAATAACGACCTACTTTTGATTTGTTAGCGTTGCACTTAGCATGACGATATTACCTATACAAAATAAGTAGTAGCAATACGATCTTGATCGGGTTAACATCTACCAAGAAAGACTTGCCTAATTTATCTGTATTTCATGTTATTAAGTGACAATATAGTGCTTTACTGAACTTTGGTGATCTTTCTCTAACTAACTACAACAACTACAAGAACCCATCATAGCTACCAGAGCTTAAACATAACTTCCTATAACATCTTCAAGACGTGCGGCCACTACACCGTACAGAAACTTTTTCAAGTTTACTCGTTTCAAGTGCCGATTTTTCCATCCTCGGATAGCGCCTATCATTTGCAAAGCATCTGACATTTCACACGTACATGAAGTGTCAAATAAATTTACCTGACTAAATCCATCTCCTGAGAGACCGGGTCTAAATTATCCTAATTCACTATTCGAGGTTATAGACCCGTCGTCGTGTCTAAGCAAAGTCGAGGGTTAAAAACGAAATCTTCAACTTCCAGATCAACGCTGAGCAAGGAGTCGACGAGATCTTCAAAGAAGTGTCGAGAATCTTGGATAACATCACCATCAAGCAATAAACGCTCAACCGTCACTAAGAGAACAGTAGGAAATTTGTACATATTTAATTTTAACAATTCTTTGTTGAATAAAAAAGTTAAATCTACTTTTCGTTTTGATACCTAAAATTAAAGAAACGCACCATTACACAATGAAAACATTATATATTAGCAAAAAAAACCTCCTAAACTCACACTTTTAAAACATTACCAAGAGCACAACAATTAACATTAATCATCCATCAGCTACTTCTATGGCCTCGATTTCTGCGCCTGAGTTCAGCACAGGACATAATGGCATCGACCTGGACACATCTGGGGAGCTTGTGTCGGCTGCTGGCTCGGAATCTATGGATTTCTGGGATCCCTGATTGATGGTGTCTGCTAGAATCTCCTTGAGGACTGACGCAAGCGCTTTGGGGTTCCCACTGCTGTCGAGCTGGGGAGAAATGATTGATTAATAAATCATGGTTGCTGATAATATGATTCCCAGGATCGGCATTATATGACAGAGACAGTAATAATGGATAAATCAGTAATTTATGTCAATTAACGCGAGTCAAATCGGGATTATATTGGTGTGGACTGTGGACCCTTGGAAGTGGGCACAATCAGGAGGCGATTTTTATACGCAGCAGTGAACGGTAACATGGTGCTAACGATGACGACTGAGATCCTAAGTACGAGTAGCTTATAGCTGTCACGTAGCCTTATCTGGATGTCCTGAAACAGGCTCTTAGGTTGGACTCACAGGCTCCAGCGTACTACATAACATCTGCCTCGCAGCATGCCGAGTGCTACGGGCACTGATTTTACAAGGCTGCCTTACACTCATAAAAATATATTGTTGTCAGTACTCTGAATCCAGTCCGGAATTCCGAATGTGGGTCCCGCATCAAGGCTGATTACAGGGTCAGTGACTGACTACGAATTCGCGAGAAAGCAGCGCTGACCCGAAAAAACCCTTGAAGTCGTAGGTACAGCGAGCGGCTACTGAGTGTAAACAGTCGAAATCAGTTTCGCCCGCGACGCCAGCCGTTACCGACTAGTGCACTGACTAATCTTATCTCTGATCTTTAGCGATAACATAAGATCCAAGACCCGTAGCATAACAAGCGGGACGTGTTGTCGCGCAAAGTGAGAGACAGACAAGTGAAGCGCGTGATCTCTTCAGTCTCTCGCGTCGCGCCCCCTAGCAGGGGCAAGCTTGTTACGCGTGCAAGATGGCTTACCGTGACCACGTGCCCGCTAAACCGTTTGTGCACGTTCTTTACTTTGTGCGCCGCTTCCCGGACTATTTGCCGCGCCGCGTTTATCTCCGACTCAGGCCTGCCCAGCTCCGAGAGTTTCGTCTGGAGTCGCGTAGCCGCCACCTGGACACGCACACATTGTTGTTATCATCGCAGTATACCAGACGGAGTGGCAGAGTTACAGCGTCGGATACAGCGGAGCGCACGATCTGCGCCCGGCAAGTGACCCTACAGTCTATTCGTGTTAAGAATGCAGTGAAATTTAATTTTAAATCTGTTAACACACTCACAGGACAGGACACAACCTTCGCGTTCGAAAGTTTGCCTTCAACTGGTCACTGTGAACTTGGCTTGATAATTGGACACGATTTGATTGGTTACGGGGCATGGCTGGGCCGCCGGACAGTGATGAATTTACTGCATTCTTATCACGAATAGACTATAGATGCGGATGCGAGGCACGCAGAAAGGGAGAGGATATTCAAATTGATCTACACATCACATCTTAAGCAACCAGAAATAACGAAAGTGATAAAAAGATCTGCATCGATTTACTAAAAATCGACGCTATAAGCTGATCACCGCACTATAAAGATGCCACAATGACCTTCAACTGTACCTCAGGGGTACACAATAGTAACTCCACTTTTTGAGAATTTCATTTCTGTGTCTGTGTCTGCCTCTACTGGACTTACTATTGTCTTTATTAATCTGTGCTAGTCTACCTCTAAAAGTGGACTTACCATTGTCTACCTCTAAGGTACTACTTTGTGAGGATAGGTATCCAAAATAACCCTCAAATTGTCTGGCAAAAGACCGATTGCCAAGAATAAAAATCGATTTGGAAGGAATAACCCAGACCGCTGATACGCACCTCATTGTCGACTTCAAGAGCGACAATCTTCTCCGGCCACTTAACTTGCCGGTTGAATATGTTGGACATCCGAGGGTTCTTCGGGAAGCCAACCAGAATGAACCCTGTGCTTTCCTTGTGAGTCAGCATCTCTTCCTTGATTAGGTCTACTGTTAGTTGCTGGAACACAAAGTAATGGAAACCTTAGATGGGCTCGCAAAAGATTGATCCCAATCACCAACAGACGTAGCATTTACAAGAAAATTCCGAAAATCGATGGGGTTTACAATAAACGGTCAAGGGCGAGAAGGACTCGCGAACCAAGGGTTCCGATCACCCTTGGAGATTGTGACCTCGTAACTGGTACATAAAAATAGGTTTGATGTAAGTTATCCAAGTAAACCATTACATTACATTTATTTTTTTCAGGAAGACAGTTATTTTCGGTTATCAGATTTTTCCCTTTACTTGTGCTATAAGAACTTGATTTGTACCAAATTTCATGATGGGTCAATAGGTTTTGGGTCCTTTGCGATTACTACGAAAAACCAATAATTTTACAGCATCGGTCGGTCGTAGCGTTCGATTACATTGACCTAGAATCTAGAAGGATGATTTTTAACCGACTTCCCAAAGGAGGAGGTTTACAATTCGTCCGGATGTTTGGTTTTTTTTTTATTATTATTATTTATGTGCCTCGATAGCGCCTAAACGGATTGACCGATTTGGAAAATTATTTTTTTGTTTGAAAGGGTTTACCTTCCCATTGGTCCCATTGACACCAGGTCAGGATCTGATGATGGGATCCTGGAGAAATCGAGGGAACTCTTCAAATATTATAGGCAGACCTATAGTGATTTTTGTGTTTTTCATAATAACTCATGCAAATGCACATGGTAAGCATAATATTGTGATGCGGAACTGCTGATGAAGACCACATATGGCCACCAGATCTGCTCAATACTAGGTACAAATACAATGCGTGGCTGACGGGCAGGCAACGCATAGCCTAAACCGGTGGACCTAGAGCCATGAAACTTTGGACAGGGGTTCCTTAGTAGAGTGGGGTAGCACTGATATGAGATTTGACAAAATTAATTCCCCAAGGGGGGGGATAAGGGTTGACAGTTTGTATTAAACTCAATCTAATCAAATAGGGTTTGTGGAAGTCGGTTTTTTCTAAAGTTTACTTTTTGTTTCAATTATTTCATAGCTATATGCGACCACACACTTGAGTAATTGTAAATTTCAGCTTGATATGTCCACGCGTTCTTGATATAAAAGGTCTTGATACAAGGACGGACGGACGGACAGAGACGGACGGACGGACGGACAACGAAGTGATCCTATAAGGGTTCCTTTTTTCCTTATAAGGATCGGAACCCTAAAAACACTGGAAGGCTAACACAACGAACATACCTATTTATCAAGCGCCCATGCGCTGTGATCCACACCGATTGACATTCAATAGGTGTAAGCATGAAATGAAAACCCCATCCATGGTGGATGGCGTCATAATAGAAGATTATCAAGACCTATCAACTGAAATAGTTACATTTGAAATCTGTCGGTCGCTGGGGTGGGGACTACTTTAAGGTTGCCTTTTGGGTGTCATATCTGCCAAATATCTACGTCTCTGCCACTCGGATCGGAAAAGGCATGACGCTATGTTCAATGTAAGAGTGACGATAACAAACCTCAGGAACATCATCCAACGCCAGCAGTTTATCCGCGATCATCCTCCCCCTAGCCGTGTCCTTCTGAGCCTCCAGCCGCACCAGCTCCCCTGGCCTGATCATCGTGTAGCCACTCATGTTGGATATGTACTGTGCCACCGTCTGGTTGCCGGCGCCCGGGACCCCGTTCACGAAGATTACTGGGAGGTGGCGGATTGGCGACATGTCGTAGTATTGCTCGTCCTGTAAAATACACCGTGTTAAATTAATCATCATTATCATATCTTCCTGTCACCTCTCAGCAGGGCTATGACTCTCAGTATATTTATATTTGTTCCGATCTTGTGCCAACTGCTCTACAATGGCGTATTATAGCGTCGCCCATAAGCTCACAATGGAAGCTTCTTTCTCCGTTGAACGTGACAACGTTGATTTGGGGCGACTTTTGATATATCCGCCCCCAACCCCTTCTGCTCGTTCTCCTGGCCGGAAAAGAAAAATATTTGACAATAAAATTAGGGGAAGTTATGCTTTCATCCCTTACAACAGATGTTTTCAGATTCTTGGTGTCACCTGTCATGCACCCTATGGGGGGTGTCTTAAAGGTAGTCAGGGGGTCACCAAAAACTATACTAGAAAGAAAGAAATAAAGAAATAAAAGTTTATTACAAGGACAGAAACACACCAGACAAAAGAAAAAGAAAGAATATTGGTAAGTATCAACTTATAAAAACTTTACAATAGGTAGCCTTACTTGCACTGACTGTTCAGTAACCCAGGCTTTTGGGTTGAATGAAACTTAGAAAACAGGTCCGGAATGTACATAAGGGTGCTAGTTGATAGAGATATGATCAATGTAAATAAAGGTATATCGAGAGTACTTCGTGAGAATGCGACCGGACTTACGCAAATTCAAGTACAAACAAAGGTCGCAGCTACGCAAATACTTACCCCATCTTTGGAGAAAAAGCAGCCCATATTCTCCCAAAATATGAACTGAAACACTTCCAAACGTAAATGTAAATCTATATTATTTTGACAATAAACTTTAGGAAATAAAATGTCACCTGCAAACAGGCGACATCAGTTTGAAATCAGACCAACTGTCTAGATTTCTGAAGTTTTAAAAAACGTTTACGTCAACTTTCTTTCGTGCCAGATTTGATGAACCTAAACAAAAAAATTGGACAACCAAGGCCGTATACTAACTTATTTATACTCTTTTGGTAGAGGCTGCGTTTTGCATCACTCCAGAAACTCTTTCGGCGCATTCAACTTCGGTCTAATCTTTGTACATGTCTTCTTTTCGCCATCCATCCCACATTACTCTACATTTCTGTCTGTTCTGTTCATAGAACTCTCACCGCCGCACTCAGAGAAATTTAATCAAACATTAAGTCAGTTCCAAATTTGAATTTACATACAAAATCCTTTACTTAGTAATCCTTAATGAATCATTAAATGACTCTGGGTACGGCGGTTACCTAGTACCTTTCGGTTGAGGGGTCGCTAGAATCATCTCAACAGATTGGCAAGAAAACCAAGAAAATTAACGATGGCGCCACTAACTTTTACATGGCTAAATTCAGGTTACACTTTTAAACTTAGGCGGTCGCGTAACCAAACATATTAACAACAAACACCCTTGTATGAGATGCACATGTACTCGGATTACTCATATTACTCATATTATGTTGGTACACCAAAATTAGATCAAGGATGTACGCCTCGTAATGTTGTCAACGGAAACAATGCTGCATCCGTATCCGCAGACAGACGTGTGGCATTGTAACCATCGCCCTTTTTGGTCCAGTGGACGTAGGTAGCTGGTATTAATACTCTCTTGTTTAAATAATGAGTACCACTTAACACTGTGATTTGCTCCTTGATACCACCTGTGTTTAGATTTCGTAACAAAGTTAAGTGACCAGTAAGTCCGATAGGCGACTTGTAAAGCTAATTTGGATTTTAATCCACGCTGAAAAACTGAAACAATATGTTCTTCCTTGTTCTACTCTTCGCGTTCCCAACCGTCACCCCAAAATGTTCCAACGAGTCCCCACCCCCAGTCCCAACCTACCACCTCATAGAAAAGTGCCACCGGTCCACCCTTGGGGTGATATCCAAAGCCAATTACACCTCCCTGTCTAGTTGCCAACGATTGGGCATAGAAAAGAAAGGGCTGGCATTAAACTTTAGCCCTCCAGAAGCTGCTAAGGATATGAAAAGTAACGAGACAGTGGAATTCACGTGTGAAGTGCTGAAATGTGCGGAATCGGACGGCGGAGTGTCTCTGGTTAACGATTCGAGATATGATTACTATAGTATCTATGCGAAGCATTTGCGTAAGTATACTTTTCTAACCATAACATAGTGTCACGACTTTTCCCATACGGGGTGGCAGGAGGCTCAACTGTGCCCACTTGTATTTTAGCCAGTGATTCAATATTCCATTTCGCGTGACAGGGGGCAAGCCCATTGCCACAGATATGGAGTAATGAAGGTCTCCTCGCGGTGTTTTCCATCACCGTTAGGACGTCCATATAGATAGCGTATACCTAAGATAAATAACTCATTGATACATGGTCGTCAGCCCCGGGATTCGAACCTGCATCTCCTGTCTCTGACCACGGAGCTCGTAAGTAATATTTTAAACTTGTCTCGAGCTGAAACTTCAGAATCGATTTGGCTAATATTTTGAGATTATGACCGAGTATGAGATCTAATCTATTTTCTCAAATTATAAAGTAAGGAACCTATGTAATGTACAATCTTCTTCCAGCCAGCACAAACTCATCGTGCATGCCAGGCGTTGGCATGATGGCCTCCCTTACACCCCGCCTCAACTATTCCCGTGCAATAGAAGAGTGCTCCAATATGAGTGGCTTGTTGGCAGATCTAATGAGTGAGAGTAGGACAGATGCATTCGCTCTGTTGCTAGCCGGCGTGGGAGTTGAGATGGCGTATGCGGGAGTGAGTAGTGTCAATGGGAGTGAGTTTGTTAGCGTCAATGGTGAGTTGACTGGAATGGACTATACTTACGAATATTTAATCAGATTAAAAATAACTGGCTAAACATAGGGTGGTTTGTGCCTCTGCCACCCCGTAAGAAAATTTGGTCTGCCTGAAGCTGTCAACATCAGTCAATATCTTCAGTTCTCGACTTCTCTCTATATATCGGTCTAGTCATGTTGCGTTCCAGCCGCAATAAATGTGCGTCACCATGACCATGGCGTCACCCATTGAACAACTATTAGGTACTAGCGTATGGTAGCCCAATGGCGTCACCTTGTGTAAAATATCGAAACACAGTACAGTAGCACAGAAGAGATATTAGACAGTAGGTACATTTGGGTAGTCGGCCGGGCCCTAACAGAGATTCGCTATATTCGCTATAATCTATAGCCTTTGCACGTAAAAATCGCGCGTGTATGTAGGTACATAGTTAGATGTCTACATCGTGAGGCGATTTTAAGGCGTAAGTATATTTATTCGCGCATTCATAATCCGATCCGACGGACGTGTGCTAATTGTTAAACTTTGACTTGAAAACTGCTTGAAAAGAAAACTCAACAAAACTTCAAACCCCTCATTTCTTCAGGCGACACCTTCGACTGCACCAGCTACCGTGCCTGGGCGCCTGGCCACCCCAAGCGCCACCGCGACAAATACGGCTGCGTCGCCATCACAAAAACCAAGCTGTGGCTCACGGTGCCATGCAAGCAGAAATTGCCCTTCCTTTGCGAATTGTCGCCGAGCGGACCGTATGGCAGACGGGGGAGAATATTTGCGTCTAGGAATGTGAATGGTAAGTTGTACGGAATATGTATTCAGGGCAGAGACTATATATCCAATTGACTGCGCCTGCGGGGGAATGCGGCTCGCCAAACGTTTTTTGTATTCGTTCGCATGACGTTCCTATGTACGATGACGGGCCGCCAGACAGTTTCGCAGCGGCTGACCAATCACAGCTCTCTTACCTCATCCCCCGCCCGCCGCCCGTAAATTGGTGAGTTGTGTTTCAAAGGAAAATGTATATAAGCTCTCTACACTGGATAAGTGCTCCCTGATTCAGGGTATTTTCCAAAAAGGGTAGGCAGGGGGCTTGCTTTGGGCACCTTTCTTTGTTTTAAAGTTTCTCTCTCTCTTTTTCTCTCTCTAACTGTCTTCCTCTCGCTCTCTCTTTCTCTCTCTCTCTCTTTCAATTGTTTTGAATGTACCAGTTCATAGGGGCTGAACTCCTGAATAGATAAGACTTCGCATGCGGAAATTGTACATTACTCATACTTACTATTGAGTTATCTATAGTAACTGTGCCCATCCCCTATCCAACCTCAATTGAACTCAGGTTGCAGGAAGTGGTTTTTTAATAAGTATTAATTCATTTTAACGTTCAGTTACAGACGTTACGCCACCGCTGCAAACCAAAACTTCCAAAAAATAAAGGTCTCCTATCAAATTACACTGTGTTTAATTGAATACCTATTTAAGTGACAGAAGCAAGTCATTGTGCTTGTTAAGCTGGTGTTACGTGGCAGTTGGACAAGAATTTCCTGCTTACATTATCAACTTCGATTTAATATTCTTAGATTTTATCATTCAAAATCAACAACCAACAATCCCCTGTTTATTACGTACAAAAGTACGAAGTTACAAAACAGCTGCGAGACTTGCGACTACTTGCGAGATCCTTTTGAAATTCCCGCGCGCGCTATAATTTGCGTTTCGTTAACCCGTGAGGAGGCGCGCTGTGAGCATTTTGTTCACACAAAAATTAAATTGATAATTTTTATGGTTACGTACCCGAAGGGTGCCAAACGGGACCCTATTACTGAGACTTCGCTGTCTGTCCGTCGGTCCGTCCGTCCGTCCGTCCGTCTGTCTGTCACCAGGCTGTACCTCATGAACCGTGGTAGCTAGACAGTTAAAATTTTCACAGATGATGTATTTCTGTTGCCGCTATAACAACAAATACTAAAAATCAAAAGAAATTTAATATTAAGGGGGGCTCCCATACAACAAACGTGATTTTTTTGCTCGATATTGAACATTTTGAGCGTCTACCTGCTATTATTATGGTAGCAGGTAGACGCTCAAAATGTTCACAATATATTGAGTACTTATATTATTTACTTAAAAATAAATAATTAAATTAAAATTAAATTAATATTTAGGTGGGGGCTCGTTTTATTGATATACATCCATTATACTTAAGCCAATCAGTAATACAACGGTAGATATATGAGCGTAAAAGTGGTGTGAGCAAATTGCTGCCGCGCGCCTTTCCGTGTTATAAAAATAGACGCGCCTCCCCACGGGTTAGGATCAAAAATCAAAAGAACGTTTTTCATTGCTTTAGTTATTTTTCTGAGTTTTTCATGCTCAAGAGAAAATGAAACGCAAACGTCAATCAACGTCAAAATCCGAAATAGGCGATTTTCTGACAACTAAGAATAGTTCTGAAAGCTGCCAACAGATGTCGTAGGCAAGATATGGGGGATGGCTTTTATATCGTTCATCCTTAATTTGATTTAAAAAAGGTGTTTAATGGATAGTTGGTGGTCACTTTCCTCACCAAAGTGACTTTTTTTGTGAGAAAATTTGTGGTTTTTACGGAAAATTAAGTTGACCCAAATATTTGTCACCAAAACGCAAAAATCGGCTTTTGTATACGTCGAAGAGACCATACACCAGCTTTTGCATATATTTTCTATATATAGTAAATGCGTTGTTTATCTGGAAATCGAAAATGAATATTAAAATATTATCAGCAAATTAATTTTTGTTCACCAAAATGAAATAACTATTTTCATTTTCGATTTCCAGATAAACTACGCATTTACTCGCAGAAGAATGAAAATATGGGTATGAAAAGTAACAGCCAGCCATCCATTAAACGCCTTTTTATAATCATATTAGGGATGAACGATATAAAAAGCCATCCCCCCATGCCTACGACATCTAGTGACGAATTTGGAACTACAGAAATTGTTATTTTTTTTAATATCCATTTCCAATTTTCCATTTTCTCTCTTGTCGTCTCTTCAGAACAACAAGTAGGATGTAACAACACAAAATAATTTCCTCTTCTTCTCTGATAATTGTATGTCCAAAGAATCTCACAGTTTGGAAGATTAAATCATCGCCAATAATGGGCCAGGGTAAGAGCCAGTTCACAGAAGAGGAACTACAAGACTATGAGGTAAGGATATTGTATTTCGCTACAGCACAAAGATCAAGGAGTGGTATGTTCTATAATAGTTAGTCATCAATTAAAACACGTATTTTGTATGTGAACACTTTCCTTCTACACCTCTAACGGACACGTATAGTTAACAACTTTGTATTTTTTCAGGATTTGACCTATTTCACGAAGAAGGAAGTGCTATAGTAAGTACAGATATGCACTATGAACTATGTGACAAGAACAATAGTATAGACAAGTATTAGTGCCAGCAGTGCATTTTTACTTTATTACTTTAGCATGCATGTTTATCTTAGGCGCATTCCCCACATGACAGACAGACAGACTGACAGGGACGATATTGTCAGAAGACAGAGAAAGCATGCATGCATGTCTTGTTTCTTTCTTGTGCTGTCTGTTTCATGTCTTGTCGTGTCTGTCTCTTGTTTGTCTGTCCAATGGGTATATTCCACGCCCGACTTGGTAGCTGACCTACAGCTACAGCCTTTCAGTTCCTTCCTGCAGTAGTGCAAACGAGAATCAAGTCAAGACTAAAATTTCTAGGTTCCTGAAAGATAACCTGCCCAAATACAGTGAAATCTACAAAACAGGAGACATTGGCGAAATTAACTTAAGTTGTTAGACCACCATTAATTAAGAGTAAGTGACGGTTCGGAGCTCGGAGCGTCGGACCGGCCCACTCAGATTACTCTGAAATTGTGGCGGCGGCAACACTCCAAGCTCCAAGATGACACTTACCCTTAGTTAAGAAATTGAATTAAATCAACACCTTTGTCTGCTGATTATCAGAATAACAGACATATTAGTAGTCCAATTGCAAAACCTGCTAAGTCACCCCCAAAATTTTCATTGGTTTTGGAATTTACTATCAAGGTGTAAGGTTGAAAATAAGGGGGTGTTCATAGCGGGTTCCAGTTGCAAGGACCACTCATATAATGTCATCCAAAGAATAATTGCCATTACTGAAGACTCAGTGAACTTTTGCAGTGCCCATCAGAAATTCAAAAACCTGGCACCAGAGAAAGTGGGCCACAACAAGAATGCCAAGCTGCCGATGAGCAAGATCCTTCAGTACCCAGAACTGAGAGTGAACCCATTCAAGGAAAGAATCTGCCAGGTTAGGCCTTGGCTCTATTATTACTCATTTTACTACATGATCTTCATCTCCTTCTTTGGGGGGCTTTTATGTGTACTACATTTGATTCCCTACAAATGAAGGATTTTACAATTTACAAGCTATCTGACTTTGTTACTGAATTTGTTATACTGAGATGTAGAAACTCATTGCACTCCATTTCAAACAGACCTTTTAAAAGAATAGCTTTACAAGATCCAACTTTAATAAATTCCAGGTGTTTAGTTCCAACAATGATGGAGACTGCACATTTGAAGACTTTCTAGACATGATGTCGGTGTTCAGTGAAATGGCGCCAAAGGCTGTAAAAGCTGAGCATGCGTTCAGAATATTTGGTGAGTTCATGAATGTCTGCTTTAGAGTTAACCCCTTCACTCTCAGAAGCACACCGCTCGAACATCCAAACAATGGTGAACTATTGTTATATAAGATTTGTCGGCCAACCAGTTAAAATAGCTCAAATAGAAGGACCTTTTATTGAGTTGGTTAAGGGATATGTACTAAGGTCCCACCTAAGTGGGCCGGGTGCAGGTTCTAAATAACCCCCCAGGGCCCATAGACAACATGCATTTGCTATCATATAATTAGTAACATACTTAATATAATGTAATGAATGACACATCAAAGAAAATGTAGATGTGATTTTACGTTTGCAGTGCAATGTCACGTGTTCAGGTGATACTTTATCTCATACATTCCCTTAGCGTCTTGTATGTAATAAAATGAAATGAAATACCTATATTTTTATTATGTTGTTTCTTAAAATTAAAATAAGTTCTTCTTTGTAAATTGTATCAGACTTTGATGGCGACGACATGATCGGAGTCACAGACCTGCACAAAGTGATTGAGAGGCTCTGCGGGCCGCAGCAGTTGTCTGAGTGCGAGCTCCAGCAGTTAGTGCAGAATGTGCTGGAGGAAGCTGACCTGGATGACGATGGGGCTCTGTCCTTCGCCGAGTTTGAGCACATCATTGATAAGAGCTCGGACTTCTGTCAGTAAGTAGCTGATGTCAATGTTACATACAGAGTGTGTTGATTTGTAAAGTTAAGTTACAGCTAACTCAGGTCGATAGTTTACGTATCGCTGATGACAAAAAGAAAAGGTTTAAATTTTCCCTCGCATAATTTTCATTCATAACATAAACTTAGCACCTGAAATTTTTCCTAAAATTACCATCGATACCTATTATACTATTGAAGTCTGTGGAAATTACTAAAGTTGTGCATACCCCCGCTAGCTACCGCGCACGAGTGGCAGGCAACAGACTCCCCCCGTGCCCTGAGCCCCACCGCGTCCCTGGCGACTCTTCGGGCCACATTTTCATGTGTTTTAAATATTTTTAGTTTAAAAATTAATTAAATAAAAATAACAACTTTTTTTTTTGTAGCTTTAGTTTCGTGTAATAACAACCTGTGAACTCGGTGCGTAACTTTACAAATCAACACCCGGGATAGCGACCTCAGATCAATCGAACTGTATAGCGACCTTTTGCTATACGGGGTTGCAGAGGCACATTGTGCCCACTTAGGCATTTAATTAATTTAATGCTCCATTTCACGTGAAAAGAGGCTAGTCCACCGTCGCTACTATGGAGATTGACGGTTTTCTCACAATGTTCTCCATCACGCACCGTTAGAAAGCCCATATTGAATAAGGGTTTTGTTTTGTAGCTGTGACTCCCAAGCAGTGCTTCCAGATCCCAAAAGTAAAATTACAGTGTTGTCAGCTAAAAAATACAGGAGGTTCTAAAAAACATACAGTAGAATTCAAAATCGATTACAGTAAAATTACAGTAAACTTTTTAAAATATTAAACGAAAAATAAACTGCTCTATTCGTTTATTTGTAAATACAAATGATTTAAAGTTATTCTAGAATAATATCCTAAGGATTTTCATAAATTTTTGCAGTCATCCTAGAAATCATTTCTTTTGATGGATTGAATTTGACGCAGTAAATTGACGTTATGAACTAGACGGAAAATGCAATGTTCCTTTGATAACCAATGGCGCGAATAAGTCAAATTGACTCATTCGCGCGCCATTGGTTAGACAAAGACGGCTAGTTTTTGCTAGTTGGGGCCCACCCAGTGCGCACAGCATGAATTCTGATTCATCGGGGAATTCCCTGCACGTAAACGATCGAGGTTAGGTGCGTTTCGTTTTACGTATTAGATTTTAAAAAATATACGATTGTAAATTAAATACAGTATATTCATACACTGTATTTTATCAATAAAGTATACAGTAGAAAAGTCTAAAATACAGTAAATCTACTGTAATTACAGTGAATCTGGAAGCACTGCTCCCAAGTCTCCTAACACATTTTTATTCCCATTACTCGGAAATAGTGTGTGAACCTAACCCATAGCTTTGTATACAGGGTGTAACAGAAGGGTGTAGTCATATTTTAGGGGGTTGTTAGGGAGACCATTCTGAGCAACTTTCACTATGAAACCAATTTGATCAGAGCAACTTTATTACTACACTACACCTTTCTGTTACACCCTGTATTAAGTTGGCACCAATGTTTTCTTGGGAGATCGAAACCCTTTTGTGCTTTTGTGTGGGATCAATTTTCATTGGGAGATTTGGGGGGAGTGTCAGCACTGTGCACTGTCGACACTGTGCACTGTCGGGCCAAAACCGGGATTTTGCGCCCACGCTATATCTATTGTCATGCAATTCGCGAGCAGAATCACGGCCCTGTTCTAGGTATCTTTTGGGACTATACTGTGCAAGCACTATGCACAGTGTGGCGCTGTTCTGTTCTGGATTGAGATTTACAGCTACTATTCTAGCTTTCACGTCTGACTCCTTCTCTCGCTGAATTGACTTCATGGTTTTCTTTTATTAATGGTTTCCTTTTACTTTTCCAGGGCATTTAGGATAAGGCTGTAAACAAGGTATACCTAAAACAATCAATGATCTCTCTTCAACTCAACGTTATAATCTCAATGGTAATTCTCTCTAATGTAAGTTATATTATGAATGTGTAGTAATATACTTTCCTATAAAATAACAATCTCCATTTTTATCATGTGTTCTATCTATCTACTGTTTTTTTTTATTAAATTGAATTGTTGTTGTTTGTGATATTATTATTGAAACAGTCTTCCACTATTATTTTAAGACAATTTTTTATACACTTATTTATTTTATACCTGTAATTTTATATATGAGTGATTTGACATTTCATTAAATAATTGTGTATGTGCACTTATTTATGTTTTAATCCAACTGTTGCATTTACTATGGAGTGATCAAATGTTCCTATTAAATATCAAGTATTTAATCATCCACAAACTACTGAATAATGTAAAAATATTTATTCAAATCAATAAGAAAATATTGCCAGAAAAAGAATAATATTATTATCTTAGAACTAACAGAACTTACAATATTATTTTAATCTACCTGTAGCGGAGCAGCTGAAAGCTGTTTCCTAAAGTTAACTAGCTAGCTTATTCCAGATTTGTACAGTAAGAAAGAAAGTAAGCTCAAGAGTAATGTTCTTGGGTCATGGTTAAAGTTTGTGACAGATGTTTCTAGTCCCCAGACCTCTTTATCGTGAGGTCAGAGATTTGAGCCTTTGAGGAATACTTGATTTAGGTATAGAAGTATGTTTTCAAATACCTCATAAAGTAGTATTTTACATAGTAAGATTGTGAAAAATTATAAATTTAGTTTTGTAGATATCCTGGAAGCTTCATCCTCATGAATATCCAGGTTGTGAAGAATGACACCAGAATGCAAAGGAACGCTACAGATATTAGTAGGATCCTGTTCAGCTTGGGTGTTGTTGGGTTGTGTGTGCGGTCTAGAATGATAAACCCGAGCCCTCCGATGGAGAATAGAAAACTGGAGGCGAGTCCCTCCATGATGTATTGTCCATTTACGCGATTCGGCATAAACGCTACCGGCCTGCTGTGACCATGCTCGTCAGTCGTCGATCCAACACTCGGCGGTTCAACAATCACGTCGTAGATTATCCCTGAAAGACATCCAATACAATTAGTAATGTTCCCAACCAGGAATACAGACAGAAGAAATAACCCAATACGCCGCTTACCTCCAGTCACCAAAAAGTACGAGAGTAACACGAAAGCAAAGGTGGTCATGGCTGACGGTGCCTGCAGCCATGACGGCTTCTTGATCTTGATGTTCGGTATTTCGAGGACCGTGAACGGTATAGCGAATAATGCTTCCATTTTGCGAAGGAAACAAATCAAAAATAAACGGAAACAAGATTTCACAAAACAAACGTCATTGACAATTTGACACGATGACAAGACAAATTGTGTTTCAAAATATTTAAAAAAACAGGATTTCCATCCAATCGATTTATTTTGGCGTGCGGTGACAGGACAAGTAGATAAGGTAAGGACCAAACTGAGCCCACGTATGCAGCCTTAAGCCAGCCATACACGCTACGGTCTACCGAAGAGATTACCTGTCAGGTTTGCCTGCGCAGGTCAATCGACGTGTGTGGGGACGTTCCGGTGTACCGGTGCGGTCTTCAGTTCTTTTTGCGATGACATCAATACGAGAAAGACACTAGAATACAACTGACGCGACTTGCGCAAGCGACCGGAGTACACGCACACATGCACAGGTACACCGTACGGTGTACTCGAAAGAATTGATTTTCGATCTTGCGCCGCCGGTCGCCTGCGCAGGTTCAAAAAACTGCACAGGCCTATTCCCACACACGTTCCGGTCTACCTGCGCAGGCATACCTGCACAGGCAGACCTCTCCGGAAGACCGTATGGTGTATGTCTGGCTTTAGAAACACTCGTACAGCGCAACGTGGGAGAGTTGATGTGCACACTTGTCCCACGTACACAACCGCACGCAACTAGGGACACGAAAAAAATATCGATTCCTAGGTGGAATCGATTCTTCTCTTCCGATGCCAAGTACTTTTGGCATCGATACTTTTTTTTCGATTCTTTACCGATATGAGTACTTTATAGTTAGTATCGATTCTAGTCTATGACTAACAACATGACGGAACTAAAATCCAGTCCAACCGCGCCCCACAACCTGCCAGAAAAATATTTAATTGATGTCAATAAATTGATAGGTGATAGATAAGTTCTTGGCTGTGAATTTAAAATTATGCCTATGAAAAAGTATAATTATCAGTGATCGGAGTAGGCAGAGCTATTTAGGTTCATTGACCGCAAACATTGATATTATTATGGATAATCCATGGTATTGGGACTGATACTCCGGGGTTTTAATAAATATAATTGTTTTTATCAATAAGTATAAAACATGGTTTATGTAAGGCAATAAGCGCATGAGCGACATTGTAAATTTTATATCAGCAACACGTTGCCAAACTTTTTTCCTAACGTGCGACGTTGCCGCTTTGTTGAAACTCGTCGTGATATCGCCAAACAAAAACAATAGCGGGGTGTTCCTCGAAACGAAACGAAAACAAGAGTGACCCACCTGTTTTTGTCTCTTTCTGCACCACTAGAATTCAATTCAAATCAGATTCGGGGAGTATCCATATTATTCTTACATATGGCAAGTACATAAAATAGCTCTGCCTACTCCGATCACTGGTAATTATACACAGTGAATATTAAGAGACTCGCCGAAACCTTTTTGGTGTAGACCGTTCTACACCAACCAGGTTTCGGCTTCAGAGTGTCTTAAAATTCACGGTGTATATATTGTTAATGTTATTTAAAAAATAAATTTATTTGCATGATTGATTTATTTCTTGTCTTGTTTTATTTCAAAATATATAAAGTATGAAGATTTACGTAAAAGTTTGTCATTTTCCAGACCATTCAGCTGTTGATTTTTTTCTACGTAAAAGTACTCGATACCTAGAAGTATCGATACTTTTGATACAGATACCGATACCGTATCGATACTTTTTTTTCGATACATCATATGAGTACAGTATCGATACTTTTGTTTCGATACCGTGTCCCTACACGCAACGCTTGACTTGACATTGACATTTATTTCTTCTCCTGCGTGCATGACTGACGAGTTGCGATTCGCGTTGCAACTTGCGAACGGTTCCAGAAACACACTGGGTTGTACCGTACGCGTGGAAAGGGCCCTCTTTCCCACGCCGAACTAGAGGCCAATTCTCGTTTCTATATCAAATTAGTCGAATTAGACAAGTGGGAGGGTGGTTCGTCTTTCAATAGGACAAGGACCAATCGCGAAGGACCTTTTCCTATTAAAAGACGAAGCTCCTCCCATTTGTCTAATACGCATTGAAAGTTTAATGAGTGAGAATCGGCCTCCAGTGCCTGTAGCCAGGACTATAGATGGGATTCTGCCCGGAAACTTTCCGAAACTTTCCGAATCTTCCGTTTCTTCCCTCCCAATGGGTATTTATGTGGGAAGATTCAAATTGTATTCTTTCTTTGTTCTTTATTGACATAAAGCAATAGTTAAAGCATAGTTTATCATATTTCTGAAATAAGATTTTAGTTTTAAGGGTTCCGTACTACTCTACTACTTCGTCGCCATCTTGAAAATTTTAGTGACTGAACCGATTTGCTTCAAAATCGATATCTTTGGATTCGGGTGGAGTCCAATCATGATTCTGAAGTCACATTTTGAAAATATCGCCACCATCTTGAACTTTTTACACGTTTCTTGAGATATCGATTTTGAAGCAAATCGGTTCAGTAACTAAAATGTTCAAGATGGCGGCGACTTTTTCAAAATCTGACTCCAGAATCATAATTGGACTCCACCCGGATCCTTAAATATCGATTTTGAAGCAAATCGGTTCAGTAAGCGATTTTTTCAAAATGTGACTTCTGAATCAGGATTGGACTCCACCCGAATCCAAAGATAGCGATTTTGAAGCAAATCGGTTCAGTTACTAAAATTTTCAAGATGGCGACGAAGTAGTACAGTAGTACGGAACCCTTAAAACTAAAATTTTATTTCAGAAATATGATAAACTATGCATAAACTATTGCTTTATGTCAATAAAGAACAAAGAAAAATACAATTTGAATCTTCCCACATAAATACCCACTGGGTGGGAAGAAACGGAAGATTCCGGGTTTATTCCGGGAATTTTCCCGGAAAGTTTCCTAGTCGCCCATCTATAGCCAGGACGGACAGGGTCGAACGTTGCGTGGGACACGTGTGAAGCGTTACATGATTAAGTACTAGTATGTTTCTGATTCAAAGGTTTTCATAAAAATTTAAAGTTGCTCGTCCACTGTGGGATGACGTCATCGGAAGGCAAATAACTCTCCAGCGCAGAAATGCCGATCCAGTGCACGCACTATTACCATAGAAATCAATACAAAGCAACAAATATCAACTTAGATTATTTATTTATTTACAAAGTCAACAGCACAAAACAGTTGAATATAGGCAGTATAACTTAGTCTAAACAAAGGCCAATTAATGACTTACCTACCTATATTTTTAGGCCAGACATGATTGCATTCAAAATATTCAAATTACCTATCGAATTCTATCGCACACTAAACACACAAAAGGCTTTAAATGTAAAAAAAAAACTACAAGTTACCCACTCACATGGAATGCGAATGGTGATAGAAAGATTCTAAATACCACGCCTCCTTGCAAATCGCAAAAAAATGCATTGACATGGCACTGAAGAGGATACAGAAAAACGCTATAGCTATTACTATCAATCTGTTAGTTTTAGTCCAAGCTGGGTTTTGTGTGAAACTAAGCATGATAAACCCAATGCCTCCTAAAGTGGACATGAATCCTCCAGCCACACCTTCCATGACGTACTGTCTATGGACATGAGGCCAAAAGGCTTGTGGTACGTTTTTACCATGTTTGTCGGTCCTCCATCCATTAGTTCCTGGGTTATTGAGCAAGAGGAAAACTGTCCCTGAAAGTAACGCAAAAATGTAGGCAGTATGAATAATGATCAAGAGCCTTGGTCAATTTGATAAAGAACATTACGTTCGATGTTCCATAATACAATGACCGGTCTGAATTCATAATGACCGACCGCCTGTGGTCCGTTTGAAAAATCAAGCTTCAATTTATCACTTGGACCGGGCAGTATGAATAATGCCCGGTCCAAGTTATAAATTTTGACCAAGTTAAGTTTGAATTTTTGTAGATAATGTAGGTCAGGTTAGGTAAGACTTTTGAAGTACAACCAGCGGAGCGAGCGTGGCTAGGGTTTGATACATGAAAAAACTACAATTCACCTGTTTTATTACTTTACCCAAGATATAGTACCTAGTTAAGTCATTATACATACTGACCGGCCAAAGTGATTAATATAATAATGCAGTTTTAATCACATTGCCCAATTGACGCGGGCAGTATGAATAATGGCCGGGCAGGATGAATAATGACCGGACTTATCAAATAGATGGGCAATCTATCTATATACCCAAAAAATGGTGTTTATCGGGTGAATTGTATAAGTCAGCGTGACCAGTTATTTCATGGTAAAATATCTAAAATAGTTATGCTCAGCGTAGCGATAGGATCCCACAAAATATCACTTTCCTTCCTCTGTGTCTACCTACCTATTGCAGATGCTACTACTACTACTGCTAGAATAATAAAATATATGCGTTACTAACCTGCGGTTACTAAGAAGTATGTGAAAAGAACTAAAGAGAACACGACCATGGCAGGTAGATACCTAACCCATGTTGGTTTCTTGATCTTGATGTTAGGTATTTCAAGGATCCTGAACGGACCAGCAAATAAACTCTCCATTTTATTTTGATCCAACAGCACAGATCGGTGCAACAACGAAAAATAAGTTACGTGGAAAACAAACACAGACTTTTATTCATTCTTAAGTAAACAAAAGATGCAACAAGTGCGTTTTAAAATAGTTTTTTGGTTTCTTTAACTTTATACCTAAATTATAACTGCACCTGTTTTTTCCACGAAGATTTTTCTAGGTTTATATAGGAAACATAACATAAGAAGCGTCACGCGCCTTTTCCCATACGGGGTGGCCGAGAATAATTGTGCTCACTTTTAGCCAGTTTTTTATCACCTATTCGATTGGGTTTACTTCTATCATCAATCAGCTGTCCACATTAGATGAACTGGCTATCATTACTTATCATAACTATACAACTAAACTAACTATCATAGATGGAAGATTTTGCCACATTTTGTAACTCAAACGCTCCGCTACTTTTTTCGTACTAAAATACCTCATAAGGGGGGCTCCCATACAACTAATGTTTTTGTTTTTTTGCGATTTTTTATAGATAATAGTACGGAACCCTTCGTGCGCGAGTCCGACTCGCACTTGGCCGGTTATTTCAATCACAGCATTGTATTCCTCAAGAAATGGTAATCCACGGCCACTAAAGATATTTTAATAAGTTCATAAATCTGGAAAGATATACGATATTATTCTGCCAAAAGTAGCGAAAATTTGCTAAAAAACGCCAATCCGCTTCGGGAACTTTTGAGCTTCGGTAAAATGAATAAAAACAAGTATTTTTGATAATCTGTTTAATTTGACGTTATGATATAATAGTTGGCTAGCCACCCTTTTAATATCATTATGTGTTTCATACATTTTGAGAAATAAAGTCTTACTTATATTACTTAAAGTCAGGTTTTTAGGTAATTTATCTTACCCCACCAATGTGTGTCTATTTGAGCAAAACATTTCCAGAATTTGTGTCTGACTCCAAAGAAACTTAATCAGTGGTCAATATGATTGAAGTGGCCATATTCTTCTCAGACGTCACGTCATCCATCGGTGTTTTGGAGTAGAATGGGTCACGTCTTTCGGGGAGGTTATTTTTCAAGATTACAAGCTCAGTTTTCAATGAATATCTGATATTTTTACTGTGCACCTTTGAGAAATTTGTGTGATCTTACAAGCCTAAATAAACCTTTTAGTAATAAGTTAAGTTAAGATGTATATTGTGTACTTGAATATATAAAATGTATAGTTTGTGCAATAAAATATATTTGTTAATTGAAAAAAAAAGTTGTAAAAAGAACTTTATATATGTATATCGAGTAATTTTGAATTTTGTCAACGCTACCGTTCGCGTAAATGGTAGCGTAAAGCGATTCAACGCGACTTTACGCAAATAATAATTGAAATTGTATCATCTTTATCCTTTTTATAGACATTCTTGTCACAAAGAAAGTCAACCGTTGAAGAATTATTTGAAAAAGAACAAATTTTGGCCCCTTCAACTCAAAATAGCGGCTTACGCAGGCACTCCTCGAGGTCGAAAACTTTTTCATGGCTAGGAATCGAAAACAAAACTACTCCACCTTTTGTAGAGCAGAGCCTCTAATTTCCCTCTACAAATTGTACTATAGAGGAAGAAGCTCTACATGTATATGCTTTAGTTATTGTTCTGTCTGAGGATACGGGTCAATATTTGTTTTGGCTTTTTTGGATGTCCACGTCTTATAGGAACAAAACCACTGAAGAAAACTCCTAATTTACTTTATATTGTTTTTCTAGACACCCAAGTATGATATTAAAACTAAAAACATTATCTGTAGGCGTACCTAAATCCTGAGAAATCCACGTACGAAAGTTGAAAATCACCGATTACGAGCGCTGGGAGGCTTGTCTCCCGCGCGTTTCGGGTCAAACAAGCTTCGATAAGTTTCTGACGGAACACAGTATGAAAACGATTTATACCTACATAATTGGAAAGGATATCACTCCACGCACACCTTCAAACAATAAAAGCAGTTACGTATAATAGTATTTTGTTAAACAAGAGGTAGCGACATGTTTGTCCCACTCTGAACCGTGCTTCTCATGCCTCCTAATAAGTATTGCTATCTCATTAGGGGCACAAACTAGCGTCCTGTCGCTTACGCATGTTAAAACAGGTTAGTTGTGCGTGCGAATGCACAGGAAGTGAACGTGGAGAATAAACTTTTTGGCAGTCAAAGAGGTATGTTTTTCACGCGATGTACTTTGGTACGCCGGTCGGGTTATTTCCGTGGCTCATTTTTTGAGTACTTATAATACGACTTGCATTATGTCATTCCATTTTCTAGGTGGCAATAATGACGGAGCTCTAATTTTAAAATGATTTTTTGTAATTCAGATAGTAGTTTAATAAATGAGATCAAAACACTATTTTGCCGTCAGTTCTGTGGCATCATTTCCGTGGTCATTTTTACCACAGAACTGACGGTCTTGCTTGCCACGGAAATGACTGAAAGGTTTTATTAAACGAAATCCTTACAAAACTTTTCCTAAACGGAGTGGCAGAAGCTCAGATGGGTCTCACTCAACACTTAATTTTTACACCACTTTGTTATATTATTTATCAGAGGTAATTATATCAAAATGTATGGCTTATGTTATATTTTTGCCTATTTAAGTTTTGCAGGCGCTCATTCAAACACTGAATATAATAATTATGAAATATGATACAGATGTGTAAAAAAGAATCAAAAGATGATTTTTGTTTAATTTATCTTCATCCTTGGCCCTCACGCATTGTAAACACACACACAGCCGTAGCGCCGCAGATGTTGTTTCTCTCTCTACCATTCGAGAAGTCCCGGATTCGAACCCCGGCTTGGATGTGATAAATATGTAATAATATCCTTCCTTACTAATTAAAAACTGTCGAAGGTGTATTGTATACAGGCGGAAGGACAGAGCTACACAATATACAGCTAAATGGTCTGATCCGCTCTACCACCCGTAAGATGTGTAATGGGGTTAATGTTTATTTTTATGAATAAGTGTTGTGTTGTAGGTATGTTAAATTTTTTGATAATTATTTATTCATATTAGATTTATAATGAACGCTATAATAGATAATGTTATAATATTTTTGTTTGAGTTGATTTTTGTTAATTACTACAATTATGAAGAAAAATAATTTAATTACATAGTTTCATTTAAAAATATTCATGTTCATATCAGATGTATGCATAATGTTATAATGGTTTTGTTTTGAGTTAATTTTTGTTGATAACTAGAACTACAATTATAAAGAAAATTTATTTTATTTCATTGTTTCATTTTATCAATATATATGTCAGCATTAGTATAAATAATTGACATGGTGGTCTTATGATCGATCAATCACTGCTAGAAATACGTAATAATATATCCATGTATGGGAAAGTAGACCTTTCGTCAGTTCTGTGGCATAGATTTGGCATGGCCGTCATTTCCGTGGCAAAAATATTTTTGATGTTAAATTTTAGCCAAAGTATTAGCTTCTGTTTGACGCCTCATCGATAGTTTAGTTTTTAAGGCTTTGGTCTTTCATAATCTTTGTTAATTTTCCATGTTTTACGAGAAACAAAAAATGCCACAGAACTGACGTGAAAATCGAAATTTCAAAAATTGACCCATACAGGAGTCTGCGAGGATACAGGCATACAACGCATAGCAATGTCCCCCGCTTTACTTATTAGAATTTAATACTTAATTTAATTTCTGTCAGTACCTATAAAATGGCCCATTGAGTGGTGTGGAGTGGAGAGGCACAAAGATAAGTTCGTCCAATTTGAAACGCAATTATCTACGTTCCTTTCCTACTAATCAAGATCAAATAATAATATGCGATATTGATTTTAAATCAAACCAATATTTTTAACGTTTGCTTTGATTGTGATTTGTTCTGAAATTGTGATAGATTTAACGGATTAAATTCGCAGAAAAAAAATATTAGTAATATTTCCAGAAAAATAATAAGGAAATACTTTCAGTCTAAAGAATGTTTGAGTGTAACGATGTGAAGCAAACTCAGTTTTCTATTTAAAAAAAATTGAGCCAATGACAAAAGTTATTGATAAATAAATGTTTCATCGGGATTGGACCAAAATATAAATCGATTTTGCTATTTTACTGATGGACCAATCGCCACGCCGGATTTATGAATGACATTACAGTAGTTGTAGTTGATAACATTCACAGGTTTCGTGAAAAAATTGACAAATTTGCAGCAGCAGCTGCTACTCTGCCTCGATCAAAATTGCTTTGTTTTGTCGCCGTAACGTGATTTCAATTCAACACAGCTGTTTCTTAGTTGCTGTAAAATGTGTTAGCCGTGCTTGTAAATATTCGTGTTGTTTTCTGTTAGTGCTATCAGTTCAAATTAAGACTTCGACCGCGTCGTAAAAATGATCTGACTTTTTCGCACAAAATGAACTGGACTGATATTTTAGTGATATTACGATGAAGGGTGGGTTCAGTTTAATTTACACGTCGCTGGTCACCATTTCGGTGCTCTCGAGGTGAGTGGAAACCGTTTTTATTTGCCTTACATAATAATTGTGTTTATTGCAGTAGATTGACCTTATTTTTTCGGCCCACAGTTGTGTGTTCTTCATTCTGGTGGTGTCGGAGGCTCTCCAGGCCGAGGGCGAGGCTGGCGATGCCGTGGATCGGTCAGGTCTGCACAATGTCAGTCAGAAAGTGTCGGCTCTAAGTGACGGAAGTGTGCCAGGCATTCCTGGGAGCAATGATGAGAGAGACAGTAGCCATAGTACAAAAATCTCACAAGAGCATGAAGAGATGACATTTGCTGAAGCGTTGTCCTTGAATTCGGTGACAACTGATGGGTGAGTTACTATTTGTTTGGTTATTTTTGTCTGCATTTCAACAAAAGTGAAAGGATGTTATCATCCAATTGTTTCAATTGTTGGCCTTCTGAATAGTACTCCTATTACAGTGTAATTAGTTTTGTAATTAACCTGTCGACATTCTCTATTTGTTGTATGATTGGCTGGTCCTCATTTTCAATAGTTGCAATAGGTAGGTACTTGAGTTTCTTTGATAATGGGGGAGTATTGACACACATTTAATCTTTTACATATAATCAAACCATGTGATATATTCTTATCACATCAACAAAATAAGTAGAATTGACACTTGAAATCTGATATTTTGAAACATGAAACCTGCATTCTGAATTTCAATCATAAGATTAA
Organism: Argyresthia albistria; assembly: GCA_963457715.1. Lineage (NCBI taxonomy): Eukaryota > Metazoa > Arthropoda > Insecta > Lepidoptera > Argyresthiidae > Argyresthia > Argyresthia albistria. The sequence goes on from OY735255.1 coordinate 12,138,911, forward strand.
TTCCATTGTGAAAATTTTCTTAAAGTAGTATATGAAAAAAAACTTTATTAACTCATTGAATGCCAACTATGTTATAGTAGACCGCTTATACACTCAGCGGCAGAAAAAGTGGCCCAAACACTTGTCACGTATCCGTAAACAAAGTAAGCATTATTTATGCGATGTTTGAATGAGGGTAGGTGTCAAGTGATGTGTTTAGTTAATTTAAGTGGGTGATTTAAGATAAAGTTGCGTTTAATTTCACTTTTGTTTGAAATTAGTGCCAGTACTGTTTAGTGCCTTAAAGAGTCAGGTAAGTTAAAAATTCTTTTTTAATTTACTGTACATCAAATCTTTCCATTTAAGGTTTTTTATTGATTTCTGGGTTATTTCTATTCCAGAAAGGATTAGGAGATGCCACTTACAGTTGCTCAGGTTGCTCAGGCGGTGTTGTTAACCTACCAAGGACGAACTCAACGTGAGGTGGCTGCAATTCTCAATGTACCGCGTACCACCTTGAGGTTTTCTCTTAAAAGGTACAGGGAGACTGGTCTTTATACACGACGACCTGGGAGAGGCAGAGTAAGGTGCACCTCGGCCCGTGACGACCGTTTCATTATCTTGGCTATGTTGAGAAACGGGGTTCGTCACCGCTGTTGAGATTAGATGGCGGCTTCAATCGGCACGAGGTGTCATTGTTAGCGAGCGAACAATAAGAAGAAGGATGGAGGAACGTGATTTGCGTGCCCAGAGACCAGCTCGAGGACCGGAGCTCGAGAGACAGCACAGAACTGCTCGATTAAGATTTGCCCGGGAACACGTGAACTGGACGAACGATCATTGGAGCAAAGTTCTGTTCACAGACGAATGCAGAGTGGCCTTACGAGCACCAGATGGTCGTGAGAGAGTGTGCAGACGGCAAGGGGAAGGTTTTCTTCCCATCACAACGCGCTAAACTGTCAGTTATCAAGGTGGATCCGTTATGGTTTGGGGAGGCATATGTTCAGATGCCCGCACGGAGTTGGTCATCGTGGATCGCCGCCTGACAGCAGCCAGGTACATCGAAGAGATCCTCCAAGACCATGTTGTGCCCTTCGTAGACCTCATTGGTCGCAAGGATTTCTTGCTAATGCACGACAATGCAAGAGCTCACGTCGCTGCCGAGGTCGAACAGTACTTGTTAGGTGTCAGAATTCGAAGACTGCCATGGCCTGTACATAGTCCAGACATGAACGCAGTAAAACATGTCGGGGACATGCTTAAAAGGCGCATCAGAGCACAGCCTAACCCGCCAGAGACCCTTCGTGAGCTAAGGGATGCTGTCGTGGCTGCTTGGGATGAAATTCCTCAAGTGGAACTCAGAAACATACTGCAGAGCATGCCAGACCGTATGCAAGCTGTAATTACCGCTAGAGGTGGTAATAAACGTTATTAAAATTAAGTTACATCTAAGTTTAAATAAATTTTTAATTAAATAAATTTTCCCATAAATTTTGATTTTTTATTTAATTTAAGTTTTTTAATTAATTTAAAGCATTTTAGTCTAACTTATAATGTAAACGAAGTTAAAAACAGATAAACCTAATAATCCAATTAAAATTATGTCAATTAATAATCAACAAAAAATGTTTGAGTGACTTTTGTCTTTGGGCCACTTTTTTTGCCGCTGAGTGTAGGTTTTGAATTTTATTAATTCATAATTTCTTTATTGGACACAAAAAAAAAGTTAACAACATGGTATGATATAAAGTGTACAATGGCGAGCTTATCTCTAAAAAGAGATCTCTTCCAGCAAACCAAGTTTCGTACCACAACATGAGTTTCAAAATCGCGATGCATCAAAAGTATCGCTAGCACTCAAATGTGTTCACTGGTTCGCCGACACATCTTATACAGGCAGGATGTCCCAAAACTCAACGTCAAGCGGGCACCAGGTGAAAGCCCAGTGAAAGATATTCATTTGAACTTTTTTTCTAGAATACTTTTCACTACTTTCTATTTCTGTTTGTGTGATTAGTCTTAATAGTCTTAATTGAAATAATTAAGTTATAGGTGGTGTAGCAGATGACACTATGTCTTCTATATAGCATGCTGTCAGGACATAATTAGGTTTAATCACTAGTTTAGTATGTAAAACCTATACTCTAAGGCATGCAATGTGATTTTACTGTTTTGTTCTGCAATAAAGAAAAATAAAAAATAAAATAAATAAAGCCCAGCCCATACAGGGTCTGGAAAAATAAAAACAAAAAATCTATGTCACTGGGTTCAAATAATATAGGTGTTTCAAAAATTCTAAAAATTGTCAACCTTTATCACGTTTATGGTTACTGTGACGACAAACTTAGTAATTTTTAGGGTTCCGATCCTTAAAAGGAAAAAAGGAACCCTTATAGGATCACTTTGCTGTCTGTCTGTCGGTCTGTCTGTCTGTCTATACGAAATATGCGAAGTCTCAAGCTTCGACCTAAATAATTGGTCAAAATAACTTCATGGAAACGTAAACGCGGTAATTTGTTTCATCGGGAGAGTTCTCACGTTCGCAGGATATACTCACTAGATCCCGTCACCCACCACCACTGACCTGAGCATCCCCCGCCCTAGATGATACTGAGTAGGAGTAGGTTAGTGTCACGAAACAGACAAACAGCCATCAGCCAAGCTCGCGCCACACTATGAGTGAAGTGTCTACTCCCTGCCGTGTGCCGCCCGCCCATCACCAGACCGAGTCAGCCAAGTCACCAAGGTGTTTTTCTTGTGCAAGGGTTTTTCATGTAGGCAATGTGGTCCTCTCCTTTTAAGCTCACACGTCCCTAGTCTGGGTACAGGGTAAAAGGTCTAGTGGGTTCATGCTTGCTTCTCACACAGAAGATTCAGGTACGAATCCCGGTGCTGACCAATGAGAGATAAATAATGAGATAAGTCATTTATCTTAAGTACAACATCTGACGTTCTAACGGTGATGGAAAACATCTTAAGGAAACCTTCATTTCTCCATAGCTGCGGCTATGGGCTAGCCCCCTGTCACGCAAAATGGAGTAATGAAAAACTGGCTAAAATTGGGCACAATTGACAACCTTTCATTTTGATAAGGTACTAAAATTAGAAAACCATTTCGAGATTTAAGTGTTCTGAGCTCTTAGATATTTTTTTCAGAATTTTTAGATCAGTAATTTAAGAGTTAAATAATAAAAACTGAAATGTTGTCCAAATTATCAATGTCATGATTTATGGCATGTGTTCCACAGGCTAGATATAAATAAAAAAGCAACTGTCAGTCATCATCTGTCATCTAAATTTTGTCACTGCTGGTTGTCAACTTGTCACGAAGTTGCACAACAACAAAAGAGTATTTACACATATTGACAGTACGTTCCGCGACATCGCTGTCAGCGCCATAATCGAATACAGCGTCTAAGATGCCATCGTTTTGTATCGCCAATAGCCCAAAACTGACTCGGACTGTAATCGATTTTGGCGTGACTCGGAACAGGGGGTGATATTATGACAGAATAATGTCATTTTAATTTTTTATTGATGCAATGACGGGCAAAAGTTCAACGTTTTATAATCCTGACATTGTACTTACGCCCTTTTTGACCGACTTCCCAAAGGAGGAGGTTTACAATTCGTCCGGATGTTTGTTTTTTTTTATTTTTTATGTCTACACCCCGATAGCGCCTAAACGGATGGACCGATTTGGAAAATTATTTTTTTGTTTGAAAGGGTTTACCTTCCCATTGGTCCCATTGACACCAGGTCAGGATCTGATGATGGGATCCTGGAGAAATCGAGGGAACTCTTCAAATATTATAGGCAGACCTATAGTGATTTTTTGTGTTTTTCATGATAACTCGTGCAAATGCACATAGTAAGCATAATATTGTGATGCGGAACTGCTGATGAAGACCAATATGGCCACCAGAACTGCTCAATACTAGGTACAAATACAATGCGTGGCTGACGGGCAGGCAACGCATAGCCTAAACCGGTGGTGGACCTAGAGCCATGAAACTTTGTACAGGGGTTCCTTAGTAGCGTGGGGTAGCACTGATATGGGATTTGACAAAATTAATTCCCCAAGGGGGGGGGGGGGGATAAGGGGTTACAGTTTGTATTAAACTCAATCTAATCGAATAGGGTTTGTGGAAGTCGGTTTTTTCTAAAGTTTACTTTTTGTTTCAATTATAAGTTTCAGACGTCCGATTATAGAATGAGTAACTCTAAAAATCTTGAATTATAACTTAAAAATAAGAATAAACACTAAAATAAAAAATACGGGTCCCATCGTTTCCCATCTATTTTCGTATGAGATAATAAAACCAGCTGCTATTTTTTTTTGAAATATTGTCAATTGTGCCTCTGTCAACCCGTATGGGAAAAGCCGTGACGCTATGTTATGTTATGTGATGGGCGGGGGGGGGCACATACTTACACATACCTACTTGAACTTGTGCTGCTTATGGCTACCTGTCTCTCTGTCTTTCTGTCTGTGTATCGTAACACTATCAGCTCAGTATTATCTAGTGCGGGCGGATTCTCAGGTCGGTCTGTTTGTAGGTGATGGGACCTAAGTATTCGTGCGATCGTGAGTACTCCCCCAAAAAAAATTGTTAACTGTGCTTACGTTTCCCCCAGGTTAAAACGAATTATTTTGGTCTCGGCTTAGGACTCGATCAGCCGACCTTGGTGGCTCATCTTGATGTTATCACGAAACGGTAAAAGATTACCTATTTGTGGTATACAGTTAGAAAGGTCATGAGCTGAGAAAGTTTTCAAGTGGTTTTAAAAACTTGCTAGTAAGCTAATACATCTTATAGAAAATTTCATAGAGATAATTTTTGTCCTTGACACTTTACTTTTGTTTAAAATAGTTAAAACTGTTAGGGACATATTTCGAGAAAAAAAAGGGGGTAAGGGGGGAGAAGCCAAAATTCGTCTTGGCAACATTCGGAACCGAATTCAGCAGGCTTTTTTACATCGAAAAAGTCATGTTGCCGATAAAAGAAGCCGATTTTTGAAACTTTTTACCAGTTTAATAGCCCCTTGTGACGTGGGAAAATTAAAGAACAAGTTATTTATTCGAACTGTCTGCTTCTACTGCACTAGATAAAAGATCTACAACATATCTGAAATCAAATGCGCATCCCAAGAAAACCACCACTAAAATGAATTAATAAACCACCACTAAATTGCCTTTGTACATATTATTCCTTCTCTGTATCTTTTTTTTGTTTTGTCTTTTATGTGCAGTAAATATATACGAAATACGAATTAAGTATTTTCTCGATAAAACGTAGGTATCATATTCGGTCTGGAACTAAAGGAAATAAGCTTTAAAGTATCCTCAATTCTGTGTAGAGTTAACTATTATGGACGACACTGTCTGTGCAACCCAGAATTAATTTCATTCCCCATAGCGTCATCGCGAACAATTAATCCCAACAAAACATGCATATGCATATATAATAATTGAAACAAAAAGTAAACTTTAGAAAAAACCGACTTCCACAAACCCTATTTGATTAGATTGAGTTTAATACAAACTGTAACCCCTTATCCCCCCCCCCCCCTTGGGGAATTAATTTTGTCAAATCCCACATCAGTGCTACCCCACGCTACTAAGGAACCCCTGTACAAAGTTTCATGGCTCTAGGTCCACCGGTTTAGGCTATGCGTTGCCTGCCCGTCAGCCACGCATTGCATTTGTACCTAGTATTGAGCAGATCTGGTGGTCTTCATCAGCAGTTCCGCATCACAATATTATGCTTACCATGTGCATTTGCTCGAGTTATTATGAAAAACACAAAAATCACTATAGGTCTGCCTATAACATTTGAAGAGTTCCCTCGATTTCTCCAGGATCCCATCATCAGATCCTGACCTGGTGTCAATGGGACCAATGGGAAGGTAAACCCTTTCAAACAAAAAAATAATTTTCCAAATCGGTCCACCCGTTTAGGCGCTATCGGGGCACATACATAAAAAAAAAAAATAAAAAAAAAAAACAAACATCCGGACGAATTGTAAACCTCCTCCTTTGGGAAGTCGGTTAACAAAAACGCCAGTCTCGCAGCCTGCGCAGTTTATTCTACCGTCAAAAGTTGTGAGATCTAATTTTAAACCAAGTCGGTTAATTTAACCAGTATCTGTGTATGGTAGAATCTTTCCAACAACTTTATTATCGTATACTGTTAAGTAGCTACCTAATTAGTTAACTAATAACATTTATAGTGATCGGATCAATATAAGACATCTTTATTTCTTCAATAATAATTAGAATGACTTGGCAATCGCACGTAGAAAAGTTGTCGACTATAGGACCGTGTGTGCAACGTAATGTACCTATTGCTCTCGCTCCGAAATAATTCGTTGTTTTCTTATTAGTTAAGTTTATCTTTATTTAGAGATATGTTGTGTTGAGTAATAATATTCATTTGTGCTCTGGGTGCTATAGAGTGGTCAGTTGAGCGCGATTGCCAAGTTATTCTAATTATTATTGAAGAAATAAAGATGTCTTATATTGATCCGATCACTATAAATGTTATTAGTTAACTAATTAGGTAGGTACTTAACAGTATACGATAATAAAGTTGTTGGAAAGATTCTACCATACACAGATACTGGTTAAATTAACCGACTTGGTTTAAAATTAGATCTCACAACTTTTGACGGTAGAATAAACTGCGCAGGCTGCGAGACTGGCGTTTTTGTATATGCATATGCATGTTTTGTTGGGATCTCATTTCTTTTTGTAAGTAACTTTCCTTTTTTTCTTTTCGGGTACTATTTCTTGTGCGTTAGCTACCGACTTTCTCAAAGCCCACTCCCTATCTCTATGGGCTCTTCTCTGTGGCTTTGATGTTACGATTTGTGACAAGTCTGGGCGGTGAATTATATAAATATAAATCATACCTCAAACCAAACCATACCGCGATTCAGGAAATGCACACCTACACTCAGAGAAAAATCGGCTGACAAAGCGACAATAAATGCTTTGTTAGAAATTTATTGTTACCACACGTAAGTGCATCGTCGCTGCAGCTATAGGCCCATAGTGCCTGTGACATCTTTTTTATTGTTGAAATTGTTTTTTTATTTCAGCTAAAGACACGTAGATACGGTAACTATGTTAAAAATATTTAAACGGGATAACTACGGCACGTTGCCAACTTATCACCTATTATGAAGTGATGTTGTAAAATAGGCGTTGTTACTATGGCTAGTTGTGTTATTGATACGGCTAAGTGTGTTTTTAATGCGGCAGTAGCTCAAAGTACTTGTTCGTCGCAAGCGCAAACCTTTTCTCTGACTCTGCCAGTTTCAACGTGAATTTCGTGCAAAGAACACCTGTGTTTGTGCTCGTGCCGTCGTCGTGCGTGAAGAAATATGGATTTGCAGAAAATTTAAGCACCAAGCAGTCATCAGCTAATTTGTATGGAGAAGTGGAAAATAAAGATGCTCCGATCAAATCGGTTTCACAGTAAAAGTTGTCAGGATAATGTCTCCTACTCCCCAAAAAGTGTTTTCACTTGATACACCAAACACTCGGTATTAAATATTTTGTTCTTTGTTGTAATCCTAGTGTGACTCGAGTAGAGATTAATATACCATACTTTTGATAGAAATGTCTTCGTTTTTTCTTTTAGGATTCTCAAATACCGCTATCCTCTTTATCATATCTTGTGCTACCCGAGTAATGTAACATTGTAGGTTTTGATCCCTTCACTTTGTAAATGGTACACTGAAAAAATTATATATTCCCCGAAGCTTCTGTGCCTTTATTATTAGAGGTATGCGTACTTTGACCGGAGTTCTCTATGTATGCACCATACGCATGTATGGTGTTTGGTGTACAAAATAAGCATATTTCAGGGTACGCATGCTCCTGGAATAATAGGCAGTAGCTTCGTGGAGTATATAATTTTTGTTCATGGTGTACCATTAACAAAGTGCAGGTATCCAGATCAACAATGTTACTTTGCTAGAGTAGCAAAATACTTTGTCATCGGAACAAAGCAGATTTGATACTGTAGCTAAGGGAAATTAGACGTAGGGACAATATACTTTGATATGATAGTTAAAGGAATTTGTCATGGGAACAAAAGGACATGAAATCCTATTGTGACATGAACAATTTTAGCATTGTAATTTCAACAGTTGTTTTATTGCTGTTACATCAATGTTGGTAAATTTGTTGCATTAGCAATTGAAGAGTAACAATAAAAACGTTGTCTTCATTACTATGCACCTTTGACGACTGTCCAGCATCAAAGCTTTTTTGTAGCAATGGCAATATTTTTTTGAGAGTGTAGCGACATCTAATGGGGAATAGCGATATTAGACAATATTGTAACCGCTTTATTAGGGTTCCGTACCCGAAGGGTGCCAAACGGGACCCTATTACTGAGACTTCGCTGTCCGTCTGTCCGTCCGTCCGTCCGTCTGTCACCAGGCTGTATCTCATGAACCGTGGTAGCTAGACAGTTGAAATTTTCACAGATGATGTATTTCTGTTACCGATATAACAACAAATACTAAAAATCAAAAGAAATTTAATATTAAGGGGGGCTCCCATACAACAAACGTGATTTTTTTGCTCATTTTTGCTCGATATTGATAATGGTAGCAGGTAGACGCTTAAAGTGTTCACAATATATTGAGTATATTATTTATTTAAAAAATAAATAATTAAATTAAAATTAAATTAATATTTAGGGGGGCTCCCATACATTTTTTTTGCGGTTTTTTATAGATAATGGCACGGAACCCTTCGTGCGCGAGTCCGACTCGCACTTGGCCGGTTATTTAAATCATAGCTGGAACCAAACCATACCGCGATTCAAGATACACATAGCGACTAGCGACATCTAATGGGGAATAGCGATGAATCGAAGTAGTCGTGTACTGAGCTTATTGATAATTAATATATTATGAAATTGGGGCTAAAATTGCGCAATGTTTGAGTTTTCCTTGGCTTTGCAGGCTAAACTCTAACCATGCTCAAAATTTTAAGCTTGTGGGTTCGCTAGAAGTAACCTTTAGAGTTTTCATGATCGTGAATCAGTGAGTCAGTGAGTGTCAAAATTGAGGAACTTTGAATTGCTGTACCTTCAACTCTACTGGTTCAAATTTATTGAAATTTTGAGAATATGTCTTATGACATGGTGCCTTTTAGCCGCCGGGAATTCAGGTTTCTATCTTTATCCACAACGGAGTAACAGGTAGGTCAAATATGCTCTGAATGGCTTCCTGTAAAGGATGTTACTGCTGCGCCCGTATGTTTTGCTTTTTGCTCGACTTGGCTTGGGGGCGCTACCGCGCCCCCAGATGTCCCTAGCCTGATTATTAAATTAGAAATATGTATCGCAGTCAGGTCATTGCCAAAAGATGAGCAAAACAAACTCTCAACTACAAAGTAGAGCTCGTCTAAGCTGAAATGACGCGCCCCACTCCTTGGTTTTGTATTTACTTCCAATACAAAACCAAGGAGTGGGGCGCGTCATTTCAGCTTAGGCGAGGTCTACAACGCGTGTAGTTGGTTATTCTACAATCTAAAACAATTATCGACCACATACTTTTTTGCAGCATTGAGCTAAAATGATGAATGATATTATCTTTACGAATTCGTAAATAACAATGCTCTAGTCATATAATAATGGAACCGTGTGGTCCGATTTAAATTTAATTGAATTGACACAACAGTTTCCTAGTACTTATACCTACTAGTACTTAGTCCAGCGAATGCCGAAAATACCTTCTATCTAACATTTGAACATGTGACCCTGCCATCTCACTAATACTCTCTATTTAACATACCTGACATGGCAGGTGTGTAAATAGTCAAATCTCTAAATAACTGCTCTTGAAAGTGTCGCTGTCATCGAGATAATTTTGTTATGACGGTATTGGCAGGGTGCACGGGACTACACTGTGGACATCCCACGCCTCCCTTTTTAACCGACTTCCCAAAGGGGGAGGTTTACAATTCGTCCGGATGTTTTTAACGTACAGAATATCACATTTGCTATCCAGTGCCTGTAGACAATGTTAACGCTAACGATAGCGAAACGAAACGATAACTTTTTATGTATGCGATTTGACATTTGGAATCGCTGCGTGACGTCACCTTAGCGAAGCCAAATGTCAAATCGCATACATACATAAAAAGTTATCGTTTCGTTTCGCTATCGTTAGCGTTTAACTTTGTCTAGGCGGACTGCTGTCAATTAAAATGCCCGACTGGTAGATAACATAAAGATTTTCATTAGAATGATGTGGATAACTGATTTTGTCTATCAATGGACCAGTAGAGGGGCCCGCCATGGTGTCGTCTGTAGTAAATCTCTACCATATAGGTACTGTTTTATTATAAAATTTACGTTTACAAAGTATTTTACTTATTTCATGTGTCCAGCTGGAAAAATAATATTTGTGACCGGCATTTAGCGTGAATGTGCAAATTAATCACGCTTTTCAATATGGCATGTATTTGTTCGGTCTGTTTCTTTGTGTCGGTCGTTTCGTTTAGCAGATTTTCAACAAACCTACACGCGATCGATACCTGTAAACTTCGTTTCTAATGCGATACTGTACTAGTAAATATTTTTAATATCTTAGGGCGACTTTGTACCAGACTTTTGGCAGACAATACACAAGACAACACACGGTCAAGTTTCGTAGCCAGCACGACAAGGTTGCCTATCATCTATCCAAGTTCCCACTTTAGCCGTTTGTATTTAAGTGTTTACCTTAGTTATTGTGATGAAACCTTCTGTCTATGTGTGTTTCTGTATGACTGTCCGTGGCACGCTAACGCTAAAACGGTGGGCAGATTTAAATGAGTTATATTTCGTAAATGGTAGTTGACTTCCCTACAATGGTTCGTGGCCATGATGGATTGAAATCGGTTCAGTGATTCTAAAGTTATCAGGTTAGCAAGGAAACGAGTCAGCCACATTTTTATAATTAAGGTTTCATTGTTTGTGTCTGGGGAGAATGTTTTTTTAACTGTTGTTTTAATTTACACTAGGTATGTGTTTACGTATTTATTGACGCGCTTCTTCGCACGCGTGCATTCTATGAATGACATCAATATGATTAAGAAAAGTATGAATGTAAAAAGTGCTATTTCGCGTATAATATAGTGCGATGTCGGTGTCTGTTTTCAAATATCTAAGTGACACGTGGGCGTGCGCAACAAGTGGAAAATTAAATGATCTGTGCGTGAGAGTAATTTATCAGTAGTTATTCTTGATAAGTGATTTCAGAGACGCACGTGTATTGTTGATATGATGCTGCTCTGTACTCCGATGCTTCGCACATGTCTTGGGGTTTTTTTTCAATCTGCAGCTAAACAAAGAGTTTATTTGACATGTACCCCAGTCGGCAGAGTTTTCAGTCCATAAAAAACAAATGTTAATTCCGAATTCAACGAAACTTTAGTATGTTGTTTGTGGGCTATTCAGTAGTCCTACACCCGAATTTTCCGAATAAATAAAGCTTGTGCTAACTTGAGAAGGGGCGAAAAACCGATTTTTATTGGCTTTTTCAGTTTTCAAATTTAAAAACATTGAATAATTGTAAGAAATAGTGTAGTGAATCAAAGATGACAAAATTTCGCGTCGATAACAGAAATAAATACTAAAATTGGTCCAGTACTTTGACTTTTATTGGTGTCCAAAATACTCCCAAATCAATTTCAATTCAATTCAATTTATTTCTTAATGAAGGCACATACAGAACATCGTCCAAGTCCAAAAGGTATTGAGCCATTCCCGTTCATTCTATTCTATGGATTGATTGTTTTGGTGGTATTTTGGATACCGATAAAAGTCAAAGTACTGGACCAATTTTAGTATTTCTTTTTGTTATCGAGACGCGAAATATTTTCATCTTTGAGTTACTCATACACCATTTCTTACAATAATAATTAAATGTTTTCAAATTAAACATGAAAAACTGGAAAAGCCAAAAAAAAAAAGGTTTTTCGCCCCTTCTCAAGTTAGCACAAGCTTTATTTGTTCGGAAAATTGGATGCTGTAGCACAACTGAATAGTCACAAACAACATACTTAAGTTTTGTTGAATTCGGAATTTCTCGAGGTCAAAGTATAATCGAAGATAAATTCAAAATAACGGGCGTAAGTCTTTCATTACTGTGCTTGTCGGCGGATGGCGACAAGTCCTTGTGCTACACTTGTCGCAATCGGTCGTTCAACTTCGGTTCAACTGTCGTGGGGTTAAACGCCTCTTTGAAATGCGGACCTAAATACATTGCAAGTTATTCTCGCACTCAGCCCCAATGGTGTACTTTATACTTTATTGCACAAAAACAAAATACAGGCACTTAATCGGTCTCACATAAGGACATAGGCCGTACAAACTAACTATGGAGAGCAATATTATAGACGTCGGAGCGAGAGAGTAATGGAGAATACATGTACAAAGGCGAGCTTATCTCTAATAGTAATGGTTGTACAGACTCAGGCTACAGGCAGAGTATGTAGACAGTTCTGGTAACGCCTAGACTAGTTCTCCAGCCAGACAGCTTTAGGCCTAGTTTTTGCCTTGACTGCCGAGTTTCACCTTCCTTTATGGCGAAACGGACCATTTGCCGCAATCAAGTGTTCACTATTAGTGACAAAACTGATACTTGAAGGAAGACAAGGTTATACTTGTACCGCCTTACTAATGAAAAGTTATTCCGAGCGGCAGAACAGGACAAAGATAGATAGCCGTCTAGTTTAGTCAGTAGTTCAAAGCTTTAATTAGGGTTCCGTACCCTAAGGGTGCCAAACGGGACCCTATTACTGAGACTTCGCTGTCCGTCCGTCCGTCTGTCCGTCTGTCTGTCACCAGGCTGTATCTCATGAACCGTGGTAGCTAGACAGTTGAAATTTTCACAGATGATTGCCGCTATAACAACAAATACTAAAAATCAAAAGAAATTTAATATTAAGGGGGGTTCCCATACAACAAACGTGTTTTTTTTTGCTCATTTTTGCTCGATATTGATAATGGTAGCAGGTAGACGCTTAAAATGTTCACAATATATTGAGTATATTATTTAGAATTTTGTTTGAAGGACTCAGGACTTTTCGATTTAATTCAGGTGCACTTTTCACAGCACACTCAGTAGAAACAGAAGTGTAGTCGACATGCTAGCCATGTGATTTTTCCGGGACTGCTTACGGCCACCCTTTGAGTTCTTATAAAGATCCCGTTAGTCAACTTGCCAAGGGTAATATTCGGGACTACTCACGCCGCCCTGTGAGTTCTACGTATATAATGAGGTTCCTTCTCGTTAGGTACTCGACTTGCTAGCCATGGTAAATTTCTGGGGCGGCTCTATGAGTCCCTGTGTAAACATTCAATGTACCTACTTACTAATATTTCTGATTATAACCCAGCTCCGTCTGAACCTGTAGTCAAAATGCCCCCGTCCCCAGTACATATTAAATGATTTTTTCCGGACCCCGATAGAAAACATTCCACAGTATCTGGACCCCGCTTCAAATTACTCGAAAAGTCATATGTTTTGAAATATTTTCCTTAATGGCCTTGAAAGTATCGGGAAAGTCACAATTTTAACTACCATCCTTATTGCTTTAGTATCATTATTGTAAGCTACGTTTATGATGCAAGCCGTCGTCCATTTCCGGCCCTATTTGCTAATTGCTCTTGCTATTACTTGAGTACTTAATCTTAAATAGTCAAAGCATTTCTTTCCCACTTCCGTGGTATCTGCCAATCTAAGCCAGCATTTATTTCTGTCTATTTCCTTCATTTTAGTAGAGTTTCCTAGATACTAATTTTGTTAACCCTTCTACCGTGTGCACCGAACCAATGATAAATTTAATATTGTTTGTTACATTTAAATGGCTCCAACTATATACTGATACATACAACTGATAATAACTATGGTCAAGTTTATAGGTATACATTGTTATTTGTCTATTTGACCGTAAATTTAGTTTGCGGTGAAAGTCGCTACACTTCTGGATAATGTGTGCGCGGCGGAGCCATATGGCTTTCAGACCCGTCGACTAACTTGTAATGGTAGTACAGTTCGTTGTAATGCCTTATTAAATATTGTTTACTATCCAGCTTTGCCGGTCCAGGGCTTCCAATACATACACAGTTGTGAACTCCCGTGAATCTGATCTGAATTAATTTCGCGACGACAATATGAGCAGATCCTTACCAGTAGTGGAACTTCTATCATCTTCACCATCATCATCATCATCATCTGCAGCTTGGTCCTCCTTTTTGTGCCAACTTATTTGGTCACGTGGCCAGTGCCATTTATTTAATTATTTAATAGTCTTTTACAAGAAATGCGCTGTAAACATTGGGAAATCCTTATTATGACATTAGATCTGCGCTTTCTTAATTAAAAAAGACCACATCATGCATTGCGTGCGGTGCGACTATATAATATGAATTAATTATTAAAAAATCCCTAAAATTACGGGAATGACATATAATATTAATGGCCATAGATTGATAAATATATTTTTTTCATAGTACTGACTAAAATTCTTCTTCCGCAACCTCTTTAGCATGTTCTTGTCTACTGCTGGACATAATATCTAAAATCACTTTTAGTTAAAATCTTTTGCGATAGTGGTAAAACAGAAACCTTTTGCGATAGTCGTAAAACAGAAACCTTTTGCGATAGTCGTAAAACAGAAACCTTTTGCGATAGTCGTAAAACAGAAACCTTTTGCGATAGTCGTAAAACAGAAACCTTTTGCGATAGTCGTAAAACAGAAACCTTTTGCGATAGTCGTAAAACAGAAACCTTTTGCGATAGTCGTAAAACAGAAACCTTTTGCGATAGTCGTAAAACAGAAATCTTTTGCGATAGTCGTAAAACAGAAATCTTTTGCGATAGTCGTAAAACAGAAATCTTTTGCGATAGTCGTAAAACAGAAATCTTTTGCGATAGTCGTAAAACAGAAACCTTTTGCGATAGTCGTAAAACAGAAATCTTTTGCGATAGTCGTAAAACAGAAATCTTTTGCGATAGTGGTAAAACAGAAACCTTTTGCGATAGTCGTAAAACAGAAACCTTTTGCGATAGTCGTAAAACAGAAACCTTTTGCGATAATCGTAAAACAGAAACCTTTTCGTGCTATAATAAATGCCCAATATCAGTTATCTTGGTCATTTTTTTTTCCTTTTCGGAGAATGACTATGTCTTGACTGAGTGATAATATTAAATTTCTTTCGTTTTTAGTATTTGTTGTTATAGCGGCAACAGATACATCATCTGTGAAAATTTCAACTGTCTAGCTACCACGGTTCATGAGATACAGCCTGGTGACAGACAGACAGACAGACAGACGGACGGACGGACAGCGATGTCTCAGTAATAGGGTCCCGTTTGGAACCCTTCGGGTACGGAACCCTAACAAAACGACACTTCTGTTTTCTGTTGTTTGATGTCCTCAAAACGCTTTGAGTTTATGCTATTTGCTTAGTTTGTCGTAAGTTGACTGTTGCTATTTATTCTGTCTCATTGTCTCATTGAAGAGACGATCTTTTTTATTTATGATTATGAAGATTTTCTTTATTTCTTACAAAAGTAACCAAGTCAACACCTACACCTAACTAAATCGTTAATCCTTCTCCGACTTCTCTCTAATAAATCATCAGCATAACAGATCAATGACCTCATCAATAGTCATCATCAGACGAGTCGTAATACCTGTCTGTTTGATCAATCAATCAATGATGTAGCCAGATAACTTTCACTATCAACATCAATCTAGAACCCTAAGTGATCTTAGAATTCTAGGTGCAATTAATTATAGCAAACTGCCTGTATTAGAAGCTGTCACTTTCCCTTGAGGCCGCTTTTTGATTGAAGACTATACAAGGTATAGATAGATCTTAGGCCCAGATTATTAAGCCCTGCATCCACGGAAGAGCGATGTGAAGAAAATAGCTAAAGGTAAAACGCTCGCCGCAACCCGTACGGTGGTGGCGAATGACACGGGGCCAGTCTAACGCCGCAGCTCCATAGCTGAGGAAACCTTCATATATCCTATGAAGCTTTTTCCAGAAATATTTCCTTGCGATAACGTACAATTGACTCAAATAATTATGTTGCTTAGCAAAATCGGCTTGATATAGTCGTTTCGATTCATATTCCCAGCTGGATTGGAAGAAAACACCAGCTCTTGGATGTTCACAAGCTTGTGACTGCTGATTCTGACACAGGGTATCCTAGTGTAGTGCCGGAAGTAGTTAAAAAAAAGTCTTGATAACAAATTAAAATAAACACACACCGTTCCTTTTGGCTTTACGTAGTCAGAGGTAACAATAGTTAGTTCGTACGGGTGTTAGCTTACTATAGGGCGGTAGCTTACGCAGTGGTGGGCAGGCCTGTTGAAAACACTTAATGACATGATTTAAATATTAATTTAGTGCTTTTGAAAGTCCTATCGTGGTCTACCTATTATTATTTCCACGCTCCGTCCACCCTTTTACTTCCGATGTTTGAAATAAATTAACTATATTGACGGTTTCTTCTAAAGTTTCACTTTTTGTTTACATTTATAACATAACATTGGAAAGGAAATTGATCATTATACTCAGGCACAAACATTGCTTCTGGTCCCACACTAAGATTACGCGTTAGACCAGACGCAGAATCAGCGATGTCACAAACATTAAACATCCAAGGATCAATCCTGGGATCAATTGCTCTTCTGCGGGGATTCGAACCAGGTACCCGTCGATTGAGGCTTGAGAAGTTGAGACGCAAACGTTATCTACGTTGTGTATATTTGTTGTTAGGTATATTTGTTGTTGTATTTGTAGTTCTAGATCCACAGAGGCTGAAGTTACTGATGCGCCGTTGTCGGGATATTGCTATTTGTCCAGCAATATTGCCATATAAACATTGGGGGCAATATTGCCCCATACATCATATTACTCCAAACGGCAATATTGCCGGCAACGGCACATCTCTGAAGTCAGTGACCGTTGATAAACATCGTATGATATTACCACTTAAACAGGCCATACTCATGCGATATGAATGTTTGGCATGTTGCCGAATCTAGACATATTACGCCGAGCTCCTTGTTGTTGTCTTTGTTCCAATAATAAATATCAAATGCATGTAATGTAATGTCCCCACCTAGCGGCACTGGCCTTTACCCGGATAAGATTGAGTCATACTCCACCACGCTGCTCAGTGCGGGTATCAACCACTATAAATCATTATTAGATGGTTATTTCATGTTACACAGAGGTATGTATTAATTTGGTTCAGCTCTCGGAAACTCAAGCAAAATCGATTCGTCATACGATTTCTTGCTCGATTCACTTCGAGATAATAATATTATAATAGCGATTTTTCCGTCGCCAATACTGATAGCAACACTATATACTCGTGTGAACTAGAACTCTCTCATGAGATGTTTTCTGTGCATTGTTTAGGTCCATTGTTGTGGTAATGAAACGCGGATTCTGAATTTAAAGTCAGTATCAGTCAACGCTAAACTCGTGTAAACTTTGACAACTCCATAATTATCATCATCATACGTAAGGGATGACCTCATCACTTGCACCTAATAGTGGATTAGAAATTTAACTGCAAAGCAAAGTTGTCGCTCAGATTTGGGCTCGTCTGGAGTCTAGACTAATGTCCTAGAGGTCACCCGAGCCTGATCGATACTCAGTATGGCGAGCTGCCAAAAAGCAGCAGCCTCCGTCATTCATAGATTTATTTCTTATAGGACAATTTTTTAAATTATTAAATACTAATTACGCCAAATCACTTTACTTTTGATAGCTCCTGGGCCATTTTAGAAATCTTAATGAAAAATATTGCTTATAATGCAAGAAGAAATTTCAAAAATGATTTAACGGATAATATTGGCTGAGATTCAGCGAATCTTCATACATGCCTGATTCTTACTCCTGGGACATCGGTAGTCTAGCCTATTAAATCAAGTCAACTAGTAATGGGCAATAATTAAAATTATTCGTTCAGAGAGCCGCGGAAGGAAACCAAAGTACCACAAGTAACAAAGGCATTTGAACAATTTAACTTAATAAACTGGTGTTTTATATTTACATTTTCAAGTTCAACGGCATTTCATGAACTATTTTGGCAACATGACTTTTCCGAAGTAAAAAAGCCTGCTCAATTCTATTCTGAATTTCTGAATGATGCCGAGCCAAATATTGCCAAAATTTAAGATAGCGGCCTAACGGAGCCTCAACTTAAAAAAGTCGTTTTCTAACTCGACTCTGGTCGATAGAAGCGTGTGAGGTGTCCTGGTATAGGTTAATAACAAGAACAATTTATCATGCCGAAGCACAGATGGCTCAGTCGCTGTAGAACCCATTGGGAATACAGAATTAAATTCTTGAGGATGCGAGAGATTTATGCCAGGATCGTAGCTGGTGAAGGTCTTTAGTCTCTGCCAACCCCTCTTCCGGAAAAAAAGGCATGAGCAAATTCTTTTCTTGACAAGTTGAAAATGTCATCATCATTTTGGGTCATCTATAGTTAATCGTGCTTCAGATAAATTATAAAATAATACTGCTCTTCGTAGGAATGTACGCTTTATTATATTATTTGTCATGCCCTCAGCGTGTCGGAAGCCACAAATCTCTCACGCGAGGCAACACGTGCTACTGCACAGCACAAGTGACTTGATCCTGTTTACACACATTCTTGGAAACTTTCCTGAAATCGCTGCATCTACGATTAATTGTTACAATCGCTGCATCTAAGATAATTACTGACACTATTAACACTAGATCTAACCTTTGATATAAGCATCTATTCTAATCTTGTAATAGATTTCCCGGGTGGGTCCAAGTTGGCAGAGATTATACTGTAATGATTTTGGGCTTAGTAATCAGCTTCTGTAAGCAAAGATGTCGTAGTTAATTGACAATTCAACTGTAATCTGCAAATGCAGTTATCTATGTCTGATTTATAGCTGATTGTTTGGCTTATCAACATTCCACTAATTAAATATAACGTAGTTAATTCTCGAAAGAACTATCATACCTATATCTATCTAAATCAATCTCATTAACATGTAAATCAATAACGATAATGGCAATAAATCTAAAAGAATCCCAACTATGTAAATACAATTAGATTCGTACGGATTCTTTTAGTTTGTAGAAGTCTAGAGTTCGTTGACATTTAACAGGTTATAGAACAATCACCTGAAGACGGAAAAGGTCGTCATCTGTGTAGCTGTGCTTTTTACCCACTTGGCAAACCACCAACCACGGCTTAGTATTACTCTACGTAAAATAATCGACTCGTTTTGTATGTTGTAACAACTCTTAAAAGTTATGTGTTGTTATAATTGTATTCTCATGTCACACTATACTAAATGCTATGTAACCTCTCATCTTTCAGTATGGTTGCTTGAATAGCAATCTTCGAGATGGGAATAATGTTCGTCTCAAACTCTCACTGTACGACGATTTCCAGAGTCCTGTTTCAACCAGCCGTGTTGCTCTATGGTTTCTACTGATATTTCTATAATCAATGACTTCATCAACAATGTTTCATGAAGTAAAGGGTCAGTCTGTTTGACCTCGCTGTACCGAACAGTCATTGTTCAAAATCGCATCTTTGTTGCATGTTGTACTGCATACATTGAAATTTTCCTTTTGTGTTTATTCGTTCGTCGAACTTATGCTGTCTTTACGTCGTAATTCGACGTAGACATTACTTTTATGTGCGTTGTTAGTGAGTCTTCTAAACCAGTGTTTTATCAGACTCGAATATTTTACGAACAGAATATATGGATTCAGATGTTCTTTAGTGAAGAAAAATTCTTTGGACCCTAGGGTTATGGGTCGTGGACTACTTAATTGAATGATCATGGATCACCTTATTACGCAAATATGTAGATACAATATACCGCCCTGTCTTATATCGTCTGACGTCAATTGAAGAGGCTATTATTTCGGTAACATACCATTAGCATGTCAGAACAAAATAACACTCTTTAGGTTGTGCTATTTATGTCAGAACTGTAAGAAAACTATTCATATAAGTTACGATTTTTAACGCATGCGAATTTTAATACGTAACTTGACGTTATGACGTAAGTAGGAACCTACTACGTGAGAAGATTCATGATGATAACAACCTTCATGAACTTAAGTTTTAAGTTACCTATTCTAGAACAAATCTCAATCCCCCTTATGTTCAGTATCATATATCATCAGTATCTGATTATTAAGAAAACAATTATTAACATGGAAATAGCGCATCAGTCACAATTTGAACAATGAAACAGGTAGATATTTTGCGTCATCAGAAGTCAAAGTACACAATACCTATGTACTGTGTGTGTATGGTACTAATTTCCGTCATGGTGGCTGGAGAAAAATCCTTCAATTTCAATTTCGTTTGTTTGATGGCTTCCATCGATTTGATGATTCTGCATCATTGTAATCATGATTTCAACTTATAAATTGTATTGGTGTAGGTCGCGTCAATACAACGCTGGGCTGTTTGTCTGTTGCTCAGACAAGAATGCGAAACGACCATGTGATCGGTCAGACGCCTCACTTGTACTACTTCCTGTCCTGACCCAGCGGTTTTTCAAGACCTTCGAAAAAAATAAACTTGAAGTCGACTTTACAATCGGTTGGCGATAAAGCAATTTCGCTCTCTATGGAGGCTTTGCTAGCCGTGTGGTAGTCGACGTATCATACCAACCAGCCGATCAGACGTCAGTTGGTCGCCAGAAGTCGGGCTGGTCAGACGTGTGTCCGGTCTCCACACACTCCGAACTAATTCGTGTTTGATAATGATAAATCACAACTTAAGTTAGAATTTTCGGTAACGTGTTAATCCTTTAATGATCGTTCAGGTTGATAATAATTCAGTGCTATTACAATGTTATTGATTAAGTATGCGTGTTCGGAAAATCCATTTAGGAATTTCCTGTTAATGATTGTGCTAACTAATCTGGACTAGGATGGTCTAGACGTAGCATGCTGACTTGTGAATTAAAATATTTAACATATTGGTATTCTTAACCCGTTATAGGTTACAGGATAGGCGTGTGTGTGATAGTTTCGCCAGGTTTTATGGCTACTAGCTTTTCCTGTATACCTACTAGGTTTACAACATCAACATCGTAAAATCTGCACTTCACTACATAACGTACTTGGTTTAGTACATATGATTAGTAGTTGGTCTAAGTACTTGATTAGGTACTGAAGGTGTAGTTTAATACTTTATTACTGTGGTGTTTTATGCTTCATGGGTAAAAGTTTACTTTATGGTTTTTGTCATCACTTAAAACGATAATAGCTTTTTTTATTTTTGATTAACGTAACTTTGAAATAAGGTTCTTATCACGAGATTATTTTATTTTAATGTTCGGTTTATTTTATTTTTAGAAAAGCCATTACTTAATTAAATATGATTAATCATCGGTATTAATACCTGAATCAACACTTCAAGTCCTTGTCTCTGTTTTATAATTCAGAAAGTTCTCTATAACTCCAATACGTAGGATTATGTTCGCATACATTATTGCATGTAGAATAATAAACAAAGTCGTTATATCAATATCTACCCACTTGAAATTATCCACATCCTGAATCATTTTTATTTATTATGTTTACAATTTAACTTATTTACAAATTATTTCCTTTCTTGCTAAGCTCTACCGCCTGTCTGTCTTGACTCATCGTATTTTATAAATACAGATATGTTTTAGCCCTTTCTTTGGTCACTGTTGATTGAAAATAGTTACTATGACCTGCATCGATGACTCACTTCATGCATTAGTGCATTTTGAACTTCATTATAATTCAAATACTATTTAGAATATTTATAGATTTGAGACTATTTATAGACATTTGAATCGAGTGTACTTTGAATATTTTGTAACGTTTTCCAAATAGCAGTATTTATTAGTTGTTATTATTTCATCGTTGTTTGTTTGTTGTTTGTTATTATTATGTATGATACTTACATACTTAATTTATATGCATATTAGCAAACAATTCACTACATCGCCAATTACCTCAAACAATCATAGCATAATAGTTTAACTGTGTCAAAGATATAGATAGTTTCTATCACATCATCATGTCCTCCTGTCCCCCTCAGCAGGGGTATGGCTCTTAGTACAGATTTTTGTTTCGATCTTGGGCCATCTGTTCTAGCTCCGCCCAATCTGAACTCAGTATCTAGATGTAGTAGATAAAAATAAGATGACTTTCCTGTGCGGTAGCTAACGGTATGTTGTCACCGGCAAACACACCAAACCGTGTCTCAAGTAAAAGTAACGGATTCGTAGATGTCACGTTTGACATTATCTACAGTTTAATCTTGTCGGAATCAATGCACAGAGCCTAGTTATTAAATTTTTTGGAGCGAAAAATATTATTTTTCTGGGTCAAGCTTAAAAGTAAAAGAACAGGCGTGACTCTATGTTTGTTTGTTTACCTAACTAAATCATAGATAGTAGGTATGGAATCTTGCAGATACTTTACTTAAAGTGTATCTAATACAACAGGCAACTTGACAGATGTCAATCTTAGCGTATCAGTGAGGTGATATTGCTCATAAAAATCGATTAATCGAAAGAATTGATACACCCTTTAAAAATTTGTGAATCGGGAATAATTTATAAGATTACAAATGCAAAGAGACATTAGAATAGACAATATAGTTGAAAATGAACTTATTATATCCCTAAGTGTGGATAGCGTTGATGACAATGACAAGACAACTCTTCTGTTAGTTCAACTGAATAAAAAAATCGATTCTTTCCGATTGTTTTGGTAACATCCCTACTGTAAAAAAGTTGATTTTATGAAGTTAGCTGTCAAGTTGCTTCTAAGCATGGATAGAGTAAAGTAGATAGCGTGATGCCAAAACAATCATCGTCATCATCAATCAGCCCATATTCACCCACTGCTGATTAAAAGCCGCTTCCTTCTTCACCCCCCCCCCCCCCCCCCCCGCTGTATACCTACTCAATATATAATACTCAGTCATAATCATCCTGTCAGGCAACCTGCAGTGGAGTATAGGCCTCCTTCCTCATGTGCACGTCATACAACTCGGTCCTGTGCAATATCCTCCCTAAGTCATCGCACTAACTGGCAGGTGGTCTTCCGACTGATCTTTGGCCTTCACGCTCATTAGTTATTATTTACATTTTAACAACAAACAGTAGCAGGCAAATATGCCGCCAGCAAGAAAGAGTTTTTGAATTAGTGGAAAATTCATTTTTTAATGTCATTTTTTTAAGTGTCTCACTGTGGGTGCAGCATGGGGAGGCCTTTGCCCAGCAAGCAGTGGAAAATGACATTCGATTGTTTTATACCACTCACCCCCTAAAAAGCTACTTTTACTCGCAAACCAGTGAGTAAAGAACCCTTTTGCTCACTGGTTTGAATTTGAATTTAGAATACCAAAACAGTGAAAAAACAACAACGACGACTCGTGCGGCGGGGGCGCGGGGGGCGCGATGGGGGCGGGGCGGGCGCGAAGCAATACTCGTCATGCAAACTCCTTGTGCAAATAACTTCTCAAGATTTGCTTGGTCGAATTTTGATCGGTGCGCGGTGGTAGAGATTGGTTTATTATGATTGCCCACAAGGAGTATAACATTAGAATAAAAGTTTTTACTCGTTGTCGTGTTATAAAGTATAGTATGCAACACTTGAATAAAACGTATTTATAGCGAGGGCAAAAATCACTCGCGTCGCTCAAGATTATAACACTTGAATCACTAGCTACGCTCGCGGTTCAATCATCGTGAATCACTCCCTACGGTCGTGATTCAGGCGTTATAATCATTTACTTACTATCACTATATTCACTAGTTGCATAATGTACTATTTTACGCTGCGTGATTATTTACTGAATTTTGAACTATAATGACCGAAATGCAATACAATGATGCATGCTAAGTAATTATGCTTGTGGAAGGAAACCTTCACTTCATATACCGGGAGACTCAATGACATGTGAGAATAGCGGAATTTTAGTACCTACCCATCATCACACGACGACTGCAACGAATCTAGTTTGAAGTCTAAATTAACTCGTGTAAAATCTCAAAATCTGTCAAGGTACTTCAGTAGCGTAATTTCGGCATGTATTGGAATCTTGTAAATCAGCTCGGAGCATCTTCCATGTAAAAATATTTTTTTGCCACTATAATGTTCCCCGTCAAAAGTCTGAGTGAAGTTTGCCGTATTACTCTATATTTTAAAAGGTTTTCTCCGGTTACATCGGAGTATGTAATATGCATACTGTAGCAATGGCTTTTCCGACATTTAGGTCACTGGATAACCTTGCAGCGCCTCCATATTTAATGGACTAGGCACCAAGATATGTAAGGTATTTGCTTTAGAGAAGGTTTCGCTGGTATTTTGGCTACTGCAAGTTTTATTAGTCAATTCATTTTCTTTGAGTAGTTCCGATTAATTGAGTTTAACTTCTTTTAACTCTGCATGATGATGTTTGTTACATTTGTTGCAATACTGTTTCTTGGGTCTGTTGTCGGTCTTTATTATCTGGGTTACGTCCAGACTTTCGGTACAACAACAGTCCTCTCGCCGCTTTTTGGAAACTAGGTCGATCTTCACGTTCAATTTGCAAGGTTTATGATGTTCTAAATCAAAACGTGTCATCATCGCTGTCTGAAGCTAAACACTTCTTGCGAATTTCTCTACTGGTTGTAAAATCAATAACAATAAAACTAGTGTTTTTGCTCTCCGGAAACCAGCAATAAAAAAAAATGTAGTTTTAGATTCGTAGTCGGCAAATAGTCGAACCACAGTAAGGTGCGCCACGTTCATAACTATTTGACAACCGCCTCAAGTGCACTTTCAAGTTTCGTGGCGGGACCGGGAAGCAGACACATTTGAGCGTGATTTCAACTTTCTAAACGGAAAGTTCTTAAGGGAGTCCATAAATCCTCCGGTCCACATCATTATAGCTCTACATAAGCCGACAGAATGCAGAAATCATTGCAACCGCAACCTACCCGGCTATAGACCTTAGACTGCTTAATAATTCGCCTGCACCATCACTTTATCTGTTCACCTCGCTAGAATGAAATATCCTTAGATGGCTTTACTGGCATCACAAATGTTGGTGCCGAGATATTGTGGACCTGTTGTACAACTATCGCCGGTTATGGGATGGACGTGGGCGGAACGTAGGAGCGTTTTGAATGCTTTCTCGATTTAGAGCAGCTATTGCAATGCAATTCGGTAATGGTTTCGTCGGTCCCGCCCTGTTTATGCAGACTGTCAACGTGGGCTTTGCAAGATTTGGTTTATGGGCATTACTGCATTTTCTGCATTAAATTTATCGTTTGGCTTCGGATAATTGCACTTCTTCCGGCTGTGTCTAATTTGCATTTTGCTGCACCGTTCTCGTCATTGCATAGACGCATTGTTTTGTTATTCGTTTTATTTTGTTTTATTGGAACTAATGAGTCTAATTTCTAATCGATCCGACGCTTTTCCTTCCCGGGCAATTAGCGAGTGTGCCAATATCCTCAAGGTCATGTGCGCCCGCGCATGCAGTCGCAGACCCGCCTGACGACCCACGCCGGCCGTTGCCCCACGACACGATACTGCTATAGTATACTATACTAGTCTTCTTAGTGGCCTTTAACTTCTGCGACACTTAACTGATCTCTTTTTTCGTATGCGACCGTTTAGTTCTACAAGGTCAGCTAATGAAATAGCCCTCAACATGTCTGTATTATTATTGTATTTATTTTTGGGAGTTTTGAAGTATAATAGGTACTTACATACTACTTTAAATGTACATTTAATACTTGTTGTACGCGTATAATTGTTTTAAAATTCTTTGATAACTAACTAAATTATCAAAAAATCCACGTCATGCCAACAAAAAAAATGTAAACTCATTGAGGTATTCCCTGTTTCGCGAAGAATCTGAACTACTCTTGTCGTTTTATCGCTCTGCATTCGCATGTCGTTTAATCTTCTACTTATCGCTTTTTTTTTATTGAGTTCTTGTTGCAAATGCCTACTTCTGATGCAATTCGCACTTCAATTAGTCATTTCTTCATCTGATAGTTTGATTTCTTGGATTGCTATCAAAACAATCGCTTTCTTGTCAACACAACTTAGTTCTACACGAGATTCATCGTCATCAGTTCATTGGCTCTTAATTATACAACTATTATGCACTGAACAAACCAAGTACACGTGTATGAATACTTCTTTACACATGTTTCCCTCATTGATGTATTATTTCAGCCGTCGCTGCACCAGATACTATGTTTGTGAAGTAACCGTCAATAGGAATTGTAGACTATGTAAACACAGCACCATGTTGTCTTTGTCTTTTCCGTCACTGGTGATTATCTGGGGGCATGGTAGTGCCCCCGCCAAGAACAGCGCGAAGCACTGGGGCACTACCCACCTTTTCTCGTAACGCTTCGTCGTTATTTTGAACCCTCAGAACTTGGGTTTGGATTATACCAGATCGACGAAATTCTTGGGATATGATTTCAATAGTAGACACATTAAACCCAAAAAGTTTCAGGTGCATAGCTATCTAAAAAACCCCGATTTCATCACTGACTTACTCACTCACTGTTGATCAACAAAACTTTTAGGGCACTTCCTGAAGTCCTAGAAAGCTGAAATTTGGTAGTAGGCTAGGATTAGCACACAAACAACCGCAAAATCTTAAAACTTGGAATTTTTACCCCCTACCGTCACATGAGCTTAGATTGGAAAATGCAAGCAACGAAACGGCCAAGCCATATATTTTGAGTAAGGTGTTAGAGTTTATGAAGTTAGGGCTGTACAGTTAGGGCGTGTGCTTGGCTCTACTTGAGATCTGATAACTTTTTCTTTCCCTCTTCTTGGCTAGATTTTTTACATGAAAATGTTTTGGTGGGATTTAATATTTGATGATGAAATACAGTGAATAACAGACAAGACTTGATGCTACATGAGTTGGAATAATGTTCAGTGAGACTCCGTGACAGAACCTTGAGAAAACAGTTTGTTTACATATTCCACAATTTCTATTGCCGGCGACTTGTTTATACGTAGCAGTTTTCCGCATTGCGCTTACTACTTAGTATATCCATCATGTTTTATGATGATTTACCTTATTTTAAATATTCTCAATTATAATTTATAACTGTTATTGTTATACATTTATGTAGAAAAATTCATATGATTCATGTTGATATTACCGGCTCGGCGTCAGTTCTGGATACTGCTAGCATAAAATAAAACACCAATTCAAAAGTTTTTTTCGTCGATATGATATGAGTACAGAACAATTTTGAAATAGGTAGGAACCTATTAGTAGTAATGTTGGTCATGCGGTAAAATGGTTACCGTTCTAAGCATCTATTTCCATTGAGTTACTGCTTCGAAAGAAAGCATCGTTGGTAAAAAATAAAATCTTAGATGACGTTTTAGGCATTTGTTGGTTATTAAAGGATTAACTGGTTACTGAAACTCGTATCTTTAAATAGGAAAATCAAACCAATACTAATAGAGTAAAGTCCCGTGTCGATAAAATTAACTACGTTACGTACTCATCCAAACTCTTTCAAGATGACTTGAACCTCGTATTTGAAGTTTACCTACAACGTGATCAAGTGAACGAAAAAGTGACGAATATTAACGATAAATACACAAAAAAGTGGATTCTTTAAAAAAATACTTAACTGACTGCTTCCAATAAGTGATTGGCGCTAATAAGCTGTTGCGTTTAGTCACTGCTTTGGATTCGCTAGATACAATCCTCTTCATTGATCGAAACTGCCGAAGACTTGCGTCTAGTGACTAACATCCGAGTTGCATTTCGCTGTAATTTTTACCGCTAGTAAGATTAGCTTTTGTGACAGAACTGTTGCATTAAGTGACTCCATATTTGCGTTCAGTAACTGCGTTTAGTGATTGGTTTCGCCTGGTACGCAACCACTCTGTGATTGGTTCGTTCCGGTCGCCGCTGCGCAGCGATTGGCTGGTCCCGTGCGCGGCGGGCTGTGTCTGGTCGGCTGGCATGCGCCGGCGGCGGGCGCGCGATGGCGCCGGCGCGGGCCCTGCTCGCCGGCTTGCTGCTGTGCCAGATGCTAGCGCACGGGGGGCAGCCGCTCGCCAATATGTTCTACACGTAAGCGTTTTGTAGACTGCATAAGCCTTCCTTCATTTTCTTCGGAATTGACCAGTGTGGCTGATTTCGCAGATTAATTCCGCCTGGCGAAAGACTGAGAGGGATATTCGACTGCCAACCTACAGTAGTGGAGAAGCACTAAAATGATAATACCCTCCCTATATAGACGTATTGATAGGATTACAAAAGCAATGCCTTTACTTTACAGACTGCAGGACAGGGTCAGGTATGGAGCTTGCTTGCCACACAATCTACCCATACAAATGGTATGGCGGAGGGTATCTACCAATTACCCGTCTACAGCGTCAATCGTACTTCCACAGAATATCGTAACATAGCTATAATACCTATTTTGTTCATCGACTGCCAAACCACGAAGACTATTCATGCAAATCGAAATAGTTTTAATGCAAGTGAGAGATTTCCACACTCGCTAACGTCAGTAGCTTATTTCATTAGCTGCGGTCACGCACTCGACACTAAGTATAATTAACTAACACCTTTAAGCCACACGTGAACTTTAACGCTGCTAGTTAAGGTTGATAAATTGCCGATCGTGATGGTACTTTGATTATCTCAAACAATACACATTGTTCAGTTTTTAACATCGTTTCCGCCCCTTTATGTAAGTAACTACCTAGTAGTCGTACTAATTACGGTTTTGCTATTTAGATGCCCTTGTTTACTTCAAAAGAGGATTGATACAAGTTTATAGATAGGTGAAACGATTGCAATAAAGTTTTTTTTTTATTTCGTCAACGCTCTCTTAAACCGTAATGTTGTATCCCATGTACTGGAAAGTTAAAATTTTCACAGAACGAACTCGCACTTGACATTTTTTTTCATATCTGCGCCTGCGATGCGAATGTGAGAAGATGAGCCACGCATCTTCCCGAGTGAATATATTGAAGCTAGAGTCTGGCCAGCGAGTGCTGTAATTTGGTTGTTTTTCAAACTTTGAAGCTGGCAACATTATTTACTTGTCAAACGAATTGTTACTTTGTTTATACTTGGCTTACAACATTTTGATACTACTTATTACGAAACAGAATAATAAAATTAGTTTATTAATTAAGTATGTTTAGTTTATACTCGAAAGGAAGGCTTTTGCCCAGCAGTGGGAAACTGTATAGGCATGGTAAAAATATATTTAATGGGTACCTACTTAACCCTTTCCGAATTTACGAAGGCACGTTTTTACTAATATAATATTCTCTTTTTCCACCAATCAACCAAGTCATGAGAGAAAATAAGTATACTTATCGAAAATTATATTTAAAAAAAAACATAAAAGTATCAACTCCGTTAATTTGGTGTATAGTCAATGTGGCCACATTTAGATTTTTTAAATTTGCCGCGCTTTTGAGATGACAAGACTCGCTGGCCAGACTCTAGCCCAATATCGTTGTAGCCTCAACCCTCGACCCTCATACATATTCTATTTGCTTCGCGTTTATGTGACTGGACTGAACAGGACTTGGTGCAAAACTTTAATGTTTACGTCAGCATAATGTATGCTAGTTGGATATCCACTCTGAGTAAAGCGAATTTTGCGACAGATAAAACCCTTGTTATATTCCAAGATTGAGTAGGCACTTTTTACGTTGCTTGCCAATTTTTATCGACCATTCGCGTTTTACTGTTAAAGCCCGGGTCTCTCAAGCGACGGATAAACAGGCAAATAACTTTTTTTGACACTTTGCCAGCCCCAGATAAACAGACAGATAAACGCTGTCTGAGGAATGAGAGAACGTCACTGGTTTAATTAAACATAGCAAAGTCAAAGTAAGATTATGATGAGCAACAGCTTTTGACGTCACTATCTTGTTCTAACAGCAACATAATACCTTCGGCTACAGTCACGCTATTGGTTTGTGAGACTAAAATAAATCCTTAACTAAAATATTACTTAAAATAAGATGGATTGGTATCTGGTAATATGCATGCATACAGTGTAATATGTATAATGTTTAAAGCGTATTGGCGAAGTATTAAATCTTCAATTGAAACAATCAGTGAAGGGACGGACAGTCAACAACATTTTGTTGTTCCCACATACAATAGGGCAGCATCAGTCGGTCAATTGGCTACACGATTGATTATATTTTGTAATGCTGGTGCCCATTCTGGCAATTCAATCAATTCGTCTCGGAGAAGTCTGACGGCAACTAGTAGCTCAATGCGGGTATATGTGTGTAAATTACGACAGAGACTATCGTGAGTTTGAATAAACAAGTCGTAAACTCACGATATCTTGAAGATTTTTACGTTGTTTTCTTTTTTGTTACCTGTATCAGAACGTTTGTGATAACTCCCAACTTAACTCTCTTATCGTTTTATAAACCGTACATTTTCCTTGTTTCAGGTTACCAGACGCAGGACAACCGCCAATACTCATATCTCTCGCAGACAATGCGAAACTGGATCTTAAGACCGCTGACGAACTCCTGTACGTCAACGATTCCGAGCAGCACAATGATACTACTACGTTCACTCTAGTAGACAGTGAAGCGCTCACCGTACCCAAGAAGGAACAAGAAACTCTCGTTTTCAAAGCCAAGCCCATGCACGAAACCAGACAGATGGAGGATGCATTTCAAACCACGCCCCCATCCGCAGAAGCGGAACCCACAGAATCTCAACCAGAAACAGAGCTAGCAGAACTCACAGAAAACATTCCAGTAAAACCCGCGACACCGCAAGAAGACATCCCATCGTTCAACGAGTGGGCACAGAAGCAGCTAGCCGAAGCGGAGAAGAAAGACACAGTGCTGAACCACTCCACGCAACCTAGTCATAGTAATACTAATTTTAGCAGCAAAAGCACCAAGATACGGTCGAAGAATTACGCGTCGCCCGCCTGCGGCGCCAAGATAGTCGCCGTCAATTCCGAGGCGCGCTCAGCCAGCTCCATTCTGTCTCCGAACAAAGACGAATACATGCTCAACACCTGCGACAGCCGCATCTGGTTCGTGGTCGAACTGTGCGAGGCTGTGCAAGCTCAAAAGATAGAGATAGCGAACTTCGAACTGTTCTCTTCCACGCCCAAAGACATTGCAGTCTACTACAGCGACCGGTTCCCCACACGAGACTGGACCAGCGTCGGCCAGTTCGCCGCGAAAGAGATGCGGGACGTGCAGAGCTTCGACCTCTACCCGCATATGTTCGGGAAATTCATCAAGGTCGAGATGCTGTCACACCACGGCTCGGAACATTACTGTCCCATCTCCTTGTTCAAGGTTTACGGGACGTCTGAGTTTGAAGTGTTGGAGAAGGAGAGTTCCCAGCACACGGCGCAACACGAGGACGAGGACGAAGACGACGAGATCGTCGACGTGACCGACCTCCCCGCCGCCGACGCCGACTCAAAAAACCTCTTCGGCTCAGCACGCGACGCCGTCATGTCCATCATGAAGAAAGCCGCGCAGGTCCTCGTGAAAACCGAAGTCCCCAGAAACGTGTCGAGCCTACACAACGATACGTCCACCGACCATATGTACAAACGCTGTTGCTCCCCCAGCCATATTATAGTTTGTGATAACTGCAGCGAGACACACTACAATGAGGTGTATGAATTAATCAGCTGTAGCTCTGACAAACTGACCACTTTAGTCCGGCAAGTTTTCTTACGTGAGACGTTAAAGTGCACCGGAATATGCCAGCCGTTCGGTCTGGACTTCAAAAGTACAAAAACTATAGCGTTCTCGGAAGAACGCGTCGCCTACATGAAAGCTCTCTTCCCGCCAAAGTATTTAGCCGCTCTATGCAATATCCTCGCCATCAAGGAGAAGAAGGTCGTTTTGAACACAAGCTTCGAAACCGACACGAATGTTACCACAAATATTACCGTAGATGAATCATCGCAAACCGCGAGTAGCGAGATAACCGTGGAGCAAGACGTTAAACTAGAACCACCCAAAGATGACACCTCAGACGATAATAAGACAAATGAATTAGATTTAGAACTAAAAACGGTAGCACCAGAGCAAAACGCTGATAGTAATATTATATTAGAAGATTCAAAAGACGATAAAAAGGAGGGAGAGGCTGTCAACACCGAAGAAGAAATACACGTTCCAGAAAAGTCTGAACCAGAAGACACTAAACAAACAATAGAAGAAACAAAACCTGAAACTTCCAAGACAGAAACAGATAAAGTCGACACCACTACCAAAGAATTCATCACAGAGGAAGCCACAGAGATGTTTATAGAAGGTGACAGTTTCCTGACAGATCTGGAGCAGCTAACTGCAGACCCCACGCCTCCCGGCG
This sequence comes from Argyresthia albistria, assembly GCA_963457715.1. Taxonomy (NCBI): domain Eukaryota; kingdom Metazoa; phylum Arthropoda; class Insecta; order Lepidoptera; family Argyresthiidae; genus Argyresthia; species Argyresthia albistria. Next base: position 12,171,326 of record OY735255.1, read on the forward strand.
CGCCGGCGCCCAGCAGTCCCACCCAACAGTCGCTGCAGAAGGAATCGGTGTTCCTAAGGTTGTCTAATAGAGTCAAGGTGAGAATTAGCTACTTGATGAGGAATTAATGTCTTGAGAATGTTATTATGCTCTTTATCACTACCCGGGAAGACGTGAAGGGCTGTAGGGTCCAAATATTTCCTTCGGACGTGAGTAACTGTATCACCCCCTGTCTATTTGTTGCCAGAACATAATGCTCCTTGAACTTGGGGTTGAAATCAATATACAAACTTACGTACAATAAGACCTGTCATTTATTTTGCCCTACCCTCTCACCTCCAATCTAATATGAAAACAAGTCTAGAATCCAAGTTTGTAAAACTTGTGTACAAAAAACTAAATTAATAATTAGCTTTCTCTATTCCAGACACTGGAGCGCAACATGTCGCTGTCCGCTCAATACCTCGAGGAGCTGAGCAGACGATACAAGAAGCAGGTCGAAGAGATGCAGAAATCCTTCGAGAAAACCCTTCTCCAGATGACAGAAGAGAGACGCAAGAGCAACGAGCGCGAGCAAAAATACCTCGAGCAGATGTCCAGCCTGCAGGACCAACTCGCACAAGTAGCTTCCGCCATGAAGATACTATTGGAGGAGAGAGATAGCTGGTTCGGGAACATCACATTCTTCAAATTCGTCGTCCTACAGTCGTTGGTCGTCGCTGGAATCATCTACTACATGACCAAACGGAGAAGAATAGAACCGCTCTTACTGCCGATACCGAAAAAGATCAAAATTAAGAAGGAAAAAGTGAGACGGAAGTCAGTGGAAGGCGTCAGTGGACATGCAACGCCGTCAGTCAAGAAGAGACGGCCGAGCGAAGAGGCTTTACAAATCGCGAGACAGTCCATAGAAGAGATGAACGCTGTCGAGTACGACAACGAAGAAGGCTGGCAGATCGCAAGGAAAAACAGAAGGAGAAAAACCTCAATCATCCACAGAAATATGGAGACGTGCCGGAACTGGGGCAGGCAAGACAGCATCGGAGAATTGCAAGAGAACCCCATACCTCTAGACGACGATGAGTTCCTAGCGCCAGTGTCGGAGCCCAAACAATTCGACGCCGTCGCCCCCAAGAAAGAGTTCCCGAAATCAAACGGGTCCATATTCAATAACCTCAAAGCAAAGACAATTAAAACGAGGCGATTATCGTCCCCGGCGTTTCTAAGGACGTTTAGTAGACAGAGCAGTAGAAGCAACCCCAGCCCTGTGGTCAGGAATCTGGAGACCGTCTTCAATGGGAAGAACGCTTTGTCCGAGTCGCCCACGTCCAGTTTGTGGTCCGAGTCCACGGAACAATCACAAGTGAACGGCATAGACGACAGTACCCGAGTGAAAAAGAAGAAAGGCCTGAAAAATATATTCAAGAAAGTGTTCTGAGGACAAAGTTGTTAGTTTTGGAACTGAACTGAACCAAGGTGGTTTTGAATTTTATTATAAGCTTCTTTTGTAGGCTGTTGTAATTTATTTATTTGCTAATCAATTATTGTTATTTTAAATTATTGTTTAATTATTGTGAAAGTGTATAAATATTTAATGTTATTAGACCTCAAATAAATAGGTGCCAATTGTGATAATATTAGGGAGCCTAATATTAGCTGTTGTACTGTACCCGACTATGTTTGGTTGGTTGTATGAGCGTATTGAGCGTGTATGATGTTTTGTTTGTATGGAGTTGTTTGCGTTGTTTGTATGACAATAACCGGCCGATGAATGAGAGCTATGTATACTAGTCTCGAATGTTCGATAAAACAAAGAAAATGGCATTAAATGCGTCAATTTAATTTGAATTCGTTTCATTTTGTTACTTAAAAATATATGTACAAAAGATTAAATGCTAGAATTTCTTGATACAGAGTTTAGAAGTAGAGTAGAGACATTTGAGCAAGTGGCATCACACGAAAGATCTGCTCACCGCTACGAAATAATAGTAATTGACTGCAAAAAGTCTTTCAAGTCCACACATTTCACCTTCACAAGGTTTCTATCCCTTGCCGCGGCATTCAGCTCTTTCACCGTAGCTTCCAACTTGTCTCTCGTATATTCCGTGCTGTTGGTAGCGAAGATGATCTCGTTGACGTCCTCGCACAGTTGAACGGAGACGAGGTGCTTGAAGTGACGTTTCAGTGTCGTCATGATGGAGCCGTGGAGCTGCACGTCACGGCAGACTAGGTTGAGGATGAAGTGGCCTGAAAAGCAAAGAGGGTTTTGAGTTATTTTCCATTTCCTTAGAGGACTATAGGATGAAATGTTAAATGTTGGGATAGTTTATGGCGAAATTTCGCAACGATGCAGACGCAAGTTTTATGAACGCGTGACTCCATCGATGGTCGTTAGTCGATTAGGGTGACCGTCAGAATGGCCGGACAACAGTCATATATTTAACTCTGTATTAGTCATATTTAACTCTTAATAGTATAAGAGCAAGTGTGATTTTGTTTCATACTTTTAACAGGCGCTGGGTGCTTTCAGTAAACTTGTACGGTATCATTATTTCCTTAATTGCTACACTATCTAAGTTTATAAATTGTCAAGGAAGCAATTGAGGAGCAGTTTATGATCCCAAATAAATCAGTAATTCTACATAGTTCCTATGCTATGGATATTGACCAGCCATCCTGGCGTCAGAATGGACGGTCAACATACAATGACTCAGTTCTAAAATATGTGGGAAGCAAATCTCTCACTGTGGGAAGCAAATATAAGCAATTAGTAAGCAATTTTTGGACACTAATTCAGAGTTCAATACTACTGTTGACCGGCCATTCTGTCGCTCACCGATTAAGCATCGATGAATCGCTTGAAGCGTTTCTTCATTGATGCAAAGAGTAAATCGATTTAGCAACTTTTACAAAAATTAAGAGGGTCTGTCAACTGATGACATTCCATACCGGCGTTGCGTCGGTCCTGCGACGACGGAGCAGTAACGCAACAAATCGTCAACGCCCATGTGGCATCTCTCTATCGAACATACATCGCGTCTGAATGATGCTGTATCGCAACACAGACTCGTAGTAAGGGCCTTACCTGCGTCGCTCTTCGAAACACAGAAATAGCTGCGGTCTACATGGCTCATCCTATGGCCTGCTTCCTCATTACGATATGAAGTAGAAATGAGGTTGACTGGTTTTAGGTTAAGCTGATAGGTACCGCGCTTACCCTTGTCGCTGACCACCTTGGTGACGTCACCCAGGGCTGCGTCAGTCAGGAACTGCGGCGGCGGACACGCCAGCCCGAGCCCGCGCTCCTTGCTGTCCATGTCAAACATCACAGACGAGTATGTAGTACCTGGAATGTGGGGGGATGGGTTAAGCCAACGTTATTGTTATTAGGAGCCTGCTGTGTTCCACTGCAGGGCTGGCCTCTCTCCCCTTCTTCCGCTCTATCGGGTCCCGAGCGGTACTCCTTACATATAGCGTATGTAAATAGCGGAATACAGAACACAGGCACACAGAGCTCCGTGGGCTAGTGAAGAGCACTGTGGTCTAGCTAGTGGGTTTCACGCTTGCCTCTCACGCAGGAGAAGCAGGTTCGAATCCCGGTGCTGATCATGAACCAATGAGATAACTAATTGAATAAATTGATTTATCTATCTATCTATCTAATTTATCTTAAGTACGATATACCACAGGGTGCTCATCCCATACAAATTAGAATTAGTAACCCTTCGTAAAAAAGATGGTGTGTAAGATTTGTACTTTAAACGCCATGGTTTCAGTTAACATACTTCTAGGTGGCGCTAATCTTAGAATAAATCCTACATATCTTAGCGCCATCTCGTGGTATTTGCAATTTTTCGATGATGCTGCACCAAGCGATAATGGACTTGAACTAAAGAAGCTTCCGTAGCATCTCAGTTTACGCCGGTGTCATATTTTGTTCTAGGTGGTCTATCTGTATTAGTATAATATTATAGTATCTGTGGTTATACGGACGTTCTAACGATGATGGAAAACCTGTGACTCGCAGCTGACCGACTTTTACATGGTAAACCAGGACCTGTTTGGGCTCAAGCCGACCTGCTATAGGTCGAGTATCGAATGCTGGCGCTCACCGCTCTCAGCAGCACTCCTCAGGAAGTCCAGTCCATCCTCGATCCTCACGTCCAAGTTGCCGTCCAGCTTCAGCTCAAAGTGTTGTTTGGCCAGCTCCAACATAGCCGGGTCTATGTCTACTGCTACAACCTAACAGTGAACACAAGTCTTTATAAGAATAATATAGCCATAATGTCTTTCTTTACCCGGCACAGTCCTTTACCCTATAGAGTAGTAAACCAACACACTGACTCAATGCGGGTTGAAGGAGGAAGCTTTGGCACACACAAAGATACATAAATAGAGCACACAGTGAGATTGTTTTAAACCCCTGATTATTTGTTTAGTTGACAATCTCGTTCTAATGGCCGCACTTTAGTCAACCTCTGCGGCGTTGCGGGCTTCCCAAACCAGAGGTCTCGGCTTCGAATCCCGCCTGGCTATTAGAACTAGAAATGTTTTTAGAACAGAGTAATATAGACGTACTATGTATGACAGAACACTGGCTGCAAGAGTGTGCTATGCAGTTTAATATACCAAATTATAATATAATCAGCTGTTTGAATAGAGACTAGAAATCGAGGTGGCTCCTTAATATTAGTAAAAGATCATTTTATGTGTAAAGAACGAAAGGTTGTTAGTCTCTCTAAGATGAATGCTGAAGTTTCGTGTGTTGAGATGAAAAATATATAATTGTTAGTGTGTATAGGCGGGGCGAAGGAGACTTTGAAATGTTTGAGACAGTCATGGAACGAGTACTTCAACTAGCTTCAAGGTAGGAAAAAAAGAAAATCCCCAAGTCTCAGATGTCTGTGACGTCGTCGTTTCCGGTTCCTGCGACGTAGTGTGTGGCCAGAAGCAATGTGATATGCCTGTATGCAACTGTTATGATAACCTGTGTAGCTTCGAAGCACTTCCTCAGGAACATGGCGAGGCTGCCGCCGCCCAGCCCCAGTAAAGCCACGCGGTGTGCACTCCCTCCCACAAGCCTGCCCCCGGCGAGCTGCACTCCCACGCACATGAACGAGTGATACAGAGAGATGTGCCCGTAGTCGACTACCGAACGGGTCTTGTTCTTGATCCGCACTGGAACGGAGATAATTGGCGATTAGTAGTTTAATAATAATTGAAACAAAAAGTAAACTTTAGAAAAAACAGACTTCCACAAACCCTATTTGATTAGATTGAGTTTAATACAAACTGTAACCCCTTTTCCCCCCGCCCCACCCCTTGGGGACTTAATTTTGTCAAATCCCATCTCAGTGCTACCCCACGCTACTAAGGAACCTCTGTACAAAGTTTCATGGTTTAGGCTATGCGTTGCCTGCCCCTCAGCCATTGTATATGTACCTAGTGTTGAGCAGTTCTGGTGGCCATATGTGGTCTTCATCAGCAGTTCCGCATCACAATATTAATCTTACCTTGAAGACTGAACCGACCCCAAGGGAAGTCGGTTAAAAACTAAAAACAACCTTTCAAAATCAAAAGGTTTCATTAAGACGAATGAAATGAGCTCAAACTCGATGGGTTGACGAGACTAGCAGTGTTTTTTTTATACCACTGTCTAGCTTCATCAACATGTGATAATGATGAGAACATATAGCTATAAATAGGACTTGTCTTATGACAAATCTAATAAGTCCAAACTCGATGGGTTTACAAGCATTCTAGGGTTCCCTCTCCCACCTTCAAGCTTGATCAAAAGATCAGGTCGATGGCACCAATTTATTGTATTGTCATCTGAACTACATACACTTCAGACATACAAATACCAAGTTTCGTAATGATAGAAGAATTCCAAGAAGGCGACTTTATCCGAGCCTGGCTATACTATGCCACACGAACTGTAATGAGTGGCTCATCATCATCATATCATCACCACATTATTATCACCACTCACCAGTCTCCATCACCGCCTCGCTCTGCACCAGCATCTGATTGTCTAGGAACACGAGTCTCCTGTGGGTCATCCCTTCCACGTCCACATCACCACCAGGGCTCATCATCACCACCACTCACCAGTCTTCATCACCGCCTCGCTCTGCACCAGCATCTGATTGTCTAGGAACACGAGTCTCCTGTGAGTCATCCCTTCCACGTCCACATCACCACCAGGACTCATCATCATCACCACTCACCAGTCTTCATCACCGCCTCGCTCTGCACCAGCATCTGATTGTCCAGGAACACCAGTCTCCTGTGGGTCTTCCCTTCCACGTCCACATCACCCTTCCACGTCCAAATCACCACCAGGGCTCATCATCACCATCACTCACCAGTCTTCATCACCGCCTCGCTCTGCACCAGCATCTGATTATCCAGGAACACCAGCCTCCTGTGGGTCATCCCTTCCACGTCCACGTCTTCGACTACGTAGGGCCCGGTGAGTTGGGAGGCGCCCTCGAAGACTGTCACCCGCCGCCCCACGTCCGAGCCCAGGGAGAGGAACGGGATCTGGAATGGCGGGACGGGTATTTTGTAAAAGTTTGTATATCAATCGTCAGCGGTGTCTATGCGCCGGATAACATGGCAATGACCGCTATTGCCATGCTATCCGTCGCAAGGTATAGTGGTTTTATGCCTTTGACGCAGGAGATGTGGGTTCGAATCCCGGTGCTGGCGTATTGGGTTGAAACTGCTGCTGCTGTACCGCTGTTTGTTTTGGGTATTAATAAATAAATAAAATAAATAAATTAAAGTCTGACGTACAATGAATATACTAACAGTGATGGATCTCATCGTCAAGAAATCGTCATATCTTCATAGCTGCGTCAATGAGCTAGCCCTTTGTCACTCAAAATGAAGTATTGAATAGCTGATACTACGCTGTGGAAAGCTGATACTACGCTGTGGAAAGCTGATACTACGCTGTGGAAGAAAAATGATTGGCATTCGATTTTTAGAATTAGGAGACCTTTAATATTTTCAGATGCATTATCAGAGTTCAGTCAAAAGCGTTATTGCGTAAAGAGGTTTGGTGCCCTTAAAAAAAATGGCTCCCAAACTAGAAGTTTCGGATTAGAATCTTGGCTGAGGAGTAAAAAATCACTCCAATATGTACTCGAATATTTATAATATGTGTGTGACGTCGTCGCCGACACAGGGACACACTTCCAGAAGCAACAAGCACCGTACTAGGATAAAGTACGGTGCTTGTTGCCTGTGGTTCAAATGTTCATAGGCCCACCTGCCCAGCGAACCCAGGCGGCGCCAGCATCTTGGCGGTGCCAGCCAGCTCCTCCTTCACCAGGTCGAGGCTGGCGAACTCCTGGCCCCTGCGCAGCACCACCACGACCAGACGGCCGAAGCGCGCCGAGTCCTGCAGCTGACGGCGCCCGGCTGCAGTTCCGAACAGCCACTCCGACTCTCTGGAACATGATGACGTGGTTTCCTTGGGCTTTTTAACACCTTTATACGATAATAAGGTCGTGTTGTAACTATATAACATGGTGCAACAAATCTAGGAATGGAAATTACGCCCACTTCTAGTTCTTCAATATACTTTAGAAAGTGGAGAACACATGACAAAGGCGAGCTTATCTCAAGTAAGAGATTTCTTCCAGCAAACCTAGGATGGAAAGGAAATAATTGACAACAGGTAGACCTAAGTGCACAACAATAAACTACTTAACAATATGTACATTAATACAAGAATTATGGATATAATTAAATAATATACCTAAATAAAAGTACTTAAATTTAGTAGAGAAAGATAGTATTCTTTCAACCGACTTTTAAATATGTTGAGTGACGGACTGTCTCTAATAGCGTTGGGGAGTTTGTTCCAGAGTTTGATGGCGCGAAGTCGGAACCCATGCTCGTAGGCGGCAGTGTTGTGTTGCGGAGTTATAAGTAGCGACCGAGTGTGCGATCTCCGTGGCCTATCCGAGGACAGAAATTCGAAACGATCTCGTAAGAAGCCAGGGTAGCGAGGTTTATATAAAACAAAGAGAACAGAAGAGGCAAATGAGGACGTGGGAATCGCGATGAAGGCGAATCGGGAGCCATTTCAGCTTCCTGCGATACTCTGAGACGTGTTCAAACTTGCGCTGACCGAAAACAAACTGAATCCCGAGGTTTTGTAGTCGCTCGAGTTTGGTCACGCTCGCCCAGCAGACAGACATCAGCGTAATCGATCAGGGGGAGGAGGAGAGACTGAGCAAGTGTGATCTTTATCCGACTAGGCAGGATGACGCCTGAGTTCTTATCATTACGAAACTTAATATGTGTATGTAGTTTGATGATGAAGCTCGAAGGTGGCTGAGGAACCGCTAGGATGCTTACTTGTAAACCCGTCGAGTTTGGGTTCATTAAATTAGTTTTAATAGATTTCGAAAGGGTGTTTTCAGTTTTTAAACTACTATAATTATTTCGGATGCAAGGCAATTTAGAGAAAGATAACTTACTAATCGTATGAACGGCAGGCATTTAAACTAAATGGACCCGGTGAGGTCGAAACCTGCATTGCTGCCTAGATGACTGTTTAATATTTATGTTTGACCTATTTTACCGGTGTCTTATTCCTGGACGTCTCTTCACGCCAAAACAAACAGGCAGAACGTGTTACCCCGACCGCTTTTCAGATGCAATAAATAACACGAAGTGCAGTGCTACATTTTGTGATACATGAGTATGAGTTGGACGGTGGGGCACGAAACATGGACTTCATCTACTTTTTTTAATCAACTTCAATAAAGGAGAGTGTTTCTCTTCTTTTCAGAATTTTCTGGTATGACATGCCTCAGTTATGGTTGGCATTTAAAATTAACAAACATCTTTATCGAGCCAAAGATAGACATGTTGGTTTATGGCTTGTCACTTTAACCGCGATGCGCCCGCGCCCTATGTTGCCTCCCCGCCTGCAACGTGCTACGAAATAAGAATATCTCATACGCTCTTGTCATATTTCTCACACGTCGAGACTCGAGCAATACTGGGTTAGGTGAGGTGCTAGTGTAGGGCTGATATTTTTGACTTGGAAGCTGTTTGAGTTCGTTAGGCGGGGGGCGGCGGGGGGGGGACTGAGTCAACTGACAGATTAGTTTGAAATAGAGTATAGCTGTCTCGAGAAATCACGTTCAAAAGCTACCAATATCTAATGACAGTGGCATAGAACTAAAAATTTCTCGACTTTTCTGCTGTCTGTTCTCTTTGGCTGTTTTTGTATAAGAACCAATATAAGATTTCATATACAAGGTGAAAATGTATTAAAGCAAAATGAGAAACTACTTTGTTAGGGACATCATTCTGAGCAAATTTCATTATGAAGCCGATTTGATCCGAGCAACTTAATTTTTCACTTCTCCATACAAATCAGCTGACCCACTCAGGCCAAAATGTACTGGAAAGTGAAAGTTTTGCGTTAATTCATTTAGACCCTGTATAGTTTTATAAAAGTTCACCCGAATCGGTGCAGCAGCCCTTTGCGAGATAGATAAATGGTATGGAAGAGGCCAACTCAATATTTAAGGGGCACTTAAAGTGCTGGGTGTGGCTCGTAATAGCCCAGCTAGCATGTTATTCAGGGTTCCGTACCCGAATGGTGCCAAACGGGACCTAAGCTTCCGCTGTCCGTCTGTCCGTCTGTCACCAGGCTGTATCTCATGAACCGTTATAGCTAGATAGTTGAAATTTTCACATATGATGTATTTCTGTTGCCGCTATAACAACAAATACTAAAAAACAGATTATCATAAATATTAAAGCGGGCTCCCATACAACAGACATGATTTTTTGCCGTTTTTATAGATAATGGTACGGAACCCTTCGTGCGCGAGTCCGACTTGCACTTGACCGGTTTTTCATTATTAGCTATGTTGTTCCTTTGAGCTTGTTAGGGAACTGCAGTGACATTTGTATGTTAGTTAAGTTGCATTGTTGCACTTTGTCATACAGAGTGTAGCAGTAAGGTATTGTAGGATTTTAGGGGCATCTTTTCTGAGCTCTTATTATTACTATTATTATAACTTTCACTAACGAAACAGTTTTGATTGAAGTACTTAGGTAACTGATAGGTTGGTCGCTCAAAACATGCAGATGTTTCACGGAAACAGTTGCTCAGAATCATGGATAGAAAGGAGTTTATAACCAAAGTCGATATAAATAAATGGTATCCACACTTACCTTAACAAGAAAAACTTTATTTAATATTGTAATCAAGCAAATATTTCCAAAAAAAATAACTGAAAAGGAAAACTCCTATTCAAAATAGAGCACTAAAAATCCTTAGCAAGGACTTTAGCTGAAAAAAAATAACGTAGGCCTACACAAAACTGTATAAAGTATGTACAAACGACGAGCAAAAAATTTTCAAAAAATGTATTTATGTATGCAAATAACAAAATGCACTCCAGAGCGCAAGGCAAACAGGTGCGTGCGGCTGTATTAACTCCGCGTATATAAAAAATATTTGAACTCCTGTTCACCTCTGTGTAGGTGCCACTGGCACCGCTCCAAACAAACATGTTGGTTGTTGATAAACAGTTTTGAGGATTGGGGTAAGTGGTGCTGGAAGGATCTAAAGTGGTTCTGTAGCTGACACTGTTTTAAATTGTAGTGTTATTGAAAAACTTTAGTGGCAAGACAAGGTACTAAATATGCTTAGCTAAGCTAGTTTACTACCTTAGAGCTTTACAACCTTAGAGCGCCGCCGCCGCCGTGCCATCTGTCTTGCGTGGTAGCTCAGGTACATTTAGGCATTTCCTACTGGATTGCCTGGCCCAGGACCAGGATAAGTAGAGTCCATAAAGCTGCTTTATTGATAGCCTAATACTTAGGGCGCGCAGCTATCATTACGCGATGCAGCCGAAGAGTCCGAGTCCGAGAAAACAGTATGTAGCTGTCGTAGCCATATCACGATATGGCCAAGCGTGAAATGTTAAGAAACGATGAAATATTTTAGGGCAAACACTGCGGTGAAGCTTAGGTGAAGACTAAAGGGGACGAGCGCAGCGAAGCCCCCGAATAGTCTTCGTGTTAGTTTGACATGTATAACACAACAAACATCACGTAGTGCTGAATATCAATTATTTAAAAGACATGTTTATTTTAATTTATTGTTGTACACATGGGTCTACCCCCGTTCAGCTATCAACCTCTCTCAACGAAACTTGGTTTGCTGGAAGAGATCTCTTTTTAGAGATAAGCTCGCCATTGTACACTTTTATTACCTACCATGATTTGTTAACTATTTTTTTTGTGTGCAATAAAGAAATTATGAATTATGAATTATGTTTTCATTAAAACCAGCCATATCATAATATGGCCACAAATGGCTGGCCATATCATGAAATGGCCAAATTCGAAGATATGGCTACAACAAATCCAACAGCTACCCCTAAAATCGGTGTGTAAGGTGTTTGGACTCCAGAACATCTTATCCAAGAATAAACCGTAACCTCATATGTTTACGCACTCCGCCGCCCGCGCGTGAAGATATCATTTATATCCTCAAGATTTGCAGGTAAAAATAACGCATACAGCGGTCACGGGATCCGGGCTGTTGGTGCCGAGTGGGGGCGGGGCTTGCGCTCGCGACCTAAGACACGGTGATACAGTAATACGTTCTAGATATCGGCCGAATGCACGACTGCCGCTTAAATGTATGTACGTTACGTAGGTACCCCGTACGTTCCCGACTCCCAAGAGATAGATACCGAGGTATCGAGTGAGTAGTGAGTACCGGTTTAGACTCATGGCTCATTGGAAGCAACAATATTATTATTGCAGGTTTTCCATTAAATATCGGACATAATAAATAAAAATTTAGTATGCAGCCCATTGGCCTCGTCCAGAGTGAATGCGCGGTGACTTGGGCCGGCGCTGCCGGTAGCCATCCTGTGGCACCCATTCAGTGGCGATTTTCGCCCATCTGTCTGGCTGCACACGACTGACGTGGCCGGCCCGTCTCCACTTTAGCTTGGCGGTCTGTGCACCCACATCAACGATGCCAGTTAAGGAGCGCAGTGTGCTGTTCCTTACGCGGTCCGTCCTGCGAACACTTAGGATGCTACGCTCCATGGCTCGCTGGCAAACCTTGAGTTTGGACTTTTGCAGTTTGGTCAAAGCAAAGACCAAGTCGTATTAATGAACAAAAAATTATGAGCTAGCGAAACAAGTCGAACTCACCTGCCCTGTGGCACGATGAAGACAGCATACTTGTTGATTGGCTGCGTCCGTTTCTGCTCCACGACGTACACAGTGTAGCGAGGAGCGCTCTCGCCTGGCTGCATCAGGTCCAGGGATACCTGACAAGGACATACTGATTCATGAATGTTCAATTCAATTCAATTTCTTAATTATACTCTGGCCGCTGAGAGAATGCGTTCCTGACACATTTTTATGTCCCTGTCTGTCCCGCGCTACTTTTGACTCTATCTCACTCCCACAGAGGGGATTGCATCCCAAACTGACATATTTTATTTTATTTTTATTTTATTTTATTTATTTGGGACGAAAAACAACTACACAATACATAGATGTAACTAAATATTACAAAAACAAAAATGTTTTATTGTGAAGCCCACAGCCACAGCATCATCCACAGGTACATTTTAGTAGGGGCTGCTGTTAACATATGTCAGGATCGCATTCTCTTAGCAGCTAGACTATAATGGTGGTCTAACAACTCATGTTATATGTCGCCCATGTCACGTGTTTTGTAGATTTCTCTGTATTCTAAAAGTTTCTCTTCCGAGAACCTGAAAATTTTCGTGTTAACTTGTTTCTCGTTAGAGCTCGCCTAAGCTGAAATGACGCGCCCCACTCCTTGGTTTTGTATTACCAGGGCCACTAGTAAATACTTCCATACGGTTGCTTAACATCTACAAGCCGTCATGTGTGGATAGGGAGTTCGGCTTGGTGTGGGAAATCTTGTTCTGCGTTTTACGTTTGTAAGGGTGTGGAGTTTGCGGCAAGTGGCAATGGCAATAGCAATCTCATGGATGAGGCATATGGGCCATAAAAAGAACAAACAAACCTGTATGGTCCATAAGTAGGTAAATGGGGTAAAAATAGCATCTTTTACATTTTCCTAAAAACACTAAAAACATCGCGTCACGTCTTTTTCCATACGGGGTGACAAAGACAAAATTGTGCCCACATTAAGCCAGTTATTCAATACTCCATTACGCGTGACAAGGAGCTAGCCCATCGCCACAGTGAGTTGAACATAGTAATATTGTATAGCTTGATAAACTCTCTCCCTTTGCCACCGCGTATGGGAAAATGTGTGACGCAAAGTTGGTAATTTTAGGGAATATGTTAGTTTCAATGACTTCCTTCAACATACCTCCTCATCATCATCATCCAGGTTAGTTTTGGCTAGGCCGTTAGTCACAAATGCTGTGTCCTGAGCTGACTTCACACACTCTCTCAGCTCCTCGGGACTCTTCAGTCTGATCATCTTGTCTCCGGCCAGACACACCTCCAGGATCTAGGTAGACAAACATAAGAATTTGTACAGGCATTCACATGGTTTTGCCCCTACACTAGAATACCCTGTGTTTTGGGAACATAATGTAACATAGTGTCATGGCAAAATTTAAATTATCAACATTTATTATACATATTAGAGTGGGTACAAACCTAGAGTGGGTTCTAGGGTTAATATTCAAAACTTTACTGACCCACTTGTAATACTTTTATTTTGTTTCATTTAAAGTTTTGAAAGGACAGTTATTATTATTATTACGAGCCTGTAATGTCCACTGCTGGGCAAAGGCCTCTCTCCCCCTCTTCCACTCTATTCGATCCCGAGCAGTCTCCTTCCACTCCATCATCCACTTCAGACAGAGATATTTTAAATTAACTTACCATTTGGGGCATCTCTTTAAACTTTGTAGCAACAACAACAAAAACTGGCAGTGTTGTTCCATCTCCATTCTCTGCATTCTTCTGCTCAGCTTCGTGACACCGCACTACACGGAACATCCATGACCGATCACAAAATGTAGCCAACAACTTTGCCATGATATGACTTTGAAGTAAAGAAATACAGACAAATCTCCCACCGAGTTTTAACACTCTTTTTATTTCAGCAAAGTATTTATCTATAACTTCGATAGTTTCAGGACTGTCATCAGGCATGAGAGCGTCTAAAGTACCCTTGTCTAATACTACAGTGAACTCGTCATTTCCAAAACTCATATTCAGGGCGTCCATATGAAGAAACATCATGTTTCTTCTCTCTGCATTGATCTTTTGCATCTGCTTGATGGCAACTTCAGAGACGTCAATGTTGATGATCTTGTGGAATCCTACGTCATACATATCAGCACTTAGGCTGGAGTTACCACATCCAGTTATAAGTATTGAATCCTTCTGTTTTATGTACTTGTGCAGATGCGAGCACAATTCCAAATACTCTCCATACCTGTTAAGCAAATTTGACAGTAGTATAAGAATGATATAAGTAGTTCTTTGTTAGTTACAATAAATAAAGTTCTAAGTTTTTGAGGTTCTTTTGAACATACCATTCAAAGGCCTTATTACCGCGTTTCTTGAAAAACTGGTTCCAGTAATCTTTGTCACCGAATTCCTTGTGGCTTTTGGGAAGGAGATTCATTGTTTTAAGCAATATAAGTCTATTTATTGAATGTAAAACGTGGAAGTGCCTTGCTCGTCTTGTTTGTTATTTATTGTGCCAAATGTCAAAAAAAAATTACATTCAAAATAATCGTTCTGAAACATATGTGACTTTATTCAACTCAGACACTTCACAAACAATACCAGTATTAATGAGAAATAATAATAAATCTTCAACAAAAAAATAAAAAAATAACATCATAATAGTTGAAAATGGAAAGTCTTTGTCAGCAGTTTTCCCAAGAATTTGTAATTTATTTGAAATGTCGTTCGAAAACTAGTAGAAAATTCCAGAAGTCAATGTCAATGCTGAACGCCAAGTAATGCGGTCCGATTTCATCTTTCATAGCTTATTAGAACCTAACAGAATCGTATAGATAGAGCACCAATGTGCAGACGACACGTCTCGTTCGCGTTCTGGTGAAGTTCGTATTTGAAAGCTTCTTGAACTGTTGTAGTTCACAATTAGGACCACAGCACATGTGATTTTTGTTGATATTTTTTTGTGACTTGACGACTTGACGACTTGACTTAAGTGCGTTTGTGCGGATTGGATTTCCTTCCGTATTTTATATTTTCTACGTACCTATAACCTACCTACCTAACCTACCTCTCATCTCAGTCAGACCTACAATCAATTCGTTCTGTAATTCATAAAACAACACTACCAAAACATGAATACTACATCTGCGTGACTATGGCGTATGCAGAGTACAGTGAACTAATGTTGATACCACTTATAATTTTACCATGAATGAAAGATCCTTGATATCTACCTCCCAAGATGGATAAAGAGAAACTGAACAAATGGGATGCCCTCACCACTTTAAAATCTTTTGATTTGGGTATGTAAATCAAATATTTCAGCAGCTCCTTCGTTACAAAATGTAACCTTCAAATTACATCATCATCAGTTTGTGTAATTCGTTTATTGCGCTTCTTGTTGTATGATAGAACTTATTTATTGCCTTCCAGTGATTTGTTTTTCATGTTTCCTATTTACATGTGAGCACAATTGTGCGTTTCCCACCCCAACTGGGAAAGTATTACTCATTGTTGTTTGTTTTGTTTAGTATGTATATTTCTTTTAAATGGTTAATCAATCTTAAATAGTTGTTATGATACTAACTTACAGTCCTTTAATTACCAGTTAGAGTTGAGCTAGGTCTCTGGAGCAGGATTCAATTAATCAGGGAAGCGTACAAATTTTTGCCACTACACTATTGCGGTCAGCGACATCTGTAGAAGTCCTCATTGTGAGCAAATGAGACATTAGTTTTTCCATCTCGCTTGCTCCTTCAGTATAAGCTCCTATACTCTGTCCATTCTTTTAATGGTTTTTTGACAGGTCCCTGCTAGAGAGTTAATTTAACGACGTAAGAACGATTTTAGAATGGCAGCTAGTTAGTTGTGACCTGTCAAAAAACCTTTTAGAATGGACTAGGTATAACATTAATATATGTATCTGTAAATTGACATGACTTCTATAGCATTCGATTTTTAGGGTTCCGTACCCAAGGGGTGCCAAACAGGACCCTATTACTGAGACTTCGCTCTCCATCCTGTCTGTCTGTCTGTCTGTCACCAGGCTGTATCTCATGAAGCGTGGTAGCTAGGCAGTTGAAATTTTCACAGATGATGTATTTCTGTTGCTGCTATAACAACAAATACTGCTATAATAACAAATGGCCGGTTATTTTCCATGCAATGCAAATGCAATATCATAGTGTCCAAAACGCACTACCTGAAAATCAGTTACCATTCGCGAAAGTGATAAAAACTTAAGAAAACCAAGACCAAGTAAAGCTTATACTCGTAACTAATCAGTCTGCACTGCACTAAAGACTTAACTCAACTCTACATGCACTATGTGTGTTCAATGACTAATTTTGTAACTTTTTATAGTTGCATATAAATAAATGTGCAAGATGATGTCAGAGAGATTTTAACTTTTGAGTCTAGTCTACCGTTTATTATGGACTGTATTTCTTCTGCATTGTTGGAACATATCAAATCAATTATTTCTAATACTAGGAAAAATACATAGATAATTTTCTAAATTGTCAACATAGTGTGCCTTCCTACCGAAACTTTATATATTATAATGATACTTCTCCTATATTGCAGGTGTAATAAGAGAGAGCCATCATGAGTCAATCCTGCATCACAGTTCTGGCCAAATAGATATCATCAACACATCATCAGCCACAACACCTATCAGTCTCCTAGTCCAGTCGTTAGTCCAGCAACTATGCTCACTTCTCGAAAAAGACCCCATCAGAGCCGATCAGCTATACAAGACCATCTGCGAGAAACTATACAGCATGAACCTTATTGATGACTCCTATGCGATGGGAGAGTTTGAGGTTATGAGGAGTCAATATCAAAGAGCTTTGTACCAACTAGTAACTGTAGCCAATGGAGAGGAAATACCCATCACATTACCAGTCACATGGCCTATAGTTCAACCTTCGGGATTGGAATGGTCCAGATACCATAGAGAATTTGAAGAACTTTATTTCATTGCTGGAGGTGGCTTTGGCAGTGTTTTTAAAGCAAAACACAGACTGGATGGAGTAGAGTATGCAGTCAAAAAGGTTTATATTAGATCTTCTGATGTCAATTCTATCATGACACATTTAGCCGAAGTTAAGACAATAGCAAGCTTGAATCACCCAAATATTGTAAATTATAAAGCTGCATGGCTAGAACCGATGATTGAGAGAACTGTGAAAAAGAAGAAGAACAAGTTAAAAATGGAAATGGATAGTGAAGAATTCTCAGTATTGAACAATCTGTCCTCAGTCCATCCTAATATAATTAGTTCATTCAAAACTCACAATTCCAAGGAGCTCCTTACACAACACAGCCAGTCAGATTTCGTTATATCCTTCGAGAACTCTACCGGACAAGAAAACGAGAACTCCATAGACAGCCTAGAAAATTCTGATTCCCAAGAAGAATCTACAACACAAATGGCTCAAACCGACAACGCCCTCTGCAAATGGTACAACGCGAAAGAATACGAAAACTGTTCCCGCGTTAACTTAAAATGGGCGACACTCTACATCCAGATGTCATACTGCGAGCAAACCCTCAAACAGTGGCTGGACGACCGCAACAACAACCTCAGCCTCACCCGAAAAAGTTGCACTGACCTATCACAGCACGACTCGCCAGACACTGACAGTCCTGCCGACTGCAGCTACCCGATATCCTGGACACACATCGATGTTCTAGTCGACATGTTTACTCAGCTCGTTCACGGCTTACACTACATCCACTCTCGGGGGATCATCCACCATGATATAAAGCCGAGTAATGTGTTTGTTGCTGCGACGGAGGCTGGGGTTCAGGTGCAGTTGGGGGACTTCGGACTGTCTTGTCCTCTGCAGCAGTCACACAGCGGGGCGGCTCTCGGGACGCAACTGTATGCCGCGCCGGAGCAACTGAGCGGGCAATGCAACCCTAAGGTACGTGCTACATTCATCAACCGAAAGTTCAAAATCATTGTGATAGTTATGTCGCCGACATTACGTCACATCTTTATTCGTAAGATTATTGGTATACCAGCTAAGTAAGCAAAGCTCCGCTTGCTTCGCTTGTTCTGTAAGTTACACGTCTTATCAAACCTATTCTTACCTATTCTACAGGTTTCGCACTAAATTCCTATTTCGGCCCGGCTAAGTTGACTCTGAAATAAATCAGTATTGCGTTGCAATTTCGTCCAGTGTACTTATTATTTATTTAGCGTTTAGTCGCTGTCGTCTACGTAACAAATCATAAAGGTGGCAGCTTGACTAGCCATTGCATAGCCTCTTCGTCAGCGGAGTGGACTTTTTGCAGTCCTCCCTCGATCGACCACAGAAGACAGTCATCCTTATGGTTCATAATTACAGATTTTCTTGGCCTTTATGCCCCTTGTCCATATTTATGCTAAAGTCCGCTAAATACCTATAGCCCCCTTGAAACAGTCCAGCTGATTCAAAAAAGATATTTCAGTAATATCCTATATCGGTGGGCTGAATCGGTATTTTAAATTACAATCGACGCACACGCGTCAGTGATGAATAGAATAGAGGGTCAGCAGGTCAAATCATTACGGCGTTGCACATTTCTGTACACATACGAGCGCTCGAAAACTCCAGTAAGTGATTTGTGTTGTGATGCCTTATTCTGACCTTCAATATTTACCAAATGCCGTTCACCAAAGTCCTCTCACTATTTGCAACAGTCAGCACCATTCATTTTATGATGACCATGACTTTTCAACTATCCTGTGACTTTGACTCCTCTTGGTGTATCAGTCTAAGTTCTGCCTCACAAGCAAGAGGTCCCGTTTCCGAACCCCGACAGAAACGTTTAAATAAATAGAAATATGTAAACTCAAATGTTTGTCAGATTATTTTTATGTTCTGCCTGTGAAACTAAACATAAATCTATCTATCCTTTCCAGAGCGACATGTACAGCCTCGGGATCATACTCCTAGAAATGGTAGAGCCCTTCAGTACAGACATGGAGCGGGTGAAGACCATCACAGACCTACGCAAGGGCCAGATCCCAGCGCACCTGACAGCCAACTACCCAAAGATAGCCCATATTATAGGAAAGCTGGCGCAACGACGCCCAGCTAAGAGACTTGACACCACTCAACTACTAGAAGAACTGAAACAGCTAGCAGAAAACAAAGATAATACAATTAAAATGCTAAGGGATGAGTTAGCGGCAAAAGAAGACGAAATAAAACAGCTCAAAATGATGCTCTCGAAATTGAAATATTAGAAGTGTACTTAAATTCAAGTGTGTTTGTGTGTGTGAGTTTGCTAATTCGATTTAACGATGAAGTTCGATTTTCAACAATAAATCGCTAACATTCAAGAATGCTGTTTAAGATTTATCATTATCCTTAAACCTAACCAACGCCAGTTCTAATAACGAAGAATGAAGAATAGGTTCAATAAAAAGGTAAACTCTTTTATTAATAATGTTACTTTATTTACAGAAAAACACTAACACGCATATAAATTATGTTCTACACTACAATAAAAATATATTTACACAGGTTCTCTACATTATATCTTTTCAAAAATATAACTGAGTTGTCCGCGGACGTATAGAGAGGCCAAACGTTTTCCTCAGTGGCTTACTGTCGAAGAATCTTGGTCTTCGGCGTAGACTAACGGGCTTCACTGAAGCTATAATTTGGCGGGATGAGGGACCGTCGGAAGCCCCGGGTCACAGGTTACAGAATATTGTCTATGGCATGGATGACGCCATTCGTCGCGGGGATGTTGTGCGTTATCACTTGCGCGTTGTTCACCTTAATGCGACCTGGGTAGAAATAGTGGGGCATTAGCTGATGTTAAAGTCATGAGACGGCTCCCATGGAGCCCAGTGGGATCGTAAGGCAAGAAGTCTGTTTCGTGTACAATTTTCACGGATTGTCATAACTTTCGAATGTCTAGCTAGAGGTCTAGCCTGTCGCACCCACTTACCAGCATTCTTCTGAAGAGTCAGCGGTTTGGCGTCCTCCATAGAGTTCCGTAGCTGGTAGTACCTCATCCCCGCGCTGTATAGCGTGCCGGGCAGGATGTGACGTGCCACCAGGGCCTTGGCGGAGGTCCTATCGCTGTACCGAGCCAGATCCGTTGGCGCCAGTCGGGCGAAAGCCGCGTCCGTTGGCGCGAATATTGTGTACGTTTTGCTCTCTGGAAGGTGAATAGATAGTATCAAGAATCTCCATCGTTTTGTTTGCTATTACAGTGCGGAGTGGACTTTGTTTGGATTGTTACCGTATTTGTACTAGAGAGTGGACTCTTAAAAAGCTCCTGCTAAAGCTTTCTCGACTTCTTCGTAGGAGGTTCAATGTTCGTGTCTATGAATTATATCGTAATAGGAAGAAGACGGCTGAACTGATTATGACTATCCAAACGTGAGTCGCGTGATTTTCTTTCCACACATTCCCACATTGTGGCACAATTGTCCATCGCTGTCACCATGTAGTTTAAAGTAAGATGACTGGACAAAGACATTTAATACGTGTACGTTGGGTACCCTTACATAGACGCAATCCCCACTGGATGGACCAGGGACAGACAAGTCAGAGACAGTACACGGACAAGACACGAGAGAGTGATAGAATATATACAAAAGACGGAGAAAGCTTGCTTGCATCTTGTTTCTTTCTCGTTCTGTTCCATGTCTTTACTTTATTTACTTTAAAACTTTATTGCACAAAAACATAATCCTCTCAATACCCTCTCTCGTGTCTTGTCGTGACTCCGACTTTTTAGCCCCCGCCCGACGAAGGCAAAAGGGGTGTTATGAGTTTGACGCGTGAGTCACTCTGTGTGTCTGTCTGTCCGTCCGGTACGGGGTCAGGTACGGGGGAATTTCTTGCCTTTCTTTGCTCCATCCCTAAGCCCACTACTTCCGAACGGGCGGTAGTATACAAAAATATTAATATTATATTGACGTTGACTATGCAATCTGTATGATTTTTGACTTTGACATGATTTGAATGTTGTTTTTTATATTCGAAAGTAAATTTCTTGGAGCTGGTTGTTATGGTACCAATATCGAGCTGGTCTGATGATGGAGTTCGAAGATGGGAGCGGGAACCCTATGCTATGATGATAGTAAGTAAACCTGTCGAATTTAAGCTCATTAGGCTCGTTGTGACAAGCTCGTTGTGAGAATATGGTACCATAGAGCTGATCTGATGATGATGTGCGTAGATCGAAGGTGGGAGCTGGAACCCTGGGATGCTTACTAGTAAACCCATCGAGTTTAAGCTCATTAGATTCGTAGTGACAAGACCTTTAAGAAACTGGTACCACCGAGTTGATCTGATGATGGAGTGCGAAGCTCCAAGGTGTGAGCTGGAACCCTGGCTGGGATGCTTACTAGTAAACCCATCGAGTTTAGACTCATTAGATTAGTTGTGATGAGACCTTTTAATTTCACCTGATGATGAGACCTGGTGATGAATCTGAAAGACTGGTTTTATGCGGGAATTTTTGAATGCTAAAGTTATCTATCGATTATCCCGCCCGAGGTTACAAACAACACGTCACCTGCTAATGTCTCCGCGAACCCGCTCGCAAAGATAGCCTTCAGGAAGGTGGTGAACCGCCGGTCTCGGTCAGCCTGCAGCGTCTGCACTAGGTCTCCCACCGGAAGGGGGAACATGACTCGGTCTACTGCGTGCGCTATACCCTGGAATGGGGAGAGGTGGGGTTATAAAACAGAAGAATAGTGACATTCCTTAAAGTCGCTAAGACCAAGGAAAAATGGCTTAACCGTTTACTTTGAGTCACTTCCTTCCTGTGAAATTAAAATGAGACGCTATTGGTTGAGGACTTGTTTGTGACTCGTCTGAGATCAGTAAGTAACCTGAGTACCAACCCGTTGAGTTTCTTTCCATAAGGTCCGAAGAGAAGTACCTAAGTCAAACCAAAGACCGGCTTTACATTACTTGTAGTACACACATGCATGCATAATTAATTTGGAGACATGCAACAATAGATCTACCTATAACCACAGAAAAACTAATAGTACTATAACTGTTTGCATAACGCAGCAACTGCAATTAACAAAGGCATAGGTGCCTCATGCAATTATGACGTCAACTTAGGAAGTGTAATGGATCCGCTATTACGACGCCTCCGTCTCTGTGTTATGTCAACGGATACACGCCATTAATTTTGTTATTTTACTATCATCTTATTTCTCGATGTTACATTGCCTTCACCAGCCCTTTGTCATGACACCATTTAGTATCATTTGATTCGTAATTTCGTAATTTCTTTATTGTACTCACATGACAGTAAAAATAGCTTAACATAGAAAAAAAAATAATGTACAAAGGCGAGCTTATCTCTAATAAGAGATTTCTTCCAGCAAACCATGTTGGGTAGGAGACGGAGATGATAGGTAAGGGGAAGAATTGCGCGTACAATAAAACTATTCTAGTAGGTACCTATAATATACCCTTTCTTTGCAAATCAAATAAACCAAGTAGTACTTATAAAAGTTAGTTTTGACAACCTTCCACTCGATGCCACTCGACGATACCCAATAATCTCCATTTTGTCTGTTAGAAATAGAAATGAAATAGAAATAGAAATTGTTTATTTTGCCTAAAAAAAAAACAATACTGAGGAAAGCGAATGCGTAAGTAGGTATATAAGGCAAAAAAGGGAACAGTCTCAGCGTTTGCTACAAGCTAGCACAGTGCTAGCTTGCAGCGCTGGTTTTCAGACAGTCCCTGACTAAAATTAAGAAAACTAAAACTAACTTGGTAGATACTACCACTAAGACTAAAACTAAAACAACAACTGGGACTGAAACTAAAACTACGACAATATGAAGGAATAAACTAAACAATATTATACATTAAATAAAATAAATAAAAAATAAAATAAAGCAGAGACGTAAGTAAATTAAATTCAAGGAACCAGCAAACAAAAAACAGCAGTTTCTGATATAAAATAAAGTGAAGTGAAGTGATTGATATAACTACATAGACATTTAAACACAACGTGAACGTGAAACACAGGCGAGTCTTATTGTGCATAATATTGAGCAGAATGTTGTTCTCGAAAAGCTGTTCTCGAATTGAAGCCAAATTACAGCATCAATCCTTGAAACTCAACTCACCTGAGGAATATGAATATCCTTCTTATCATCCAGGACTCTCGCTCCGTTGATGGTGGTCACTCTGACCTCGTTCCACTCGACATCATGCATGTCGTACTGGTTCACTCGGAGCTGGGTGCCGGCCAGGGACACTCCGGTCATCTCGTCCTGGAGGGAGGCGATGTCGAAGGCGCCTGGGATGACGTGATGGAGAAGCAGCTGGAAGAAAACGAGATATTCATAGATTGTCCTCCAAGTTCACGAACTCTTCTTATTATGGCTTGGTTATTTCATGATAAGGAAGGATCTTTGAATTAACTTTTCCCGGACCCCGAAAGACCTAGGTATTGCATCATGGGTGCAATAGGTCGTTATATCTACGGAATCTTGGTTAAGGTAACTGATGAGCATACTTACACCACTAAGAAGACGAGGGTTGTCACGGAACTTCTCCTCAGCCTTGTCAGGTCCACCCAGCTGCACCAGCAACGTCCTGAACGCCTTATCCGTGGGCGCGAAGATTGTGTAGGGACCGGTCTCATTCAGGATAGTATCTAACCCAGACTGCTTCAAATATTTGGCAGTAGCAAATAGCCCACTTTCTTTCAGTATGTCCACAACGCCTGGGTTCACTTGTCTAGCGAAGTTGGAGTGAGGCAGGGATTCTAATTGGCTTGGATTGATAGTACTGGACCCGATCACAACTAAGTCATCGTCTGACGTCACGGGTCTGTACGAAGGTGTTGTACTCGAGACGGTGGAACTGGGAACGTAGGTGATTCTGGTCGATGGTAGAAGATTGTTTCTCTCTGGGATGTAGGTTTGTTGAGTAGATTTGCTTATGTATCGCTCAGTGGTGCTAGGATATCTTGTGGAGGCTGAGTAAGGCTTGGCGGTCCTGGTTGTTTGGGAACTGGCGCTCTGTCTGTAGGATGGGGTGGGTGTCGTATGGACCACCGGGTTGCTGTGTCCTGAACTCCCGAGGTTAGATGTTGTGACGAAGCTAGAGTAGCTCGATGGGTGGTGTGAAGAGGCTGCGATGTAATCAGTTTCTGTTGTGGGACTGGCAGTTGAGGCTGCAATACCATTGGAAATCTTTGTGGAACCAGGCAGTTGGATTTCACCTCGCTTAATCTTGGCTAAGATGTTTTCTACTTCGGGGCCTTCTTCCGTCTGTTGCCCGTTAGCTTTCACTCCCTTTACTTTGTACGAACCGTCGTCCTGCTCTTCCAGAAAGACGAATGTTACTTTCTTTTTGTTTTGAATGTTTTTCGGTATTTTTGATACTTCCTCTAATTTTCCATTTTCCGCTTGTTTGATAAGTTCAAAGTCAGCTCCGGGCGGCAGTACGCCTTTGGTCAGATCGTCGAATGATATGCGGCTTTCTTTTTGAGGTGAAGAAGTGACTACTTGTGATAGACTGGAACCATCTGCAGTGATGGTAGCTGCGCCTTTCGGAATCAAATTGGGATTGTTTGTTCTAATGACCTCATACTTTTGGCCGTTCAGAGATATTTCCCGCGATGTAAAGTTCTTCTCGCTGAAATCTTCAGGGTTTTCTGCAAGCGCGACCCTGAGCTGTTTCAGGATATCAGGCTTCTGTAGTAATGCAACACTTTTCGCTCTCAGATTCTCATCGAATCCTCCTTTAGTTTCGCTTTCTTCGAGAAGATTCTTGATTTCATTGTATAGTTTGGCCTTGTTTCTGTCCTGTGGGGGGTTGTTTCTTGGCTTGGCAGTGGCCCTCGTCCTGTAGTACCTGGTGGTCGGTGGAGCTGAAGTCGTCGTTGTTGTTGTAGTTGTTGTTGTCGTGGATGTTGGATGTTGTTTTTCGTACATTTCAACGGCTTTCCTGAACAAATCCGTTTCATGTTGATGAATCGGTCTGCGTTTTTCTTGGTTTCTAAAGACGCTGTCATAGTTTTCCGTCGATGAGAAAACCGGCAAAGTCTTGGTTGCCTGCTTGCTGACGAACTCTTCGTGTAACTTCTCCACCTTTTCTTGTTGTTTTTGTTGTTGCTTCTGCACAAACTCTTGGTGCTTCTGAATTATTCTCTGGCGTTCCTGCAGCTCTTTTAGTTTCTCCAAGTTTTCTTTGGATTGTTGTTCGTAGAGCTGTATTTGCGCCGCCTGATTGTTTTGGAACGAGGGAACTTGGCCGATAGCATTTTGGAATTGTGTTTGTGTGTTGATGAGGTTTAGATTGGCTTGTGGCGCTAGGTTTGGCGCTGGTTGTACTGAGATTGGGCTGGGTTGACTGAAGGTTTGTTGGTGCGGCGCTATTGTCGGTAAAAATGCTGGTTGTGTCGGCCTCTGGTTTCCAATGTTAACTGTTGCAAGATTTTGGTTCTGATTGAACGGAGACAAGTTTTGCTGCAGCAGTCCATTGTTGGGGAAACTAGGTACAGTAGGTATTGGTTGCGAGAATTGAGGTGTCAAACCCTGTTGGGGATAATTCTGGAAGTTCGACTGGGTTTGGGGTTGGTTGAATTGGATTGGCAAGTTGGGCACCGGGATGTTCCCTTGTATTTGTCCATTGTTCAAGATATTCTGGTTGGGCAGAAGTCCGTGCGAGTTGAACTGTGGCACGTATGGCTGCTGCTGTTGGGTTTGCTGCTGGGCTGGGAACAGTGGTTGTTGGAAGAAGGTGTTCTGTGCTTGGTTGCCGATGAGACCAGGTTGCGGCTGCGGCTGGAAGTTCTGAAGTGGAGAGTTCACACCGAATCTCGTCTGGTGTTCGTTGAAGCCGGGGTGTCCCAGCGGAACTTGTCTTCTTCTGTCATAGTCATTGTCTATCTGGAATGAAAGAGACAGATATGTTTATGTGTCGGCGAACCAGTTGCATATTACTTCTAAATAAATATGTGGCAAATGGCGATCAATACGTGTGAACGGATTTTTATAGAACTCCCTAATTATAATATTACAATTTTTACTTGTGTAAGTAAATAAGCCATAAAATCCTTATACCTCGCTAAAGATTTTATGGCCCAATATTTAGAGCGTCATTAGCGTTATATCTGTTTCCAGTTTAGCGGAAGATAATTCCCACTTGGTCGCGCACCGACGCTCGCAAGAAAGCGCATTCCAGATGTGCATCTTTGCACCGCACCTCTTCTCCACGTGAGATACTATGACAATAGTTTTGATTTCTTTACTGTCAGCAGGATTTATATGATTGCATTTGTTATCCGATGTGAACGGTTTACGGTAACTGCTGTTTAGATGTCCGGCTGTGATTTCTAACTACGTTTCTACATTTATACAAAAATTTAATGAAATTGTTAGTACTTATACTAAGTAAGAAATTCTTTTTTTGCTGCAACTGATCAATGTGGTATATTACAGGCGAGCTAACGGTAATAGAAAACATCATGAGAAAACCTCTTCATAGGTGCGACAGGTTAGCCCACTGACACGCAAAATGAAGTGTTTTATAACTCAACGAGACCGCAATTTTGCTTCTGCCGCCCTATATGGAAAAAATTGTGGCACATTTACGAGGTAAACATTTACATACAGGCACATATATTGCTTCTGGCCCCACACGAGGATACCCTGTGTCGTGGGAACCAGAAACAGCGACATCACAAACATGTAAACATCCAAATCATGTTATGATCATTATTTCGCTTCATGGTAAATTTCTCGTATCGGACGAACGAAGCACATAAATTTATCTCTGCCATTTCTCGTTCTATAGTCTATTAGATACATTATTGGTGGATATTCAAATGAATTGAATGCTAAAATGGCTATATTGAGAGAGATAATCGACACGAATAGAACAATTATGCAGATGGGAACAACTTTTCACTTTTCAATCGTACAATGTAATATAATGTTGATCATACACATCATTACCATTTAGCGTGCAATCCATAATTAGTACTTAATCGGCTTTTTAAATTACATGTAGGTACAATAAGTATTTCAATGAGTATTCATTAATCTGAGCTGTTAGATCTTTTATAATTAACCTGCCACCTCATACCAACGTAGTGAATTTCGATCAGAGTACAATCACATAACTATCGTTCTTCCGCTTCGCGTCTCTATCTCAAAGCAGCAGAGTTTAACTTCACACTCACATGTGTTCAAGATGTTGGTTAAGATTATAATCATCTAAGTAATGCATGCTAATTATCGTCCGACTCACGCGCTACTCTATGGCCGAATCAGAATGCACAAACAGCTGCCCAAATGAATTGCCACTCAAGTGTCACGGACGCTCTCATTTTCCTAATGAGAGACAGCTACATCGACAGCTTAACTTTGAGAGTCCGTCAAACTCTGAGTTTTCCATTGAGCAGCTGAGCCTTGATACGGCTGCGTGCGCAGCATACGATTATACCTGTAGCTCTATTTAAGCTGTTCCCTGTTTCCATTTCTCACACATTGTTGGCATTAGTAACCAAAAAGCGACAAATCGAAAGTTTACTTTCATCGAAATGTGGAAAACGAAATGGTCACCTACTTATTATTCAGAGACAGTTTTATGGTCACTGGACGGGAATAATATGGTCAAATGAGTAGTATTAAGGTGTAAACGTTGTATGTTAGTAATCAAAGATTACGGTACAAGACTTTTTTAATTACAGATAGATAGAAAGTAAAAGTAAGGTTAATCTTAGAATCAATAAAGAACGCACATCTAATTAATTTCGTGAAAGGCATAAGAATGTGTGGTAGATCAGTGATGAATGCAAATAGTCTTGGTAACCTTTATTGAACGGTTAAAAAATCTTAAAATGTGTAAAATGCTGGATGAATCTGTTAAGATCTAGTAATATTATGATTTATTTATGTTTTATTTTTCACTTACTTGAGCACACAGGCCTACCTGTTCTGTATTTTATTTTTCTCTGTCCATCCTGGGCTTGCTGGAAGAGATCTCTTTTTAGAGATAAGCTTACCTTTGTAAATAACTTCTCTGTATTTTCTGTGTTTTGTCTTTTATGTGCAATACGAAATATACGAGCTTAACGAGGCAGTTAGGAACAAGCCATAAAGTCATAGTACCTTCACTTTTTCATTCTCCGTACGATCACGATAACAATTAATCATAACACCCCAATACTCTCGATGAATGATTCCATGGTGGTCCAATTAGTCCCCAACATAATTAGTTGGAAGAATAAGCGATCAATTACAGCTTTTTAAGCGATCGATAACGTTTCGCAAGTGCTTTTTCGCTCGAAACCGAAAGCTCACAATACCGGTTGGTTCCCGGCGAGATGCTATCAGTGAAAGTTGAAGACTCAGTATTACGTTGACTCATCTCATCTCGCTTACGAGATATTGCAGTCTATTCAGCAGGAAAAGTCATATAAAAACCGGCCAAGTGCGAGTCGGACTCGCGCACGAAGTGTTCCGTATTATCTATAAAAAACCGCAAAAAAACACGTTACTTGTATGGGAGCCCCCTTTAATATTAAATTTCTTTTGTTTTTTAGTATTTGTTGTTATAGCGGCAACAGAAATACATCATCTGTGAAAATTTCAACTGTCTAGCTGTTCATGAGATACAGCCTGGTGACAGAGACAGACAAACAGACAGACGGACGGACAGACAGCGAAGTCTCAGTAATAGTGTCCCGTTTGGCACCCTTCGGGTACGGAACCCTAAAATAGAGTTTCATGTTACCGTATAGCTACTCATTATCATTATACTCTTTGGTTTCATGAAACAGCAAAACAAAGAGCGAATGAAGAATGAATACTACGAGTATGATTTCCTGCTTTGCTTTTATATAGGTAGTTAGACACCGAGCGGTATCCGCAAATCGGAATCGATCGTGCGGGTAGAGCAACATCCGGCCGAGAAGGTTAGTGGATGGGTGACCTGTTTTGGCATTTGTTTCGGGTGCCTCCGTGTTTCAGATGACACGTTAAGCTGTAGGTCCCGGCTACTGTCGCTACTCGGTGGCAGTAGTCGTAAACCTATGTAAGAGGCCCTGTTAGGGCAGCTTGATAACTTCTGACAGTCGGGCTGGCTACTAGCCGGACACCCCTCCATCTAACTGCACTGAGCCAGCGTGGTGGAGTGTGGCTCAATCTTACTCGTGTCCGAGTAAAGGCCCGTGCCCCATCGGGTGCGGACATTTTTTAATTTGGTATAGTCTCTGGTTGGCAAACTGGTTTAAATTCGGAGACGCGTTGAGCATGCTTCATTTAACTTCACAGTGGCACGAATGTCTTTTAGTCATGCATGCATGATTAGTTTATACTCATGACGATACCATAGACAATTTGGCTGTGGCTTTGCCATCCCGTTTGGGAAATGGCGTGACGCAATGTTTTGTATTTCTTTACGGTGTAAAAGGTCACTGATCATATTAAAGATCAATAGGAAATAGTTTGACTTCTTGGAGATCATGCGTTGTTAGTTGTTACGTATACACTGCTCGGAGGTATGTTCGGCGAGATTTTATGTCATAGGTCATATTGAGATGTACATGTTGACGTCTGATTATGGTGGTACGGATGTTACGAGCTCATCGCAACGTAATATGTCGATATATATATATATCATGTGTCGATTTTGAATCAATAATGCTAGTCTTCCAACGATCTTCGTGAGGAACGTTTACAGGGGGGCGCGTCTACGCAACTTAATGCAACGAATCTGTCAAAAAGCGTCAGTTCCACTTGGCACCGCAAGCTGTATAGGGCTAGTGTTGCTCACATCCGCCTGTAATATTTTTCTGAAGCTGCCCTGTATGAACAGCCAGCATCAGATATTAGCACGCACGATTCCGAGCGATTTGTGTTTTGCTAAAGCACACCTCGGACACTCCATAGAACGCTCGTAAAATAATCACCTATTACTACTACATAACCAAATGATGTTTGTATACGTGCAAATGTGTGCGTATACTTTGCTA
The DNA here is from genome assembly GCA_963457715.1 of Argyresthia albistria. Taxonomy (NCBI): domain Eukaryota; kingdom Metazoa; phylum Arthropoda; class Insecta; order Lepidoptera; family Argyresthiidae; genus Argyresthia; species Argyresthia albistria. The sequence continues at coordinate 12,201,509 of OY735255.1, forward strand.
GGGCTGGTGGCGCGGCAAATGCAGCGATATTAAAGTATACGCGTCGTCACTCGTCCGGCGTTCAGCCCTGTCTATTGATTCTTTAAACCAATCCTTTGACGCCAGGGGTGGGGTGCGGTATCTGAATCAGCGCGGGGAAGGCAGTGGCCGTTCTGTACGGAGTACTATTATCTCTTCTGTGGCTAAAGGCTGTTTTTGCCTAGGGCGCCGTCTTAACGACAAACAAGAATGTCAACATCCTCTGTCTGTATTAACTTGCCATAGCTCCTACTCGTACAATGACGCCTTTTGGCCCACTCCCGGCTATAATCCGCTTTACCCGTGTTTCCTTTCCACAAGATTGCGTGCACGTAATTCAACAATAAAGTTACCAAATATCATGTAATACTTAATAATGCACCAGAAACCGCATCGGTTGACACCGCACAACCCGAAGCACTTTACTTTCTGCGGTTTATAGAATAGGAAGAAACTATTCGTACTATTGTGCAATAAAGTTGGATAAAGATAATGTTGGGGACAAGCGAAGCGATCTATTCTAAAATATCAAAATTAAGATATTAGTCCGCCTACTATACTTTAGTTAGCCGACTATATTCCATGCCCTATATCATTGGAAACATTTTGTACTTTTCTTCTTCATTAAAATTGAATTGAAATTCATATCAATCCTTTTAAGGAATTCAATTATAGAAATGTGGGAGGCTCATTTACACAGACAACAAAATGCAATGATATACAATCATCCAATGATCTTTTGGCGTTTCAATTCCGTTGCCGTTTTCAGGGGAGCGCCAGTTCTACGCAACCTAATGCAATGAACCTGTCAAAAATCGTTAGTTTCAACCTGTCACCGCACGCCAAAAGATCGTTGGACAGTACAGTGCCACCAACTTAGCTGTTCAGTTGATAGCGGTCGCTATAGTGTCATAGTAGTCTTATAGTATGGTATTCTCTTTGATGGCGGATGACAAGCCCGTAGTACCAATTTTTCCCACCTGAACAGCAAAGTTGGTGGCTCTGTAGGTACCTAATTATGAAGAAGAAAAGTTCAAGCTGTCGTCGCAATATCGACGAGTTGACCATATCATGATGAAACGTGAAATATCATAAAAATTTGACAACATCGCCAAAAGTCCCGCTCCCGGCCGCCGCCGCCGCCGGCGGTGATTTGCCGAAGCCTTCACATCACGGCATAAAGTAAAAGTAAACTTAGCCCATTAATGTTCCCACCGAGGGGCATAGGCGTTTATCCGGATAGGAGTAAGATTGAGCCAAATAAAAGGACATAATTAAAATCCTATTTGCAGAAGCATGGTCGGCTTAAATTCTCCAATAGCTTACATTCAATCGCCTCTTGTGAAAATCCACTATCCATCAGACCATTAATCAAGGGAATACAAGCCACTTGATGGAGACGATAGAGATAGACGGTGGATCTGTGGTTTCGTAAATCAAGAGCTGGCGAGCACCCGACACCGCTGTTTGGATGTGATGTACCAACACTTGATGAATTGATCGTTAGAATGGGTAATTTAATCCATCTGCCTGTACATCTCGAACTCGAATGCAATACCCTAATACCATGTGTTTGCATTGTTGATGTGCCTATAATAGTAGTTTATGAAACTGTTGCATAATGAGGGGAAAGTATCAAAACATGGGTGTTTAAAAACCGAGCCGTAGCACAGTGGGAGAATATCAAGATCTAGCTGTATTTAATCCCTAAATGGAACTAATCCCAATCCTATTACAAAATATATTTTTTATTACCTTAATACCTACCACCAATCGTGGCAAACTTAATTTATCTGCTGGTTACACTTGTCATCAAAGGAAAAATCTTAAAGTGGGTAGTTTGTCATCATCGCGTATTTACTTTTCGTCGAACGGTAAAATTTCCCCAACTTACGATCGATTCTTGTCGAATATTCGGAATTAGAGTGCGTTTTGTTTTGTTCATTGTTTTGATAAAGTCTTCAAGGTAAATTAAGCAACATTTTTATTCAAATTCACTTGAATGATTTCGACTTATCGCCCTACTTAAGTCATTAGGTCTTTGTGCATTGGTTTTAAATAAGCTTCTGAGTTTATATGAGTAAAAGTTAGGGTATTTCGTGGAGTCCAGTTATGAAACTTTCAGGATTATTAAATTGAAGTATGAGTATTCACATCCCATTTACATTTCTTGCGCGTTTTTGCATACATTTTTTTTTTGCAGAATGAGAATCTTGTATGAGTAACGCGTCCCTAAAAATAAACATAGCTTACTAGAGTCAAAATTATTGTGCTTGCTGGCCTTGCCAACCACAAATCCAGCTCTACAGGAAAACAATAGTTCAGATAGTGATGAATTCGATTAAATAATAAAAATATATTATTGTCAAATGTTTTTTTTTATTCAAAATAGTAATGAAATATATAATTTATTATTTTTATAAATATTTAGCATGTTTTTAAATTGACCAACAAAAATAATTAAGTACAGCCAGAACTTCATATTCCCCCACTGTGCGTAGGCGAGGTTTTTAATAATTTCCCACGAAAGTTTTAATACCTAGTTATGTGCAATTTCATACACTACTTTATCTACTCTCATACTTAAGTGTCTCTCCTACAAAAATCAAAGTTAAAACACAACAATCTTTCCACTTAGATCAGTGCTTAGACACAGCACAACAAAACGTTGTCACGTCACGTTGACGTTTTGTTGCCGCGAAAACCCAGCATATCACACACAGCGCATGCGCGGAACATGGTCCACAACATCAACATTATCAAACCTCAGATCAATGAACCTTTTTGTTTAAATCTTCCTGCCTCCAAGTACTTATCAAACACTGAGTTTCAACCCTTTCCCAAAAAATGTAGAACTGTATCGTTATGGAAAAAAAGTTTAATAATAACATTAGTTCGAGAAGTAGTTTTATTATATTTTTATAATTTAATTACTGTATTGCGTTTATAAAGTACGTCATTATGAATTCGATTTCATGTTTGTAATTCGAACTTTATGACATGAGAGTAGATAAATAATTAAATAAATAAATACCACATTCGGTTGTGTCTGTTACGAAATCAGGCAGGTAGCCTCGATAAATACTTATGAATTGTTGATTGAGTTTTTATACAATCAATAAGCAAATTCAGTTCCTTCCGTTCCTTCCTGTCTTTAACTTTCGTAAGGCCCGGTTACACAACCGAAGTCAATGTTTGACGCGCTGAAAGTCAAGTAGTCACGGTCTTTAGCTCGGGAAATGACACAAGACTGGCCTTGGCTGGAATTCCTGAATCCATAATCGGGATTCCGAAATACAGTCTCACATTTGTCTTAAATAATAATGATCATTGTCATATAGACTCTAGCTTATATTTAGATTCTAGATAATATATCCTGAATAAATCTGAATGTGTGTGAATAATACCTAAATTGTATACAATTCCGTGCGTTCTGTATTCCAATTATGGATTTAGATTCTAATTTCGGAGTCACAGCAAACATTTATTAAGCGGCACTTTATTTCAGTTGCAGTATATGCATTCGGCTGTCCGACCGTTCCGTATACAGGTGACATTTAATTAGCTGACCATATTTTTGGGAATGATAGTCGTAATTCGTAATTTCTTTATTGTACTCACATGATGACAAACATACATCTTATAGAAAAATCGTGTACAAAGGCGAGCTTATCTCTATAGTCCCCCATCATTATGAACAACTTTCCCCAAGAAACTAATTGTCGTAAATTAAAAATAAATTTCGTCCCCTAGTACATTGCCCCGATCAGCTGATTTCAAGTTACTTGGGAGACCCAACATTTTTTTTCGTTTGCAACCATAATTATGTTCCTTTGGGAAAGTTCTACATATTGATGGGTACTATCATTCCCCAAAATATGGTCAGCTAATTAAATGTCACCCTGTATATCAGTCAGATACAGATACCCACTTGCAAATCTTGTAGTTCTTTTTAATTTTAATTCGATATAGTTATTACTTTGATGACATAACCGAAATATTACCAACACCACCGTTGCATTCGTTGATTGTAGTCGAGAGCTTAATTATTTTGCCAAATGAATTAAGACACCTGTAATTGTAATCATAACACTTTGTTATTACAAGATATTTCTGAAGTTAAATTAAATTATTGTGATAGCATGAACCCGGAAAAGTTAGTCCAGCAATTTCTGTGTCAGAAATGTAATCGCAAGAAAATATTAATTAGGGCCTAACTAAGCATTGAATTGAAATTAGTATTTCATTCGGCCTGACATTACTGTTGCTCAAATATGCCACGGTCATGGGCCCGAGTCCAATTTATTTCACCACAAACTCACCATGCTAAATGCAGTCATTCAACCCGACTGCTTAGTACGTACTCATAGAGAGACTATCTACGTGTAGTTTGCGTAGACTTCAAAATAAAAAAAAATCGGTTAAGTGCGGGTCGGTATCGCACACGAAGGGTACCGTACCATCGTACAACAAATCAAAAGCACTCAAAACAATAAAAAAATAAACAAAAAGAAAATTTAAAAAGTTTATGCCTTCACGAGATTTGAACCGACGACCTCCGGATTGAGAGTCTACATCATACCGGCTAACCACAACCATGTGGGTTGACGCGAAATATGCTATCATATTTAAATGTGTAGTATATGTGTCTATGACATGGTTGCTATGACAATAAATAAACAGTTTCAGTCAAGATCTCCATTTTGAAATGCGTAAGTGTATCTAAACACGTCTCTTGTATCGGGGCCCCCTTTAATTTGCAATATCTCTCGTATTTCAGTATTTGTGGTTGGTGCGGCAACAGATATACACATTCTGTGAAAATTTCAGCTTTCTAGCTATTACGGTTCGTGCAGACGGACCCGGTGACAGACAGGACGGACGGACGGACGGACGGACGGACAGACGGACAGCGAAGTCTCAGTAATAGGGTCCCGTTTGGCACCCTTCGGGTACGTTACCCTAATGAAGACCTAATGATAAATTCCCGGATTCAGACCATATTCAGACATGACCCACGCTTACTATGTTTCAACTATGCAAGGAAATCGTAAAACTTAAATATGATAACGTTCTAACGGTGATGGAAAACATCGTGACGAAACCTTCATTACTCCGTAGCTGCCGCGATGGGCTAGCCCCGGTCATGCAAAAATGAAAATATGGAGTTATGAAAAACTGGCTAAAAGTGGACACAATTGTGCCTCTGCCAGCCCGTATGGAAAAAGGCGTGACGCTATGTTATAGTAAGTTATGTTAATATGATTTTCACTGCAACCATGCAAACATGATCAATTTGTATTACAAACAATTTCCCTTCTCGAGATGGAGATAATTTCGCAATCTCCTGACATGCGGACAAGAAAACTTTCCACTCATTTTCACCCTCTAAAAGTCACACTCTTCGATGCGCACGAGTGTCATCCAGCCTCAATTACAGTGCGTGCCACAACAACCGAACCACGTGTTAAGGCATTATGCGTGATGAACTGATGACAGTGTCGCTGCATAATTTCGTCATAATGTCGTTCATCATTTGCTATTAGAATTAGAACACATTAGGCTGCGCGTGCAACGCCTATTGCTGTGTAATTCATCATTGCTGGAAAGAAGAAAGAGCTTGATGTCGTTACGAATGACACACATGACATTAAATGTTGCGAAGATAAATGGTTTCAAGGTTACTTGTAGAGTTCTATTTGTCCTTGCGTTTGGAAATCTTGGAATGCGGGATTGGCGCAGCAAAACAAATGCTTTGTGAAGCTTGCGTGCGAAATTAATTATAATTCTTTAGTAACTTAGCAAGTTAATTCAATAATACTAACTATGGTATGACCAAATTTATGCGCTGTCGGGTGCGCGCGCAAATCATCATCCATCATCAATGAGAATATTATAAAATAACAGCCTTACTGTCTGACTGGACTGATTCATCAACGCAGGGCCCAAAAGCTGGAATGCTGAAATTTGGAGAGTAGCTTCCTTTTATGATGTAGGGGTCATTGAAGGAGATTGAAGAATAATTGATTTTACCAAAATCTTACCATATGTGGGTCAAAAAGACGTCTAAAGTTTGTAAGTATGGGAAGTTTATATGGACTAATGAACTGGAATGTGTTCTTAATTCGACCAAAATGTGTGACTACGCACACGAAGTTGCGGACATAAGCTAAGTAGTATCAGATAAAAGGCCACGTAGAAACTGCATAATTCAGCAGTTTAGCTGTCCATGCATATGCAAGACCAAGTTTACTCTCAAATTATGTTTACGCTCCTACTTGTGTCATCAACTAGCGAGATGATGGTTCTAGCCGGAGAAAGTGGCGTCCGCTGTCATTGTCTACGTGTGTATGACTGCGCGCGCATAGGACATGGTCGGTGAGCGCTAATCCGCGCACTTATTGTGTTGAGGCGATAATCGCTGTTTCGACGTGATATTTTGCGTCACAAACTCAGAACTGACGTCGATTTACCTTTGCATGCTGCGTGATATAATATTAATCTATTTCAAACGGTTCGTACAATTGGTCTTGCCACGGTCTTTGTACATTTATTATTTTAGTGGCGGTGTAACAGAACATACAACATAGATCATTCCGGGATATACTGTGCGTGAGAACCGGAAACAGCGTCGACGAGCGAACGTCACAAACAACATAACTAGGGTTCCGGGAACTTTTAGGCCGGCCACATACAGTCGGAATTCTTCCGATTAGGAATTCCGAAACGGCATTAAATTCTATACAAATCCGCGAAAATTCCGAACGGAAAACTTCCGCGTATGTATGTGGTGGTACATAGATTTGTATAAAACTGCGTTCGGGATAATTCCGTTACGGAATTCCGGCTGTATGTGGCCGGCCTTAACCCGCTTCTATCTAATCAATAAGTTCATTTCAAACTCGGTTAGACTACTGACCATTACCGTTAATTTATCGATAATCGCATGACACGTGAATAAAACGAGAAGTGGTTATTGTCAGCGCATTAGGATTTTACAATTAATTGTTCCTTGTATACCAAAAACAACGCAAAATTACTTAATTTCCAAACAATGCCGTTTTGTTCATTGTTCGTCAGACTAACAAAAATGTTTTAAAACATGCGCATTTATTTAATTGATGGTAGATTAGATATCATTCACAAAGAATGCGTCGAGTCAAACGCCACTTTCGCGCTAGCTCGGTGCTGGCGTTTGATAGACATTTAAATTTATTTAGATCAAATTATAGCACCTCTAGCTAATTTACCCTTTATAAGTATCTTTTTATAAATACGCCTAATAAGTTAACTTAATGTATGTTATTAGAAAGATTTAAAATAGGTAATATGTATTCTAATTGCCATAAATTATACGTTTTATAGCTTGAGATAGCAATCTTTATTCCACAATTTGATATAAATTTTGGTGAAACGACACTATTAAGACTTCTTTTAACAGGGGGAGGAAAACTATAATTTTTATTCGAACTTTCGCTGAATGGCTCGCTAACTATATGCTTTCATGATTATTTACATACTTATTTGTGGCCGAAATATGGAAAAAAAAGCATGAGTCGACCGGTAGAGATGGGTCTATGACATTGCGAATATCGGGGGAAAGACCAGGATCCGATTGGCACAGGACCTAGCACCGGCAAAACATAAGGCTTATACCCAGCAGTGGGCGGAAACAAGCTGCCTGATGATGATGATGGACTGTTTTAGGGTTTAAGCGTATGATGATGTATGGGTAGTACCTATACGTTTAGTATTGTCTGTGCGTGTGTGGGTGTGTTAATCTGTCCGAGGTACCATGCTCGATGCTACGACACGGCTGCATCTATTTTAAGAAAAAGATGCCGCCCGCCGTGTTGCAGCATCGAGCATGGAGAAGCTTAAGAAAGAAGACTTCCTTTTCCGTTGTGTAACCAAAAGCCGGAAGAGGAGCAATCAAATACGAAGACCTGCGGTTTATAAAGAAATTATATTTAATTACCCGACCGAGGACTAAGTAGTAGTACAGAAGAGAGTCAAGAAAGTCCTACCAAAGATGAAAAAACCTTGTGAGTGCAAGCTAATCGCTTCAGAAATGGTTCAAGTTAGAATTTAAATTCACATCATTCAAACATGTACTACAACTCAGGACCAGCGTTCAATGACGGCTACTGTTACTGTTTACCAATGCGCCACAATCACAATAGATACAATCATCCCATGAAAAGTCGTCAAATATCGACAACTACTTAGAAGCACTATTACAGTCAAAAAGTTCGTAAACATCGTAATCGTAATTTCTTTATCACATGACAGTAAAAATAGCTTAACATAGAAAAAATATGTACAAAGGCGAGCTTATCTCTATAAGTTCGCATATAGAGTAATATTATAAATCTTAAGACCTAAGATAATTAAGCTATTTAAATCTGCACGAGCCGGTGAGCGATATGTTCATCAATTTTCCGCTCTAATAACATCTCCAGATACACGTTTATATTTTAATTGCGAAGTAGCGAAGCCCCAGTGTTGTCTTGTATGGATGATTTCGCTTGAAGATCGCCACTCGCTCGCTCGCATGCTTCTCAACGCATTTCTTCTGCTTTCCAGTGTTGGTGAGATATGCCGAGTGACTCGCGTGGCGTAAATATTACCCATTTGGGACTTTCTATTCGCTTTTGTTGCGCTTTTCTCACAGTCTCATAATTGGTGGTGATGTCATTAGCATGGCGGAGAAACAGTTCAATTGTAGGTCTGTGCTGGTATTATTTAACTACAAAGTATGTAACATAAGAGTTATTTATAGAGTACTCACCCTAGGTCCGGTGATGGCGCAGACAGCATGCACCAACAAAAACAGTACACAAACGCTCCCCCTCATGCTTCACACTCAACACGCAGAATGGCAGAGTACCATCACACAACACACTACCCAAACACAGTAAGTCTTCCTCCAAAAACACCGAAAATCCAAAAAAATGCACTCCACAAAAACCGTTTGAAAAAGTTTGCAAAGAGCGCGAAAAAGTCACTCGCGTTTGACAGTTTACTTTTTTATTCCACGCGTGGCAACGACTCGCGTCGACGGTCTGTTTGGTAATAGCGGAGCCAGAGAGCGGTGGACCATTTTACCACCCCTACTCCATTCCCCTTAGCGGTGTTTCGAAAGGTCCCAAGATGAGAGAAGTATCAAGTAGCTTGACTTAATTGTATGGTGTTAATCGAGAATTGCATAAAATCTGTGCCGTCTGCGTCGTGCTTGCGAGCATAGGGATTAGTTTACTTTACATGGGTAATTGCTGGGTTTTTGCTCGATAAACCCCATTGCATTTGTGATACCTTATAATTAATATGTACCTACTGAAATGTAGGCAGCATATCATGGGAACATCTTGCGTATCAAACTCTATTGATGTGGCGCAGCAATAGCAGTACCATAGCACCAGCAAGTAGGTAGATATCTCTACCACATGGTTAAGATGGTCAGACATCTGACTTACTTACTATAATCATGATTCATGATCCTTCACACACTGAATGTTCAAACACTGAATGTTTATGCAATCTAATATGATATGGGAATCACAACCCAAAATATGAATAGTTCATATTTTTAGAAGACTTAGGGACTCAATAGTAGATTAATATAGTCATGCAAATCAATCATAATTAAAATTGCAGAACGATGATAGGTAGCATAATATCACGGTTCCTAAACCGGGTATTTTGAAAGTATCATGGGAATGTTTCATCAAGCCACCGCAATCCACAATCAATTACGCACCCTTTATCTAAATATCTTTATTTCGATGACTATTGCGTCTTACGACACGCAGAGTGTTAATTAACGCAAATAAAGATCTTTGTCGCATTTCATTGCGCCACCCAGAAATATAACAATTGCAAAGTTTCAGAACGTTCGTTGCACCGATCAAAGATGGCTTCCCATTCAAATTAGCGCCAAAACTTTGGTAAAATCATTAAGTACTCAATTGTGTAATCCCAATTATCTATTTCCATTTATTTTGCCTAGAAGGCAACAATGGTCAGAAAACCTGGAGATTGTGTCATCAGTGAAATGTATCGCGGAATATGTTATAGAAGCCTTAATTGGGATCGAACAATAGTTTTACAACATTTACTAACAGTGCTAGGAGTTTTGTAAGGTCTGTAACAAAGCTGTCTGTTAGATATTATCTTTGCTCGGTGCCGTATTGTTCTGTGTAACTTACGTTACCTATATTCAGGTTTTTGTTGGTTTACTTTTGGCAGATGTATAGAACAAAAGTCTAGACTTGACTTATGATCTATAAATTCTACATGTATAAGTAGCCATCATTCTTTCGAGACTTCGTGAGGAGACTAATCGAGCAAAATCAGTATTAGTGCATTTTCAAACTCCTTTCAAAATGATATGCATCAACATAAATATATCACCCATGACATTTAAATAAGTCTCCAACTTTGCCATTCCAATACACGGTGAATGGCACCATTCTCTTTTACGAGTGTATTTATTTTAACAAGTGTTATTGCGTTTGGTCAAGATCTGATATTCAATTTGGGTCAAACTCAGTCCAGAATTCCAGATGAATTCAATAAAAAAAAAAAGGTTAATTCATTCAGATTATCGTAATTTCATAATCTAAATCACACACTTGACAGCATTGATTGCGGATTTATGTAAATTGACTGCAGATGATGTCTTCCGTACTGACCCCAGTATCGACCAGACTGATTGCAACTAAGATTGTGCAAATGATGACGCAAAATATATATTTTTAGTTTACCATCCTGCTTGTTCATATATGGGACATAAATCAGATGCATATGCTCCCGTAAATTCTAAACCCCTAAGGGACAGTAAAAATAAAAGTGACGCCTACTTAGATTCCTCGAATTAGGTTTAAGTATTTCAAAAACCTACAAGTATTAACCTACATAACGTTTCATTATATTTCCATCAAATTATATCGCGTAATTGGATACTAGTTCTGCGTTTATATGAACTTAGAAATAATAGTAATTTTATATCTTACAAAATACTTATTACATTGTAACATCTTCATACATAATTATTAAATTATTATCTAACGATCCCATTCTCCCATATGATTCGTGGGCCAGATGATATTATGTTAATAGTTTAGGTAGGTAGAAGTTACGCCTATAGGCCCCTTAGCTAGACCATAATTGTTCAATTCAGAATAGCCTCGAATAGCTTGGGGCTGACATCTTGTGCTTGGATAGAAAACATTATTATCTATTTCCAGCCTGATCATAATTCAAATCAGCAGCTTTAAGCAAACAAGAAGGAGAACCTTTATCAAAACCATGATAAAAGTACACAATAAAGACATTTCTTTCGATAATAGGGAATCCTCATAAACGGTTGTGTTCATAAAATGATTACGTTTTTTTTTTTACTGTTAGGTATAATTCAGATTTCATTACATTTACGAATTACAAATCACGTGTAGGACCACAAATCAACTAGCTACCTATAATTTCGTGAAACTTCAATTACCAATACACCTTTCAATAGCTTCTGCAGCTACTTTCTAACCAGTACATTGCATACATACCGTACATACGGCCTTGGGAATAACAGTGAAAGTGAAGTAAGCATGAGTTAATCTGCGAAAGATAGAACCAGACCTTGTTTAGGGTACCGTACCCGAAGGGTGCCAAACGGGACCCTATTACAAGGCTCCGCTGTCCATCTGTCTGTCCGTCCGTCCGTCCGTCCCGTCAGCGGATCCTAGAGCATGTACCGTAATAGCTAGAAAGTTGAAATTTTCACAGAATGTGTATAGAGGTGTTGCCACAACAACAACAAATACTGAAATACGAGAGATGTTACAAATTAAAGAGGGTCCCCATACAAGAGACGTGTTTTTAATTTTGTTTTTGTTTTTGTTTTATTGTTTTGCGAGCTTAAGGTGTGTTGTCTTCTTGTGCGATTGCGACTCGCACTTGACCAATTATTCAATTTTGAAATTAATAATTTTAAATGGATATAACCGATATAGCAGTGTTTTTCTTTAATTCTTTAACTTGTTTTTTGCTGTGACGAAACTATTGTACATTTTTATCTTCTGCCTTTTTAGGGTTCCGTACCCGAAAGGTGCCAAACGGGACCCTATTACTGAGACTTCGCTGTCCGTCCGTCCGTCTGTCTGTCACCAGGCTGTATCTCATGAACCGTGGTAGCTAGACAGTTGAAATGTTCACAGATGATGTATTTCTGTTGCCACTATAACAACAAATACTAAAAATCAAAAGAAATTTAATATTAAGGGGGGCTCCCATACAACAAACGTGATTTTTGTCCTCATTTTTGCTCGATATTGATAATGGTAGCAGGTAGACGCTTAAAATGTTCACAATATATTGAGTATATTATTTACTCAAAAAATAAATAATGAAATTAAAATTAAATTAATATTTAGGGGGCTCCAATACTTTTTTTTTGCTGGTTTTTTAGATAATGGTACGGAACCCTTCGTGCGCGAGTCCGACTCGCACTTGGCCGGTTATTTTAGTTTTGGCCGAAGTTAGATATACATACATATTAATAACTCGTGTGATTGTATTATTATTATTGAAGTTATAAAACCAACACGCTGCAAAAAAATAAACGGTGCCCGTTGATGTCTTTTGTATGAAGGGTATTTTATATTCTAACAACTTTACCCCAGTCGGCAGAGTTATCAGTCCATACAAAAAATAATTTTAATTCCGAATTCAACTAATGTTATTTGTGGCTATTCAGTAATGCAACCGCCAATTTTCCGAATAAATAAAGCTTGGGCTAACTTGAGCAGGGGCGAAAAACCAATTTTTTTTTGGGACTTCTCACAGTTTTTCACGTTTAATTTGAAAAAGAAAACAATAATTCTAAGAAATAGTGTAAATATGACAAAATTTCGCGTCGAAAACAAACTAAAATTGGTCCAGTAGTTATTAGCGTCCAAAATACTCGCAAATCATAATTCATAATTTTTTTATTGCACACAGTTATTAAAAAAACAGTTATACCAAAAATAGTGTTCAAAGGCGAGCTTATCTCTAGTAAAAGATCTTTTCCAGCAAACCAATCATCAATCAATAGAATCAGTATGTGTTTAATTTCCTGTAGTTAGCAGGCCACATCTACATCGACGGTGTACTACATCGCTATTGCATGTTCCAGAATATCAGAGGTCTCTTATCAGAGATAAGCTCGCCTTCGTACCCGTTTTCAATGTTTTTTATTATCCTATGTAACTGTTTGAGTGCAATAAAGAAATTATGAATTATGAATCTTCTAGGTCCAAAAGGTTTTGGGCCATACCATACCCTTTCATTCTATGGATTGATTGTTTTGGGAGTATTTTGGATACCGATAAAAGTCAAAGTAATGGACTATTTCTTCATAATTCATAATTTCTTTATTGCACACAATTAATTGCAATGACAAAAAGTAAATAAAAACAGTGTACAAAGGCGAGCTTATCTCTAAAAAAAGATCTCTTCCAGCAAATTTCTTATTGTTATCGTCGCGAAATTTTGTCATCTTTGATTTACTCATGCACTATTTCTTACAATTATTGAATGTTATCAAATTAAACGTAAAATACTGGAAAAAGTCCCAAAAAAATCCGTTTTTTGTCCCTCCTCAAGTTAGCACAAGCTTTATTTTTTCGAAAAATTAGGTGTAACACTACTGAATAGTCACAACATACTTAAGTTTCGGAATATTTTCGAGGTAAAAGCCTCTGCCGACTTGCCGGATATACTTCATGTCACGGAGTAAGATGTTTTCTAGGGCTGCCATCAGTTAATTATATTTATACTTTCTTTTTCAACGAAATATGAAGTTTTCAATAATTCAATATTACTTGTAGCATATTCAAAAGTTGCTCTTATTCTTTAGGGTTCTGTACCTGAAGTTTCATCATCGGTGGCAAAACTGGTTTGACGTCGGATCTGCAATCTGTTGGGACTGGTATTGAAACCAAGTTCAACATTATTATTTTTGTTTGAATATTTTTTTTGTCCGAAAATCTCTGTACATATATACGCAACCTTTCGTATGCGAGCCCAACCAGCACATGACCGATTTTTTTTAACCAAATAAGTGATTTCTGTAATATTTATCTTTTACTTTCGACCATGACACATATGTTTGCTTTTACACAGTTTGCTTTTCATTTCATTTCATTTGTTTATTTGCCATTTCACAGTCTATGAAAATAAATAATACAATCAATACATAAAATGCCAATTACGAAACAGGGCAATAAAAAAATAGATAGGGTAAGGTAGAAATAAAGAAAAATAAAATTACTAAAATGTGGGAATATGCCAACATGTATGAGTGAGGTGAGTGAGTGTACCTGCTTAGCCCTACGACCAAGGTCTTGGGATCGGGATTCGGGCTGGCTGCCCACTAAGCAGGGTGAGTTACTATGGATGTGGTGTGTGGATGCATATTTTAACGTAGGGGCATTTACTTTTGTTTTATTTAAAAAACATTTTGGACTGAGACAAATTAGTGTCATCTATTTTTGTCGACATATACTGAGGTTTTGTAAAAGCTAAATGCTAAGTAGGATTTGGCAGTTGAAATTAGACGGTACAGACTTTTTCTGAAATATTTATTTTTGAAATGTCAACTCGCATACATGTTGCGCGCGTGTAATATTATATAAGCGAATTTCATTATAACTTCTGCTAATATCGACACAGGGTATCCTAGTGTGGGGACAGAAGCAACGTATGCGCCTGTATATATATATATATATATTTCTCTTTTCTGTTTACTATCTACGAGCAGCTCATTGGCCTTTATCAGATGGTCTTTCATTTCACATGTAGAGGCTTTCATCCAGTGATGCAGCCTCGTTCATTACGCTAAGCAAACAGTAATTTGTTTGCTCTCCTCAGCCGTACAACTTCACCCTCTGTGTTCAGCAGATCCAGGGCAAGTGGGTTGGTATTAACGCGCCTGTATAAAAAAGTCTATTTTACACACTTAAATCAGAGATCCGCAAGCAATGACATGATGGATGGATGTCGTATTACGCAACACAGTCGACTATTTAGATAGAAAATGATGTGAATGACGCGATAGAGATAGGTTAGAAGATACAGCTATAGCTGTACCGACAGCATGTGGGAAAATATATTTTTTTTACTTGTGACGAGGCGACGACGACGCACAATCACTTTTGAGTGTGAAATGAATCAGTATTGTTATACGCCGAGGTTACTCTTGCTCCAGGCTGCGTTGCGGTAACAATATGATTCATCAATTTGGACATCTTATGCTTTTTGCCGGAGTGGGTCAGTCATTTACCTCTTTTAACCTTTGTGTGTCTTTCTGTTTCAATAATTTAGGACTGGCAAACTCTTGAAGTGTCTTTTTAACCGACTTCAAAAAATGGGGTTATCAATTCGGTTGTATGTTGTTTTTTTATCATATATATATTTTTTAGGTTTGTTACATCGAAACTGGTACTAATTATGAACCGATTCCAAAAATTCTTTCTTTGTTCAAAAGGGAAGCCCAATAGTTTGGTCCCGTTTTTTTAAATCTGGAATCGGTCCATTAGTTAGGTTTCTACATGAAAAAACTGTGAAGTGTTTTTTTTTTACCTGGCATTATACTTTCAGTTTTTTTGTGTTTTTCGGTGTTTAAAGTCATTGTCACGAGATATATTCTGGCTTTTAGGATCGCATATTCGGTTACATTATGTAATACGTATCGACTTCACTGTCAGGAGACAGATTGTGTAGGCTCGTTTTCGGGGAAATAGACGACCTTAAAACAAGCGGGGAGGACGGGGAGGTTATGAAGTCGGTTTTTTTAAGTTTTTAACTTGGCGAATTATTACGAAAGCGAGACAGTTGGCGTGATAGTCAGCAGTATGAGAAGTATTGAACTTTATTACGATGTGGGTTGGTTGGAAATCGCGGGCTCTGATCTTTGGTCATGTTTGTGATGTCGCTGTTTCTGGTTCCCACGACACAGGGTATCCTAGTGTGAGGCCAGTAGCAATGTATGTGCCTGTATGTAAATGTTTATGTGTTTATGTTTATGTGGACAGACGAGCTAGTGCAATCAATCAACCAGCCCACATTTTCACACTGCTGGGTATGGCTACTTCTTTACCATGCTATCTATGTATGGTGATGAATTCGTCTGTCCGTCTGTCTGGTGGTCTGCCCACTGGATGTCTTGCACGTCCTAGGAAGCCTTAGTTTATATCAAAATTAATCCGAAAATAGTGCTATCTCTCGTTTTAACTTTCAAGCCAACTTTCAACTGGAAACTATGAAGTTTGTGGTAGATATAGCAAACTATAATAAATAAATAAAAGTTGTTTTATTTCATAAAAATTGTTACTAACACATAACAAGACTTTCCAGTAAGTAATTACAATACTTTTGTTGGAAATGACTCGCAACTTCTCTTAGGATACTAGCGTACAGTTAATAAAAGGTAAACATTTTTACTTATCTCCTTAATTAAAAGCTCACTTTGGAATAGCATGAAACTGTTAACATATATTCTTTATGATGTTTTTATTCAAAGTTAGGCTCTTTTAGATTCCCTCAATTACTAAACACTATTAGATGGCCTATCTCAGTTATTTATTACGGAGCAGCAGCATACATATAATGTGTCGCTAACTTATTACTTCTAATTCAGGGCACACTTGCAAGAAGCATTTAATATAATAATAGCCGCTAAATCAGGTCATGCGCACTTACCTTGCGTTCGTCGTGGTGAGCTAAGATGGCTTTCGAAGACGTATTGCTGACGTACTCTAAAATACTGGCTAGTGTATCTAATATAACAGGCAAGTTGACAGATGTCAATCTTAGCCTGTTAGTGAGATGAGAGGATATTGCGCATAAGAAACCCTTTAAACATTTGTGAATCGAGAATAATTTTACAAGATTTGCAAAGAGACATTAGAATAGACAATATAGTTGAAAATTAACTAATTATATCGCTAAGTGCGGATAACAGTGATGACGATGACAACCCTTCTGTTAGTTCAACTGAATAAACAATTTCGATGCGTTCCGATTGTTTGGTAACATCCCTAGTGTTTAAAAAGTGGATTTTATGAAGTTTTAGGTTAGTCGTCAAGTTGCTTATAAGCATGGAGAGAGTATAAACTTTTGTGTTTGCCACCGGCAAGGTCGGTATGGGAAAAGCCATAGGAATAGGAAATGGCGGTAGCGTTATATTTGTCACCACTATGCCTGAAGGAAGCGTTAAAATCTAAGCGATAATCGAGGCAGGAGATTACATCGAAGTACTTTATTATCCACTATACCTAACCAATTACTTTCTGCATGTAAGTGCGCATTAATTAATGAATATTGTAGTAAATGATCAATTTCTTGATTGAGACTCCTTTATTTGTTGCCATGGCAACCATGCCATAGACATACTACATCTCCCTATCAAATAAACACAATTACACAATACATAATACAAACACAACATAACAAAAAAACGAGCACACTGCCTACCCACCGCTGCCACCATATAGTAAATGATCAATTTCTTGATTGAGACTCCTTTATTTGTTGCCATGGCAACCATGCCATAGATATACTACAAATATAGCCCATTGATATCCCCTTGAAGGCACGGGTCTTTACCCGTATACGAGCAAGGTTGAGCCATACTCCAGCACGCTGGCTCAGTGCGGGTCGGTGGAGGGGTGTCGGTCTAGTGGCCGACCCGACTGTCAGAAGTTGTCAAGCTGCCCTATTAGAAATAGAAATAGAAATTGTTTATTTTGCCTAAAAAAAAAACAATACTGAGGAAAGCGAATGCGTAAGTAGGTATATAAGGCAAAAAATTAGGGCCTCTTACATAGGTTTACGACTACTAACACCGAGTAGAGTAACTCACACACTTATTAATTCGACACGCTAGTCCATCCGACTATTTAGGATGGAATAAGCTAGCCGCCTCTCGCGTAAAATAGAGTACAACTGGCTAAAAGTGGGCACAGTTGTGCCTTTCCACCCTTATGGGCAAAGGCGTGACGCTGTTATGTTGCCATACTAAACTCCGTCAGGAATCCTGTGAAAAAGTCATGTTGTTGAATAACAGCTATCGATAGCATCTTGCCATTGTAGTCGTTTCTTTCTATTACAACGTACATACATGATTGTATCGCCGGGCTACTTACTAGGAAATCTTGGAGTACCTGGCTTTGTAACTTGATAGGTAGGTGGTAAGTGGATCACAGGGTCGACAAGAAAACTGCTAGTTAGTAGGTAGTACTAGTTTTAGTAAAACGCTGGCGTATCGTCATTAGATCAGAGATAAAATTAAGGAAAATTTCTTCCAACTTCTAGAAGTTACATTATTAGACATCTTGGTATATTTCTTGTGATTGCTTAAACAGCTTAGTTAGAAAATACTCTGGTAGCCTTCTTTCTGAATTGTAGAAATCGACATCGAAAATTCTTAGTCAAAGAATGAAAATTGAATTACTAGGTAAATAGACAGCCTAGGCAGTAAGTAAGTCATGTGGTCATATAATAGGACCTACGACCTAGGTCGTAGCTGGTTCGATGCCGGAAAAGAAAGCTACGAGAAGAAATGCCCACAGGCACAACTCGGTTTGACCTTTTGACATTTTAAACTACGTGCGTTTATTGGTATTACGACGATAACATAACATCTAAGTAGTCACTTAGAGATGTAAGTTTTATACGTGCGTAATACATATTTTAGAAATCGCCTGCGGATATATTTGTTTACAAATATAAATGGACATGGTTGTGTATGGCGTTACTATACAATAAACAATGAATTTCTTTGGAAGAACTTTAATATGACGATTCAATTAAAATTAAATTCGGACAACATAATATATATATTAAGTTTATAAGTATAGACCACTGACATACATACCATTACGTACAACCATTATTACTAACACTATTTAAAATCACAAACACAGTCATCTATATTATATGGATATATAATGGTTGTTAAATATGTTATTATATGTTTTAGTAACCCTCACTTCAATTCACAGTAGGCTTCGCCCAACTATTTACTATGATAGAAAATATTTACATTGTATTTGTATTTAACTTAGACCCTTTTTTCTAGCAGTAACAAATTCTATTTTCTATTCTATTCTAGGTAAACTAACTACCTATATACTGATAATGGTATAAATACCTCTTATTTATTTTATTCTGTTTCCAATATCTTAAGTCTACCAATTCTGTACGAACTACATAATAAAATTCTCAGGTCACATCACAAACAGAATGTTCTGAGCTAAAACAAATGAATATGGTAATACAAGTGTTGGGTAGACCTAGGCTTGCAGCTGACGGTAAACTCCGAATACAAATTTTATTATTATTATTATTAGCCTATAGCATCCCACTGCTGGGCAAAGGCCTCTCTTCCTCGTTTCCATGCATCTCGCTCCTGAATACAAATTAATGTTTTTTAATTTTTCGGACTTTACCCAAGAGGCTTGGGTAATGCTAGGTTTACCTGGGTCAACTTAAGTTTACTTAGCTTTCTAGCTTTACCCGTAACATATATTCGGTAAAGTATTTTGATTTGAGTTAAATAACATTGAAAGTGTAGTTAACATCTAACAATTCAGGCATTGCCCGAACGCACTGACTATTCTCAAGTAAACCGCTACTTTTTCATACTGGCGCTATCATATCCGCTAGCAACACTAAGTGTCAGTCAAACTTAGTTGGCATTCTTGCATCCGGGCCTTAATTAAAATTACTATGATTATTTAGCAATTTTCTTATCAAAATATGAAAAGATGAGATCAAAAGATAGTCAAAGCTTCGCTTTATTATGAGATTCGAAGTATTATTGTGTTTTTCGACCACACATTTAATTATTCTCAAAAACTATTACATCACAATGACTAGATAATAAATATGACTAATACTAGACACAAAGTTAGATAATTTACCCAAAGATTGTAATGTTTTTCATAATCTCTTTGATATTGTCTTTAAACTACTTACATATTTCATTAGTTGATTGTGTAATATAATAATGGTAATAAAATATACAAAATCGTTTAATATACATCCCTTAATGAATCACTAAACGTGTCTGGCTATATGTATTGTATTTAAAATTATTAAAATTATATGAAGTTTAATGTTTTTCATATTCCTTGGATTAGGTAAACTGATAATATGATGTGTGTTTACTGTTAGAATACGATGACTAGATGATACCATTATTTTAAACAGGCAAAATGCTTTGTCATGTAACGGAATGTCTCTTTTTCTAAAATTATTTGGCACCGATACAATTAGCCTATTCACTAGCATTTGAGATCAAAGTTTATGTTTTAGACAGAAAAACCAGCGGAAATTACTAAATGTCCATAAAACTAGCACAACAGAACATTAATTTATGTTCAGTTTTATTCGTCTCTACATTTTCTAAGAGGCCGTTCGTTGCATTGATGTGAAAAATAAGTATGATGTAAATACCCACTATTCCGGCGTATTCTAGTTTTCTCGGAAAGTAGGGTTAACATTAGACTGAAATTCGGAAATTGCGATAACAAACTTAGAACTAGTAATATCCGTGAACTGGATGGTTGGCCTACTATAGTGACTCTATCCAAAAACAAATTACCTACAGCCTACATCAACGTTCACATTGACAGCATTCCAGTCGTATGTTCAGAGAAAACCGCAAAAAACACTCCTAATAAAAATCAAACGGGAGTCAAACAGCTTGAGATATTGAGACGCTTGCACATTAAGTATGTAAACGTTTTCTATTGTGTTGTGGCTACTCAAAGTGTGGGCGACGAACGGACGTATGCTAAGACGCCAGACGAACGCAGAAAATATTTTGCAAAGCAGGACAAACTCGCGCGTCAAACAAAAGACATCGCCTGCCCTTGCCAATTATTTTCTGGTTTCCTTGCGTCGCCTGCTAAAGCTGAACATACATTCAGCGACACGCAACGCAGACAGGCAACTGATTTTGATGGAATTTGCTATTTGCCGATGACATGCGGGAGGTAGGGGTGGTGGACGCGGTTCTAAGCGCGTCGGAAAATGTATGGCCATCTAAACAGTGCTATATCGGCGGCAGGCCAGTCGAGTGTGTTTATTAAAGACGAACGAAACTCTTTGCTCAATATCTGGGTGTTCAGACGTGCGTGCTTGGTCACGCGCGTGACAACATGGCCGCCACGTCGCCAGCTGACTGCGAGTGCAGGAGCGAGCCGCGGGCGCTCCGCAGTGACGTCACGGAGCCCCGGGCGGTGGTGAGCAGGGAGGTAGTAGTGGAGCCGAGAGGACAGCCCGAGATGAACTCGTGGCGGGAGGCCTCGGTAGGCGTGATGCGGCGTTTCGGGTCCCATCTGGAGAAAGGAGGAATTTGTTATGACATGCTTCATAAAGGAACGAAAGACCACCATAAGACACACCACGATAAGACTCCTGGGCATTGAATGAGGTCAGCTAAGCGCAGGACTGCAATAATTGTCATTTTGAAAAGGAGACCTTAACTCAATGTGGATGTGTGATCCACTCAGTGGCTGCGGAAGGCTGAATACATACATATGGTATTAAATATTCGTAAAAACACAATCGTGAGACTTGCAAAGTCTTAGAATGTTCAGCTGGGATGTGTCATATACAATATGGTACTCTGAAAACTAGGGATATTAACTTAACGAAATTGTGACACTGTATCAATTTGCCGACACAAGTCGTGTTTGAATAAATATGAACAAGATTATCCTATAAACTCCTATTTGACACCCGCTGCAGCAAGACCGGAAATCAGTGATTACGGGCCATGTTCAGCGCTAAAGGTGCCACTAAAATGCAATATTTTCGCCAACTAGAGGTCTCGAGAGCAGCTGAATAAGATTCCTGTGTCAAAATTTCCTATAAGTTGAATGTAACTTAACTTTAGTAATTTGATAGTTAAAATGTGCATTTACAACATATCCGTTAATTAAGATATTGAGAGTTTACATGAGAATCAAGTTTAAATGATATCAAGACTTCTTTCTCAACATAGTCCCATGGTCGATCGTTCAAACAAGTTTAAAGTGCCAATTGTTACATGCAGGCTTTTCAAGGCTTTGGTTAAAATCGTCCATCAAAAGTTATGATATCAAAAGTTATATATCATATTTTATATAATATGGTCTTTTCCCAACATAAAAGTTAATTTGCCAATATATCATAAATACTAGTATAATTAGGCACGATGTACTCAAAATGCGCTGGGTAAAAGTATGATATTATAATATTAGAAATCATCAGGTCTCGTTTAGGCCGTATATTTCCACATACGGCCAGGACCAGGTCCTTACATGTCATAGGTCTAGTTAAGGGACACCTAAGTAAATCTAGCTCAAGGCAATCACTATTGCTTACCAATAGCATCCTGTGTGCGGATTAAGATATTCATAAATCTTTGATGTATGGGCAGCAGTGTATCTAATTCGTTGACAACTAAATCCCATCAAAAACATCCTGTAAAAAATACCAAGTCTCGCAGCTCTGTGATTCTACCGTAAAAAGTTGTGAGATCCATGTTATACCAAGTCGGTTAACTGATTTAGTCCCTACTTAAGGGGCCTTCTGTCTTAAGTTAATACGTAAGATATTTTCATATCTATATTCAAATCTTTTACTTTTTAAATAAAAATATCGACTTGGCCATCGCATGCTTAGTTTGTTTAGTCCTTTACAACCAGGGTCTGCTGGAAGAAATCTCTATTTAGAGATAAGCTGACCTTGGTACATGTTATTTCTGTTTTTATGTCCTGTCATGTATCGTGTAATAAATATATACAAATACGTTATCTATCACACAGAACTAAGAGCCAGAAACCTGGTTTTTCATCAAA
Organism: Argyresthia albistria; assembly: GCA_963457715.1. NCBI lineage: Eukaryota > Metazoa > Arthropoda > Insecta > Lepidoptera > Argyresthiidae > Argyresthia > Argyresthia albistria. Next base: position 12,224,416 of record OY735255.1, read on the forward strand.
TTCCTTCCGAATGCATAAAGAAGTGAAAGGTACTGGAATTTAATGGACTGAAAATAACTAGAGCATTAGTAATTTTGTTGCACTAGTCTTCCATTTTCTATTGTTGCCGCTTGTTAAAGGTATACATATATTAGTTTTGGAACCAAGTTTTAATCGTGTAGAACGCAATTATACTCTAAACAACCTAATATAATGTAGATATGATTTCGAAGATACATTGTGCCTTCATGCGATGGCCAAGTCGATATTTTTATTTAAAAAGTAAAAGATTTGAATATAGATATGAAAATATCTTACGTATTAACTTAAGACAGAAGGCCCCTTAAGTAGGGACTAAATCAGTTAACCGACTTGGTATAACATGGATCTCACAACTTTTTACGGTAGAATCACAGAGCTGCGAGACTTGGTATTTTTTACAGGATGTTTTTGATGGGATCTCACTTCTTTTTGTAAAGTTCTACTTTTTAAAATTTGGTACCTTTGGTACTTTTACAATAACAATAAAAAACAGTGTTAATGTAGGGGTCTCCGTGCTCGTCACAAGTATAAACTTGGAACTCTTCCCAATGTGCTACCACATACTCGACTATAGCAAGTCTAATCTCATACGACGACTCAATATTCTCATACATAGAGAATGACAAAGAATGAAACAAACACGACCCATCGCCAGGTATCCGTACAATCCGGTGTGGGCATGGTTGGTCATTCACATACACTATTTCCGAATCCATTGCGACTACTAGTTCTGGCAAATGTGCTAGATGAACAAATCCAAATAGTTAGTAAATATAATAATTAATGCAGATACAAAAATTATCAACAACTAGTTGAAATCGCTGGCGAGCAACTCCGCTACTTAAGCTAGCGACGGTTTCAAACCATAGCGTGAGTTAAAATACAGGCAGCGCCATCTATCGAGCAATTGGATTAATCTGCTACCACTCCCGTCGCATTAGAACGCAATTTGTTCTATTGATTGAATAGTTTTATTATATTTGAAGCATTTTGTCGGGAATGTACATCATACATATATACAGGGTGTAACAAAAAGGGTTTAACTCCCGGATGTATGTGGTTTGGGACATCATTCTGAGCAACTTTTACTATGGGACCAACTTGATTAGAGCAACTTGATTTTTCACTTCCCCATACATTTCGGTCTGGGCGCTCGGCTGATTTATATGGAGAAGTGAAAAATCAAGTTGCTCTGATCAAGTTGGTCCCATAGTAACCACATACATTCGGGAGTTAAACCCTTTTTGTTACACCCTGTATATAAAATTCTCGTGTCACAGTGTTTGTCTTCGTAGTCTGAGAATCGGCTAACATCTATTTTTCATACCCCTAAGTGTTATAATTATTTATATGGCAAAACAGCGTTTGCCGGGTCAGCTAGTAATATATAATTTAAGCATAATGGTAACCAAAGGAAACGAGGGATGTATGCCTGGACCGTGGTAAGTGGTGGTCCCTGGTGGATGTACGTATCCCTCTTCTAGGAAACAGGCGTGATATTATGTATGTATTACATAATATGTTTATAGAATCTTGTTTGTAAAGGCATATTTTCCTAGGGGCATTCAATGATTCATAAACTGCAAATGTAACTTGGTAATCCTATACATTTTATATAAGATTACAAAGTTATTGATGCAGATGGGTTTTCTGGAAAACTATAACATAAGCTTGAAATGTTTAAGTTTTCCCTTGATAAGAATACTAATTACTATTTATATCCCAAATTTGAAGGTTCTATGTCTGCTAGAAGTGCCTGGGAGTTTTGATGATCGGTCAGTCAGTCAGTGACAAAATGAGGAAACTTTGACATGTTACAATTCTTAAACTACTGGTTCAAATTGAATAAAAAATTTAATATATCGTGTTGATATAAGGCCTAATTAGTAACAGAAAAATCAGGCTTCTTGTTTTATCCACAACGAAGTTTTAGGGGGGTCGAATATGGCCTGAATTGCTTCGAGAAAAGGATGGTACGGCTGTGCTTGCTCGACTTGGTGGTGCACTGCCGTGCACCCAGATTAAATTCTGATTGATTTCCTTCCTTTATTAAGACGGAAATGTGAACACCATTTTGGTGTTGATGTATGGTTGAATTACAGAACAGCATTGCGGTCGTAGTCTCTCTAAGCCGTACGAACTAAATAACGCACGTTACAAAATTGACGAGGTGGTGACTGTACTTATCATATATGATCCGGGTGAGTCGACGAAATGTATGATTCGTGGAATTACGTTTAAGTACGCATGTCGCTTGTCTGAATATCCAAACCTAGATCCATGTCTTTGGAATAGCTAAATTGAATTTGTAAGTAGGGTGACCACGTTTTCATAAAACTATAAGAACGTACTTTCCCAACAAATCATCATATTTTTTGTATTACAAGCACACCAAGCGTCCAATGATGGGTCATTTATATTATAAAATTAGAAAAGATAAATCGATGACGCCATTATTTCCAACAGACTCAGATATCGACCTTTGGCATTACCCGTCGTTAACATTATCAATCATTTTTGAATACATAACACATTGGTAATTTATCTCAATTTTCCTACAAAGCCTGAAAGGCATAAAGATACAAGTCATCTTTAACCCTAGAGTAGTCGCGCCTTCTCGTGAAACGCGAGTGATCGCGTAGGGAGCATTTTGCCGCCCGTACTTGATACGTTTTTTTTTGTTAATATGAATCATATGCATTTGTAATTATGTTTTAACGATAAAATAAAACACCAGCTATAAGTACAGGAATCATTTATTAAAGTTTTTTAATTAGAAATTAGAAAACAATGCTTTGGAAAATCTTAGGTAATTATTTTTGTTTTTTTTGGAACTTCTTCATTATTATTTAAATAAAAAATATAAAAATAGAACTTAAGAACTAAATCATTCGTTTTCATCATTTACAGCATGTATTTCACCAAAACAATCCTGGTACATATATATGCAATGTTCGTTGCACAGTAACTTTGCACATCTATTGCACCCTTTTTTGTCCTTCTATTTTTCTTCGATGGACATACTGCGCATATTCCTTCTCGAACTGAGGGTATGTTTTGATGTTCCGGTGGCACAAATCGAGCGATTTGGTTCCTCAGATGCTTCTGTAAAGTAATCACGCCGGATCTTTTAACGATATGTGGTCTAATCATAGCCACGGCAATTTCTTTCAGAAATGTTCGACGTAATAATAAAACAAAAATACAAGGCCCAATAATCAATTAAAACAAAGTAAAATTAATATCATACCATATTTACATTAAAATAATACTATACGCAATGAAAACAAATAATATTTCAACAATAGTAAAAACTAAGAACCAAAAATTTTACTTACGTGAGTAGTCGCGTGATGAGCAATTTGCCGCCAAACGCGACACAGCCCCAACAACCTTTGTCTCCTGCGGTCATCCGCGCACTGATTTAATTCTTATTTCTAAAACAAGAAGGCGAGGGACGGGGGGGCAGCTACACGGACGCTTGACCTTGACAATTGCATAGTGTACAAAATAAAACGAAAATTGTGCCTCGGGCGGCAAAATGCTCATAGCGCGAGCACTCTAGGGTTAAGAATACTAGTCATCCAGTCACACTGGACGTACGTCGTTGGAAGCATTGATTTTCTAGTCAATTGTGTTTGCGATTGGCAAACCCTGAGAATATAAATCGAAATTGCCACCAAGATGATTGAGTTGGATGGACTGCTGAACAATAACGGGTAAAATAACACAAACGTAAGTTTTAAAGTACTCGCGTCTCAAGCGCGCTTGGACACATTTATCTAATCACAAACATGGAACTTGCACTCGCCTATATTGCAAGAACTAAAGCAAGTTGTTGGTTTTGCATAACATTCGTTATAACTTGGAAAACAATTCGGTTACTTGACAAACACTCGACATAGATGGAACGGAAAGGCTTGAACCAATCGTAATAATAAAAGTGCTTTGTATATGCCACAGTGACAGCGATTTCATCAATGCTTCGGTCATTTGCGGTTACATAAGAAGCAAGGCTTTATTAGTTTCGTTTGTGACTTTACATCCATGTGTTACATTCTGACACTGTACCGGTTCTTTTGTTGTTGTTACCTAGTTTAAGTATTCAATAGAAGAGATTGTGAGATATTTAGGATAGATTAATCTAAGTACATGTTTTTTGGGTTTCAAGAAAATCTTTAAAACTTCATCGTTCCATTTGAGAGACGCTATCGATGCCTGTTTTCAATAACCTATCTGTCTATCCTCAATCTGCATATGGATGGGGTCTTCGACATAAGTTCCGTAGCTCAACTGTCAAATCTAACTCTAGTAATGTGAAAATCATGCGGATGGACGTAATACGATGTTAACTCTCAAAAGTTACCTAAAAAGAAAGGCGGCAGACTTAAGGTGTAACATAACTGTCACTTGTTTCCATAGCAGTTTTGTTTACATTTCGCAACATGATACCTTCTCGGGTAACCTGGGTAAGGATTATAACCAGTTACAAGTTTAGCACTGAAATGACGCAACGAAAATTCTAAATACGGAATGCAAAAGTATTTTTCATACAATTTCTCATCAGGGGGGCTTCTTCCGTTTACTTATTTTTTTGTGCAACAAATATACTGAAAACTACTAGATTGTTAATAACAAAATTAGTATACATACATAGATGGATCATACCATAAACGTTGAAACAATATTATCAAATCACGATGTATATGAGATAACTATCTATCACTTACTCCTTGTAATAGTATGTGACTAGTAGGTATTCCAAACGTTTTCCTAACTATAAATGATCAAGATCCACTCATCCATTCGGGCACCAAAATCAAAGAACATCTTCTCTATAGAAGTGGGCACAGTTGTGCCCTGCGACCGTATGGGAAAAGAATTGTATCCTCTCTCTCTGAGAGTAGCCCCTCTCTCTGGGCGTACCTTCGCACGCACTCCTGCGCAAGTGCGTTACGTAACCCGGACCGGAGGAATCCGATCGTGTCTCCGCGTTACGTCAGCGCCTGCGTCGTCGGTAACCTTTCACTCGGAGATGCGTCGGCGCAGTTCTCGACGGCATCCGTCCGGTCAACGGTCACTGGATGTTTTCATGTGACCCTGCGTTTTTGGAGCGTTTATTTATGCGTTTGCTCTTTACCTCTACAATATTGGCTAAAAGTTATGACTCAATCTATAGAGTAACATATTTTTTTTGCTATTTACTTTACATAAGAAAATTGGAAATGTAAGTATGCTAACATTCGATAGATTTGGCCAATTTCGCTATAGTATCTAGATATCTACCTGTATGACCGACAAGTTTTCCTTTCATTTTAATAGCCAAAAGTGACAGGCTGTTATTATTTAAGTTATTTTATGTCAAGTTTTGCTCAGTCTCTAATAGATTCATGTCAGAAAACGAATTCCTTTGGACGTGATTCTCCCAAAACACTAATAAAGTTATGTATCTTAATGTATGTACGTGCCCAAGAAACGCGGGTTACTCCTAAGATTGAAACGAAGAAAAAAGTGGGTCATAAACATAGTAATCGTAATAAGCATGGTTTTACAACAAAGGTCAGTCTTGTAAGTCAATTAATTTTAAAAAGTAGTTTAATGCGCAGGTGACGTAAGCTTGGTCATGTATGTTTGGTAAAGGTCAGGATCTTGCCACTTGGCTGTTCTTCGTCTCACTTTCACCTTTCGCCGCGAGGTCGCTAAACCTGCCAATTTATGTTCCTGCACATCTGAGCGAATATTAAGAATGCATTTTGAACCGACCGACCGATTGAAATGAGTATTTTATTTTCACTTCTCATGCTCGTAAAGTTCGTCTTCTTTATGTTGGGTATAGGCTGCATAATAGCGCTTTTTATGCACTAGTGCATAAAGTAAAATCTTCGTCTCAGACTCAATAAGACAAGGTCGTCAGGTAAACAGACTCACACTTATTTTTTCTTTGTGTTGCAATTTGCAATTGTTTTTTTGCAATATTGCTGTTTAATTTCCTCACAATTGATGAAGTGAAAATCAGAATGTACCTATAACTCGTAAAAACCCATTTTACCCTCGACTCGTTTTTACCCTCCTGCGGCTAAAATAGTGCGTTGTATGCATTTGTTGAAGTTGAAAAAAAACTAGCTTTTTTGGACTAATTCTTGCACGATGGTGCGAAACCCTTCGAGTGAGAGTCCAACTCGCACTTGACCGATTTATTTATTTGGAATCATTCTTTGTACTTACGTTAAACAGTTTTATCCCTACCAAGGGAACGTGTACGAACAATGATAGCACTTGCGTAGCCCTTCCCGGAACCAGATTGAGAAACCGTAATTGAAACCACGTGGGAAATAAAGTACGGTAACAAATTAACTCCTTTGTGTGGGTCGTCTGACCCGGACTGGCCCAGATTACGTTGAAACGAAACGACAACAACTTTATGTCTGACCAAAATCTGAACTGAAATACATAAAACCAATTCAATTCCCAATAAAGATAACATGAGAAAATTTAATAGGAAGGGGCTATTTCATTTAAAAGTATACAATATTAAATTAACCAAAGAAAACTAACTAAAACCAAAAGTTAGCTTGAAAACTTTCTTTCTTTTGGACAACATTCTAATAGTATATTCCCTGTGTATTCTATCCTACAACATTGATTAGCCTTACAGGTCGAAGAAACTAAGTAGTTCTGGTTCCAATGACCATTTCCGATCGGTACCGCTTCTGTCAAGACAGTCTCCACGAGTCCCGTCGCTATGGTCACCGTAACCGCCCTTTCATTTTCGTGATTTGAGTATTTAGAACAAAGGAGCGGGTTGTATCCCGCTGGCCATATGTGTAGGAAACCCATGCTGAATGACTTCTTGTCGCTAGCGGCAGTTGCAATTTTGAGTTCCTACTATTCGCGAAATAATAGGAAACGTTTTCGTCATTTTCAATCTGTAAGTAGACATCGTATCTAATATTCGAAACAACACACGTTTCAACTACAACTACATAATTTCGGTTTTGATGTATCACTTCACTACTGGGGCCCGATGCTGCTCTGAGAAACGCACTTATATTGGATCGCTATCGCATCTAAAACACCCAAAATGGCGTCATTTGGTATGGTCCTAAAGAATCGCAAATAGATCGTAAATAGATTGCAAGCAAAATAGATTGCAAGCAAATCGTATACGCTTTGCTTGCAATCTATTTACGATCTATTTGCGATTCTTTAGGAGCATACCAAATGACGCCATTTTGGGTGTTTTAGATGCGATAGCGATCCAATATAAGTGCGTTTCTCAGAGCAGCATCGTCAGGCCCCTGAGCATGGGCAACCGTAAAAAAAATGCATTCCAAGATTTGTTGCACGATGTTATTTAGTTACAAAATGACCTCGTAAAAGCGTATTCAAACTATGTTACTTAGATCTTTGGAACAAGTGGTCACCCTACCGCCGCGCCGGGTGACTTTCATCCACTCTCACTCACGACCCGGGGGTCACCGCGCGAAATTGTCGTGTCACCTGAGTGATTGGACAGTTTCGTGTCGTTTGAGGCCGTTTACAAGAATTTTGTTCAGATATACAACATTTAACATAAAAATAAGTAATCGTCGACTGACGGAACACTCATTCACCTATTGCATGACGTATAGAGTAGATGGAACCTATACTCTAAGGAATGCAATGTGATTTTACTGTTTTGTTCTGCAATAAAATAAAATAAATAAAATAAAGATTTTCGCTGAAGACTAAGGCCCATTTGCACCAAAAGCACTAAATAGGATTAGCGTTTAGCGCGCTAATCGCATTAAGGTTTGACATATTTCATACATTTTGACAGCTGCTAAATAGAAGAGAAGAGTATTAGTATTTTTTGTGCAAACGGACCTACACCCCAGTAATGATTACTGGACAATGACTGTGTCGACTAGCACTGTAATTTGGCAATTTCTATAATGTATTACAAAACATAAGTAGTAGGAACATACGTGCATAGGCACAGTGAAATTTTTGTAAAAATTTAAAAAACCTCGCTTCGCTAATGACCAGCAAATGAGACATTTTGGACACAACAGTGACGAGTTAAAGATTTATTCGATCCCTGTGATAATGATAAAAGATCATGACCAGTTGCTGAAAGCTTAATGCCTCAATGCATGCGCATGTGCCCACTTGATCATCGACTTACAATTTCAATTCAAATCAGTTGCTCGTTGACATAACAATACGACCCGGCAAGTTCCTACCCACCTTCCGTTTCCGCTCACACAACAAACACAGAACCATAAAAAGGTGTGAACTTCAAGAGAAAGTTCATATGTTCACGACACAATGTTAATTCGTGTCTAGACCTGACTACCCACGATTCTGAACCTTATGGCTTTGTGATACGGAATGGTAAGGCCGTGGTGCATCAATATACGAAGTAGCACACAGTATGACAGCGTAAACAATGAATGAGCTTTACTAATAAGAATATGGAAATTGTTTACTCTCCTTGTTAAAAATCTCGTGTAGTCTTGTCCCATATGGGGTGGTGGAGGCACAGTTACGCCACGGTTGCTTAGTTACTTTGTCAATTTAACTAGTATAGTAAACATCTTGTCACCTAAGTGTCAATTCAACAAGTAAGTTGGTACTGTTCGCGCTAAATTTCTTTGGCGCCAAGCAAGCTGACGCCTTTCAATCATTCTCTCTGTACTCTATCTTTCTCTCTAACACCACCTCACCCTATGTGAAAAATGACGTCACATCTTGTCCAGAGCCGGAAAAACTTGGCGCGGAATGTGATTCGTTGTTTTAGTTTGAAATGTACTTAGCGAAAATTACGTACGTAATTTCGTACGTAATACAGCGTGTCCGTATGCTTAGATGTTTAGGAACTATATTATGTTCTTAATTGAGATAGTTATCTCTCCATTACCCTGGTTTATTAGTTAGTAGTTAAAAGTAGTTAAATAGAACCCCATTAAAATTAAAATTAACTGTGTTACCTACTCAAGTTGTTGCATAATTCACAACTAACAAACCCTTTCCAACTACTCATAAATATAGTCATAATGCCAAACATTCAGAAGAAAAGACATTAAATATAGTCAATAAGGTAAGTACTCAGAATGGTCATGTTATCGTAGTTTTATTGTCACTTATGTCATTTGCTTGTATAATAATTACATGTTATGAAAGTGAGGAAGTGTCGCGTGGCCACTGTTGTTCTAGATAATACGATATCTAGATAATACATGCCTAGATGTTGTGTAGTCTGGACATGAGAGAAGAACGGAAATCGATTAATTTAGCACACGACATCGAATACGCGCGAACTGTGTGACATAACATATACATAACTTGTACATAATAAATAAGTAATCTTGTTCGGTGGTAATTTTATACTAGACATGCCCCCAGTTTCTGGAAGACTGGTCAAAAATAACAGGCGATTCATACAGTCATTCATAAGTTTTAGGGCTACGTGAATGTTTAGGGTGCCAAAATAAGCGTATCGACTTTATGTAGGATAATTAGAAAAAAAAATACTAGAGAACTTAAATAATTGTGGAGAAAATGCAAAAAAATCGTGATCTTTTTTCATTTATTTTTTTAGTTTTTTTTCGTGACTTTTGTATTTTTATAAAATAGATTAATAAAATACCTGGAGATTTTTTTACTTTTTCGAAAAAGAGAAAAATAAATATACCTAAGCTATGATTTTTTTTTGACAATCGGTTCACACTTGGCCATTAAAAAAACCTAATAAAACCTACACTTGCACTTGACTATTTTTAAAACAAAACTGGACAATGATGGATTTTCACAGGAAATTGCAAGCCGCTTAAACAAGACAATAAAGGATTTTCACTGGTAATTGCTGGCACCTTTTCTGGCTCCTCCATGTAGAGCGGCAAGAGCGACTTTGCTCGAAGAAAGTTGTCAAGATAATGAACACATTGCCCGCTTTGTTTGAGTAAAATAATAATAGCGCCATGCTATTGGCTGAAATTAATTTAAATAATTTTTACAGCGGCGTTGTCACAGCTAATTTTTCCTTTCGGAAACCAGTTGTTGATTTGTTTAGTATGCTACAAAAGGCCTTAGCCCACACTCAACAACCAACACCAAAGAATCGTAGCGTCACGCCTTTTCCCATGCGAGGAGGCAGAGGGACAGTCGCGCAGATCAATACTCCAATTCGCGGGACAGGTATATAGGCTAGCTTAACGCCGCAGCTATGGAGATATTTCCAACCTTACGCCTTGGTGATACAGTCCAAAACCAATGAAAATAAGCGGGTGTACAAACTGGCGTTTGATATTTATCAACACATATGAAGGGTAATTGGATGACGCTGGCAGAAGGAGGAAGTCCAGGCTTCGAAACATCAGGGAGTGGACGGGAGTGATGGCAGCATAGATGCGCCTGGCGAAGAACCGCTAACCATATTCATATTCATTTATTCAATGCATGACATGTGGTACAAAAGATGACAAATATAAGTTAAAGTCAGATCCATAACAAGCGCCCTGTAAGGGCGTTGTAAGATATTTTAAATTACACATAAGATAACTTCTTATAGGATAAATCTAGAAAAGAAAAAATAATAAAAAATATAAGTTTATAAAATTTTAACATATTTTAACAATAAGTACAATTATCTTTGTTGGGTAGGTTCATAATCATAAAACTCTTCCAGGTTATAAAATGTATTGGCTATTAGGAATTTATGTAAGGTATCCTTAAACTCTTTAAAGTTATCTAGGCTTTTTAAAGAAGGTGGTAAGTTATTATATACTTTAACGCACATATTGTAAGGGCCTGATGATACAAATACTAGATTAGATTCTGTAGCAGCTAATCTAGGCCGGGGTCTAAGGTTTACTGGACGTTCACCTCCAGTAGTGTAGACTAGAGGCACTAGGTATAAGAAGAAGAGATGGATGACATATTTCACTTACTCTAGACACCGGTGCAAGAAGTGCAGGAACGCAGGGTCGTCGCTCCGCACCACGGTGGCCAAGGTTCGGGACCCGGGGCGTCGCTTGCGCCCTTTGGAGTTGGTCACGGAGCGCGGAGAGCCCTTTGAGTCTGGAAAAAATAAGCCTCATGATAACTCACCGTATTGTGTTGTAGATAGTATACACTTGTGATTAATTCACCTCGGGAATCACACAAGTATCAGAATTCAGAACTACTTGATATCCATTCAAAGAAGATGAAATATCTTAGCATCATCAGCATCACAGTTTCAACGGCCAACTTACAATTTGCCCTTTACACACTACAAATTATGTCTGTGACGTAGTAGATATTAGTGGTCGAGATTCTGTATGATTCCGTGTTCCCTAGCCAGGAACCAAAAAAAAAGTACATCTTTTAAAGTTTCAATGTAATGCTCAGTGACAATGACGCCAAGACGACGCTCAACTTTAGGTTTGGTGGACGACGTCGTTAGATCGTTGTGCTAGCAGAATTGGACCTCATTGGTTTTTACAGGGAAGATATCCTAGTGTGGGGTACTCACCGAAGAACAGCCGCTTCCTGGTGGCGTGCAGCAGTAGGTCCGGCGGCGGCGGCCCCAGCAGCTCCATGATGCAGGCTAGCTGCTCCTGCTCGTTCTCACCAGGGAAGAGAGGGTAGCCCGTGTGCAGCTCCGCCAGGATGCAGCCTGGAATACAGATTATCATCAGCTCAACCAGCCAGCCACAGTTGAGGCATCCAATCGCTACCCAGAGGTATAGGCAACCGATTCCGTCCTCGACCACCTTAATAAGTAAATTTAAGTAATGCATCAGCCACTTCCAGTTGGCATCCTACATGTAAAGGAACGCCGCCGCTACAATGAAGTTTCCACCAGCGAAGATGGCGTTCCTGACATCTATCACGTCTCGTTGCCTAACTTTAAACATAATTATGCGCAAAGTTATCAAACAGGTTAATGATTTTTAAGATATTTTCTTATAATTAAGTTATTATTGTATTTCATTCTATTTATTTAAGTAAGTAATCCATTCGCTGTATAGCACCTTTGTTTATTCTCTAGTTATTAATATCTATCATGTTGTGTGCACATTCTTCTGTCGCTGGAGACAGCCTCTTTCCTCTTTTTGTTTTGTTGTTATTTTAATGTTTTATCTCCACTGCTGTTTTGTGTACCAAATATAATAAATAAATAAACTCAGAATGGGGAGAGGCGGGAAGAAGGCAGGCGGACGGCAGCAAAAGAAGACCGGACCAGCCATGTGGGGGATGCACAGAAATAGCTGCGTGTTACATGGATAAAATGACATGAAGTCGGAATGAGGTTGGGTGGAGGTGGGTATGTCATACATATGTCATGGTATAGCCAACCGATTCCATCCTTGACCACCTTACGTAAACAAGTAAAGCATATTTCTGGGCACAGTAGAGCCCCCTAAAAAGTTTAATTTTTTTTTAAAAGATTTTGTCTAAAAAGTAGTTACCTAGCTAAGTATTTAGGATTGGATTGCGTAGATTAGATCCATTGTCTTATTGTGTAGGACTAGATTAGTTTGAGTATAAATTGTTTGATGGACTTGAATAATGCGATGTTCCATTGACTTTATTTTAAAACTACGTGTTACGTTTCTTTAGCAAGGTTCTGACCTAACTAGTATTAATCGTACGGAAGTAGCATTACGATGTAAACGAGTGTTTTATGGATAACAACATTTAATTACAACACCATAACATATAAACTATTACTGGCAATATCCGCTTCCAACGGCTCTAATCACCAAATAACTTTTCAATTTGACCCAAACATTCAGTTACCTTTAAATAATAAATCAATTACAAGGATTTATTGGCCCAATTGCTTATTTGAAGCACATTGCATCATTCGATTACCTTTCAGTAATAAAAACTAAATAATCTCCCAAGAAGCATAGGTCGTGTTATTAACGCAATCATTACATAACTACATCGGTATTTTGCTCGATTTTGAGTTTCAATATTTGGCCATACGATAGAGATACCAGCATGTGGCTCATTCATACTAAACCGCCCGATTTATGTAGACACCTTGAATGATGACGTCATTACGCAGATGCCTACTACTACGTATCGTTCGTATAGTACATGCTCGTATAACACATGATGTGTGAATTTTCGCTACAACTTTCCTTTAACTTACAGTTACATAAATAACCGGCCAAGTGCGAGTCGGACTCGCGCACGAAGGGTTCCGTTCCGTACCATTATCTATAAAAAACTGCAAAAAAAATAATGTACGGGAGCCCCCTAAATATTAATTAAATTTTAATTTAATTATTTATTTTTTAAGTATATAATATACTCAATATATTGCGAACATTTCAAGCGTCTACCTGCTTCCATTATCAATATCGAGCAAAAATGAGCAAAAAAATCACGTTTGTTGTATGGGAGCCCCCCTTAATATACAATTTCTTTTGATTTTTAGTATTTGTTGTTATAGCGGCAAAAGAAATACATCATCTGTAAAAATTTCAACTGTCTAGCTACCACGGTTCATGAGACCTGGTGGCAGACAGACGGACGGACGGACGAAGTCTCAGTAATAGGGTCCCGTTTGGCACCCTTCGGGTTCCGGACCCTATAAAGCTGGTATTTGACGACCCGCCGGGTCACCTAATGTACGTGTGCACTTCAGGAACATAAGTATTTTATTTACCAAGACCTGAAATCAATGCGATGATATTTCCAGATATACATGCGAAGTCCTAGTACAGAATATTTATTCACAACACAAGGACGTTTTTACAAGATAAACGTCTTCTTCTATGTGGACGGCTTGTGTGGTGACCTCGGTCGGGGAGGAAGAACATCAATCACCGGGTCTTGAATGTCTATTATGCTTGTTGCGTCGCCTGTTTCTGATTCCCACTACAATGGCATCCTTGGACCGTGAGGATTGGTTCAGGGCCGTCAGGATTGGCACTAGAAGAGGTCTATGTCCAGCAGTGGGTCGATGAGCGCCGCTCATGACAATGACGTCACTCACCCATACTCCACATATCGATAGACGCTCCGTACTGCAGTCCTAGTATGACCTCAGGGCTCCGGTAGAACCTCGACTGGATGTAAGTGTAGACCCGCGCATGCGTGTAGCATGAGCTGCCGAAGTCTATCACCTTGATTGAGCTGCTGCCTCGCGCTTTTAGGAGGATGTTTTCCTGGTGGCAGAAGGGGAAATGAGATTATAAGTATGTATTATATGCAAAGTTTCACTTGTGTTGTGCTAGTTCGTAGCTGATCATAACTTCAGAAGAAGTGTTAACGACACAGCGAGTACGGCACGTATTCTAGAGTTGGGGTTGTCCAGTACGCAAAAGCCCAATTCAAGATTTTAAAATCCTTCATGAGCAGAAACTGTGCCACTAGAAAACATAACAACACAACTAGCGTCACGCCTTTTACCACACGGGGTGGCAGAGGCTCTGAACTCTGAAGTAATGAAGTTTTCCTCACGATGATTTCCTTCACCGTTAGAACGTCCTTAAGTCAGGGCCGAGATTCGAACCTGCATCTCCTGCATAAGAAGCAAGCGTGAATGAAACCTACAAGTCCACGGCGGAGCTGGTGCCAAGACTATCAATGAATACAACTCACAGGTTTCAGATCACAGTGTATGATGTTCTCTGCCTCCAGCAGCCTCAGACACCGCAGAAGAGAGCTGGCGAACCTCCTGATGAGGCTCAGGCTGAAGCCCTGGTAGTTATTCTTCTTTATCAGCTCGTATAAGTTGATGCTGGAAGGTGGGAGAAGAGAGGTGTCAGTCCCTGTCAGTTTTCATAACACTATCTGCGATCTGATAGATAATATTATTTTAGTGAAGTTGGTCAGTGCATATTGCATGGAGATAGGCATATTAAGAGACCGGTGACCGCGTGAATTTCCCATACAAACGTAATACCAAAATGATTTGAATTTGAGAACTAGTTCAAAGCATTTAGACTGTTAATCGGATTAATACAGTGTTTACGCAGGTTCCTGGTCGTATACCAAGGTTCTTATTCAAATTACTTAAAAATATTTGTAAATTGGTTGAAGAGGAACCCTGGTATACAGACCAGGAACCTGCGTAAACAGTGTATAAATCCGATTAACAGTCTAAATACGTTAAACTATTTCTCAAATTCAAATCATTTTTATATTACGTTTGTATGGGAAATTCACGCGGTCGCCGGAGCCTTAAGGTGGTGTAGGCTCCAAAGTTGCCACAAGTAATCCATTTCGGTGAAGCAATGAGGGCACATGTACTACCATTACGGGGTGACACAGCGTTTAGACTCATCTCTTTTTGGATGACTGTCTTGTCGTCCCAACCATTTACAAGAAAAATCATAAGTCTGATATTAAAATACTGCAGAGCTACTCACCTCATAAGCTCAAAACTGATGCAGAGATGGTTTCTAAAGTAGAAGTAATCCAGCATATGGATCACATTGTGCGCTTGGTCCTTGTCCTTCAGCCGAAGGTGGTCTAACACCCTGACTTCCACCAGGGCCTGATGATGGAACCGCTTCTTGTTCCTGATGATCTTGATGGCTATTTGGTTCCCGGTTCTGTAGTCGAGCGCCCTGATGACTTGGCCAAAGGAACCCTTTCCGATGACCTCGAGGATTTCGTATCGGTATGATATGTGGTCGTTGATTTGCTGCCGGAGAAAGGAGTTTGGGGTAAGTTCGAGGAACTGTTAAGAGCAACTTTCATAACATAACACTGTGTGCTAGAGCATCGCTTGTATTACCAAGTTTCTTAGTACCGCGTGAAGGGGGTAACCTCTATTTTTCACCCTCTCTGCGAGAAAGAGAGGTTACCCACTCCACGCGGCACTTCAGGTGCCAAGAAATTTAGTACGACCTGTAAAATTATTGTTGCTGATGTGATGATAATGCACCTCTCACCTTATTATAACTGCCGCTCTCATCATCAAACCCACAGTTATTGGCTAGATTGGACCGCGCGTTGACCTTCGTCGCTTCTGGCCCTACGAACCAGACCTCAGGGTACTTTCTGATCTCATTCTTCTCCCACTCAGTAAGCCTGTCTCCGTACAGCTTCAGCGCTTCTGTCGGGTTAAAAAAGTATGGTTAGAATTCTACTTCTCCTCATTTAATATCGTAAGTATGTATGTCTTTTGGGGATAATTTTGTCAGTGTATTATCAGTGAGAACCTACAAATGTCGTGAAAGTGTAGATATAGATAGTAGATACATATTTAGTTGCTCGTGAGCACTACCCATGGAGGACGTGACGGGCTGACTTCCTCCGGATGTGAGCAATTGCCTCCTCATGTCAGAATTGATAAAGTAATGCAAATAATTGACGATAGTACAATCCGCCCAATCAACATAAGAGAGACGCAACCATTCGGCGAATTTATTGTACAAAGGAGGAGACAGAGCGGTCCTTAATTACTTAATTAGATCCAACTTTTGTTGACCGTTTTTTCTCAATCCGGTGTACTTCGACGAATAACCTTAGTAGAGTGTTTGATCAAATAATACTGAGTCTAACGATCACATAAACGTGTCTCAGACTAGAGCAAAAAATGCAAAAACCACTTTTCAGGCCTTTTTCCCCGTGTAGAGAAGAGGCATAAAAACCATACCTGTTACCATATTTGTAAATACCCTATACAGTAATATATGTGAGAAAAGTAGACTTAGCCCATTGATGTCCCCACCGAGAGGCACAGACCTTTACAGACCTTGGGTTTTCTTGGAATGTACTTATTAGTTTGAATGGTAAAATATGTAATACGTAATTGGTTTGAAAACCAGCGTTGTGTGCTGCCACCACACCATGCAACATATCCTGAAACCAAACCTTTTTGACACATAGGTAATTTTTGTAGGTATGTCAATGTATTCTCTGACGTGTGTCAAATAAATGATTTTTCTTTCTTTCTTTCTAATAGTAGTAATAGTACTACGATTTATCAAACTTTCAGTTTCTTCATAGGTTAGGGAAAGGAGCCACTTAGTGACCTAGTATTAAGTTTCTGTTCGACCGGGTACCTAATTCAAGGACACGGAAAACAAAGAACCACAAACGCATCCAATTCATCGATCGAATGTGTCCCTGTTCCCTTCTAATGGGCTCGACTCACGATGCCACCTGGCTTGCAATCTGTCGCTGCAACTCATAGAAGGCAGGTTGCCTTGCAGCCGCTAGAGAAAGACAGAACAGGAAGATAGACAGAGAGGGAAATACAAGTTGCAGCAACAAATTGCGAGACAGATTGCATCGTGAGTAGAGCCCTTAAGGCTCTGGTGTTAGCCAGATTTTTTCATGGTTTGGGCGTGGCCTAGCTTTTCCCGCCGCGCAGCCATGCCTCATCCCGCATCACGAGATCGCGACGCCGGAAACCAAAGTTTCAGAACAACGGTATGCTAGTGCGTGTCAATGATAATTATAAGATTATGATCTAGATACATGTACCTACCCCACCTACACATCAGATTTTATTGTTTATGTATGTACCTGACTGCCTGTCTCTTGAAATGTAAATCTCACTTGTTCATAATTGACTTTTTACATAGTGAAATCTTCAATTGACTTAATTATTAAATAAAAAAAATTGTTTTATTTTATGTATAGCTGTGGATTTTTGTTCAATAAATAAATAAAACATGTATGGACGTACCTATCGTTCAAATTAAAATATATCAAAGCATTACGCCCCGTTTCCATTTAGGAAGACAGTCTGAATTATATATAACCTATTTGATCTACTAACTGCTATGCGTATTACCGAGTGATGTTTTATTGTAATATGACGCTTTTTTAGGAAAACATCTTGGATATAGGTATACTTTGCGTCACATAAAATAACCGGCCAAGTGCGAGTCGGACTCGCGCATGAAGGGTTCCGTACTATTA
This sequence comes from Argyresthia albistria, assembly GCA_963457715.1. Taxonomy (NCBI): domain Eukaryota; kingdom Metazoa; phylum Arthropoda; class Insecta; order Lepidoptera; family Argyresthiidae; genus Argyresthia; species Argyresthia albistria. The sequence goes on from OY735255.1 coordinate 12,242,302, forward strand.
TCTATAAAAAACCCCAAAAAAAACACGTTAGTTGTATGGGAGCCCCCCTTAATATTAAATTTCTTTTGTTTTTTAGTATTTGTTGTTATAGCGGCAACAGAAATACATCATCTGTGAAAATTTCAACTGTCTAGCTACCACGGTTTATGAGATACAGCCTGGTGACAGACGGACAGCGAAGTCTTAGTAATAGGGTCCCGTTTTGCACCCTTCGGGTACGGAACCCTAAAAACGCTGGAGGCGATGGAGCGGTGCATGGCAATAGCTTCCTTATATGTATGGGTACACTGGTGTAATTTGCGGAAAAGAATGTGGTAATATGCATGGCAATAGCGTCCTTACCTGCATGGACAAATTGGCGTAAATCGCCTACCACTGCAGCGTTCTTTTTAGATGATTATATCTATATTCATAAGGATGAGCAACTTATGATATGTGCTAAGAGAGTTCATGACTGGTTACCTAGAACTAACATGTGACAATGTTTCCGTTTGGTAGGTAGTTGTTTCCGTTAGGTAGTATTCATGAATTTCGATGGTTTTCTGATAGAATTTTCCACACAAAATTAGATACTTTTTCTCAGAGCATAGAGTTTACTTTTACATGAGCATAAAACTATCGAATATCAAAACGAATGAAACCACTCACGCAGCTCACGCTTCACGACTACCTCGATTATCGATTGTTTTAGGATTATTCGAATACTTTGAATGATTTCTACAATCGAGTGGCTTAGCGATTGTTATTCACAATCGTGCAACAGAGTGGCAAGTATAAGTTGGCGTTCCTGTGGCGGCGCGGCGCCTCCTACACACTTTTATCGCCGCCGACAAAAAGTCGCCGCCATCTTGAACATTTTCGTTACTGGTCTGATTTGCTTCAAAATCGATACCTGAAGATCTGGTTGGAGTCCAATTATGATTCTAAAGTCAGACTTTGAAAAAAGTCGCCGCCATATTGATCTTTTTTGTAATGTACTAGGCCGATTTGCTTCAAGATCGATTCTAAGGATGCGGTTGGAGTCCAATCATGATTCTGTAGTCAGATTTAGAAAAAAGTTGCCGCCATCTTGAACTTTTTGTAACTATAGTCTATTCGTGATAAGAATGAAGTGGAGTCATCACTCCATCCGGCGGCTTAGCCACGCCACAGATTAATAATGGCCACGCCCCGTAACCAATCAAATCGTTTCCTCTTATCAAGCCAAGTTCACAGTGACCGGTTGAAGGCAAACCTTCAAACGCGACGGTTGTGTCCTGTCCATTTTAATTTTAATTTCACAACATTCTTATCACGAATAGACTGTAGACGGATTTGTTTCAAAATCGATATCTAGGAATGCGGTTAGAGTCGAATCATAATTCTGAAGTCAGATTTTGAAAAAAGTCACCGCCATCTTGAACTTTTTAGTTATTGGTCTGATTTGCTTCAAAATCGATATCTAAGGATGCGGTTGGAGTATATTCATGATTCTGAAGTCAGATTTTGAAGTTTTGTGCCGCACCGGCTTTAAACTGGTATTTTAAGCCCCGCTATAGCTATTGCTATGTGATATCAAATTTAAATTTTGCAATATGGGTATGGTTTTCGAGGTATTTTGGGGTTCTAGTGACGAATTAGGGGTCCATTTTGCATTTCAAGATGGCTGCCGCGCCAAATTTCTGTTTTGCAATATGGGTATGGTTTTCGAGGTATTTTGGGGTTCTAGTGACGAATATAGAGTCCATTTTGCATTTCAAGATGGCCACCGCGCCTAATTTAAATTTTGCAATATGGGTATGGTTTTCGAGGTATTTTAGGGTTCTAGTGACGAATATACAGTCCATTTTGCATTTCAAGATGGCCGCTGCGCCAAATTTCTATTTTGCAATATGGGTATGGTTTTCGAGGTATTTTAGGGTTCTAGTGACGAATTAGGGGTCCATTTTGCATTTCAAGATGGCCACCGCGCCAAATTTCTAATTTGCAATATGGGTATGGTTTTCGAGGTATTTTGGGGTTCTAGTGACGAATTAGGGGTCCATTTTGCATTTCAAGATGGCTGCCGCGCCAAATTTTTGTTTTGCAATATGGGTATGGTTTTCGAGGTATTTTAGGGTTCTCGTGACGAATATACAGTCCATTTTGCATTTCAAGATGGCCGCTGCGCCAAATTTCTATTTTGCAATATGGGTATGGTTTTCGAAATATTTTAGGGTTCTAGTGACGAATTAGGGGTCCATTTTGCATTTCAAGATGGCTGCCGCGCCAAATTTTTGTTTTGCAATATGGGTATGTTTTTCGAGGTATTTTGGGGTTCTAGTGACGAATATACAGTCCATTTTGCATTTCAAGATGGCCGCTGCGCCAAATTTCTATTTTGCAATATGGGTATGGTTTTCGAGGTATTTTAGGGTTCTAGTGACGAATTAGGGGTCCATTTTGCATTTCAAGATGGCTGCCGCGCCAAATTTCTGTTTTGCAATATGGGTATGGTTTTCGAGGTATTTTGGGGTTCTAGTGACGAATATAGAGTCCATTTTGCATTTCAAGATGGCCACCGCGCCTAATTTAAATTTTGCAATATGGGTATGGTTTTCGAGGTATTTTAGGGTTCTAGTGACGAATATACAGTCCATTTTGCATTTCAAGATGGCCGCTGCGCCAAATTTCTATTTTGCAATATGGGTATGGTTTTCGAGGTATTTTAGGGTTCTAGTGACGAATTAGGGGTCCATTTTGCATTTCAAGATGGCCACCGCGCCAAATTTCTAATTTGCAATATGGGTATGGTTTTCGAGGTATTTTGGGGTTCTAGTGACGAATATAGAGTCCATTTTGCATTTCAAGATGGCCACCGCGCCTAATTTAAATTTTGCAATATGGGTATGGTTTTCGAGGTATTTTAGGGTTCTCGTGACGAATATACAGTCCATTTTGCATTTCAAGATGGCCGCTGCGCCAAATTTCTATTTTGCAATATGGGTATGGTTTTCGAAATATTTTAGGGTTCTAGTGACGAATTAGGGGTCCATTTTGCATTTCAAGATGGCTGCCGCGCCAAATTTTTGTTTTGCAATATGGGTATGTTTTTCGAGGTATTTTGGGGTTCTAGTGACGAATATACAGTCCATTTTGCATTTCAAGATGGCCGCTGCGCCAAATTTCTATTTTGCAATATGGGTATGGTTTTCGAGGTATTTTAGGGTTCTAGTGACGAATTAGGGGTCCATTTTGCATTTCAAGATGGCCACCGCGCCAAATTTCAATTTTGCAATATGGGTATGGTTTTCGAGGTATTTTGGGGTTCTAGTGACGAATATAAAGTCCATTTTGCATTTCAAGATGGCCGCTGCGCCAAATTTTAATTTTGCAATATTGGTATAGATTTCAAGGTATTTTAGGGTTCTTGTGGCGAATTAGGGGTCCATTTTGCATTTCAAGATGGTCACCGCGCCAAATTTCTATTTTGCAATATGGGTATGGTTTTCGAGGTATTTTAGGGTTCTAGTGACGAACGAATTCGCTTTTATTCCCAGTAGTACACACCCCGCCGTCCACACTGTTACGGTATGGAAAAAAAAAACCCATACGGTAACAGTGTTGACGTAGGTATGGGACTTTTTATTCCCCAGTAGTTCCGTTGGTTGCAGTTCATTGCGTGTTGAAAAATTGTGTCGATTTTGAAGCAAATCGGTTCAGTAACAAAAAAGTTCAAGATGGCGGCGACTCTTTTGATATTTGACTTCAGAATCATGATTGGACTCCAACCGGATCCTCAGATATCGATTTTGAAGCAAATCGGTTGAGTAACAAAAAAGTTCAAGATGGCGGCGACTTTATTAATATTTGACTTCAGAATCATGATTGTACTCCAACCGCATTCTCAGATATCGATTTTGAAGCAAATCGGTTCAGAAACAAAAAAGTTCAAGATGGCGGCGACTTTTTTAATATTCGACTTCAGAATCATGATTGGACTCCAACCGGATCCTCAGATATCGATTTTGAAGCAAATCGGTTGAGTAACAAAAAAGTTCAAGATGGCGGCGACTTTTTTTGATATTTGACTTCAGAATCATGATTTTACTCCAACCGCATCCTCAGATATCGATTTTGAAGCAAATCGGTTCAGTAACAAAAAAGTTCAAGATGGCGGCGACTTTTTTAATATTTGACTTCAGAATCATGATTGGATTCCAACCGCATCCTCAGATATCGATTTTGAAGCAAATCGGTTGAGTGACAAAAAAGTTCAAGATGGCGGCGACTTTTTTTAATATTTGACTTCAGAATCATGATTGTAGTCCAACCGCATACTCTGATATCGATTTTGAAGCAAATCGGTTCAGTAACAAAAAAGTTCAAGATGGCGGCGACTTTTTTTATATTTGACTTCAGAATCATGATTGGACTCCAACCGCATCCTCAGATATCGATTTTGAAGCAAATCGGTTGAGTAACAAAAAAGTTCAAGATGGCGGCGACTTTTTTTAATATTTGACTTCAGAATCATGATTGGATTCCAACCGCATCCTCAGATATCGATTTTGAAGCAAATCGGTTGAATAACAAAAAAGTTCAAGATGGCGGCGACTTTTTTTATCAACTTTTATCTCAGCTTGGCAGGCATAGCATAGCACATGTTGTTCATTGTGTAAAGTTGCTTAGGACGACCGCTAGGGGCGCCACTGTCAACCTTATAAAGTTTCTTCTGATCTCCGCTGATATAGAGACGGCAGCACTCAGACAACGATGAGCAAAGAATGAAAAAGTGATAATGTCTGTGAGGATCGAACTTGGATCACTTGTGTTACTCAGTGCTGGCCCAAAACGATAACAATCCGAGCCATTGCTGATACTAAGAACTGATTCGAATATTGGCATATGATCGTGCGGGCATTTACGTTGTATTGATTGTGCAGGTAATTTGGAATAATAATTGAAACAAAAAGTAAACTTTAGAAAAAACCGACTTCCACAAACCCTATTTGATTAGATTGAGTTTAATACAAACTGTAACTCCTAATCCCCAATTGGGGAATTATTTTTTCAAATCCCATCTCAGTGCTACCCCACGCTACTAAGGAACCTCTGTACAAAGTTTCATGGCTCTAGGTCCACCGGTTTAGGCTATGCGTTGCCTGCCTGTCAGCCACGCATTGTATTTGTACCTAGTATTGAGCAGGTCTGGTGGCCATATGTGGTCTTCATTATCAGTTCCGCATCACAATATCATTATGCTTATCATGAGTAAATACACGAGTTATTATGAATAATTGAAACAAAAAGTAAGCTAATACCCGATACGACGCCATACCCATATTGCAAAATAGAAATTTGGCTCGGCAGCCATCTGGAAATGCAAAATGGGCCCCTAATTCGTCACTAAAACCCTAAAATACCTCGAAAACCATACCCACATTACAAAATGAACTCCAAATTCAGATTAGCTCGATGGCACCATATTCCTAAAGGACTTGTCACAACGAACCTAATGAGATGAGTATGAGAATAGATAAATAGTGTATGAACTAAACATGGTGTGAAACTACACATAACTAGGTATTAAAACTCTCGTGGGATACTATCAAAAACACCCAGTCGTGTTTTAATACCCCTCATTATGGAACAGTTTCATAAACTACTATTTCAATCCTACTGACTACCAGTAAGACACCGTACTACCAATTTTCAGGAGTATCAAGACGAATCCCATAAATTTTTTAGGCCTTGGCTACTTTTGAGGAGGAACAACCGTATTTTATTATGCCATGACGATGCCGCGTAGCAATTATTTTATGACTGACTTTTATTGAGACGAGCGACACAACCTCTCCCTTCGAGAGCCTAAGCGGTAATGCCTCCCGTCGCCTTCGCGCATACCCGCATGCAATTTATTTCAGCGCAATTGATAAAATGAAGATTGATTCGAAATCGCCGATTAATTCTAAAATGTTAAACACTAAACTTTAAGATATTTCGATTACCTATTTTTAGACACAAGAATCAAACCAATATTCCTCGTAGAACTGCTGGAATAACTCGATTTAGGTAAAAAAGGACTATTCGTTTATATTTTTTTTCATATACTTTATGATGACATTATGATATTTTCAAACACTAAATTTTTAGGAAAGGGACTATTTTATAACATATATTTTTTCTGGATTCAGAAAGTGTCTCAATCTGTTGGAATAACTCAATCTGTTGGGCATTTTAGCTGGACGGGCGCCTTAATAATGGAAACATCCTTAAAACATACACACTTAAAACACACTTTTTACAGTCTAAGGACATACTCCCTCCCTTCATATTATCCAATTATTATTAGGTACTTATATTAATTTCATAACTAGTTACTACCTATGTTTATAAGTAACTTGATTATTTTTACCCATTTCTATGTTATGGTCACAAAATTAGAGTCCTTAATTGGCCTATGTTTAATCATAATTTAAAGTTATAAAAATGTATATTGTGCTGTGGACTCAGTTCCCAAATAAACAAACAAACAAATTAATTTGAGACCGTATCCATTTCTGCGTCATCAATTCATCATTAATTAACCTGCTATTTATCACACCTGTAAACCTTTCTATGCTATTTTCGCATACAATCCTTGTTCAGATTACAGTGGGTCTTATTGCCGAGATAACGAGGGCGTTTTTCGTCTGGCGTTACTGCGGGACCCTATTTAAAAGGTCAAGGTCAGGTCGGCTGCCCGGGATAGGACGAAATAGGGACAGGACGATTAAGTTTGAACTTTCCAAAATGTTTAGACTAAAATAGACAAGTATTAAAATCCGGAATACCAACGGTTTTATTTTTATTCGCTCGTTGATCGTTTATTTTTAGATTGAATCAAAGAAATAAATGCTAGGCCCGACAAATTTAAAGGTTACGTAACGGAGACAACCTAATAAGAAATTATTTGTTATATAGGCTTATCGGGGCTGCTTGAAACAGGCCCTAAGTGTTAAAAAGAAGGTGTTATCTTCTAAATACAAACCAAAAAAAACTCCCATAGCATCACGCGTTTTCCTCTACGGGGTGGCAGAGGCAGATCGGCCATCGCCGCAGGTTAGATAAGAAGAAACTAATTTAGCTACTCGCGGTAGTATGTAGTAGTCGTAAAAAACCCCTCCACCAACCCGAACCGAGCCAGCGTGGTGGAATAAGGCTCAATCTTACTCGTTTCCGGGTAAAGGCCTGTGCCCCTCGGTGGATACTAATGGGCTAAATGTTCTTATGTGATTCTACTTTTTATCGTGATATAATAAATTGTAGTGGTTAGTCGTAAACAAACACCTATCTAACCAATGCTTCGAAACTTCTCCAAAATTGATACAATTACTCCTAAAGTTGTGCTCCTACTTGACTATAAAGTTGCGAGACAGTTGCTCATATTGTTTATGGATATTTGTTTTGTTCTCCTGTGGATTTTGGTGGCATATATTAGCCATGTCTTGTGAAGTTACACACAGAACTTGAGTTGAATTGTATCATGAAATCACTGATTACAGAATTTAACTACTGCTGTCAGCGGTCTGTACGGTGTAAACAAATAGTCTGCTGTGTGTGGGTAATGCCATTAGGCACAGACACTATGTAAAGGAATAGTTATTTATCCAACAAGTGAGGAAAGTTCGTTTTTCCTATGAGTTTTGATTTTGAGTCTTGAGCGAACGAAGGATTGAAAAATAGAATCACGAGCGCAGCGAGTGATTATAAAATTCAATCCTGAGTAAGCGAAAGACTCAACAAAACGAATAGCAAATGAACTTGCTCACATGTTGCATACAAAACTTTTCACCACTCCCAGCAAGAAAGTATTCAGTCACCATAGGTAAATAAATTAAATAGTCACAAAGCAAATCAAAATAATTCCAAAAACTTAGTTCGTCATTTGAAACAAGGTCTTTTAACTCTTTTGGAGTTAAACTTAAATCTTCCGCACTAGAATCACTCATTTTTTTTAGTATAATCAAAATCGCAAGTAAACAAACTTAGAATTTTCACGCTTCTAATGTACTTCTTTCACAGGCTTCTTTCACAGGCTTCTTTCTTTGAAAATTATAATCCTAAATTTGACGATGTAATTTTTACAATATTTTATTTAACGTTTTTAATGTTTCTGAACTTACAATAATTTGATAAATTTTATAAAAAACATTAACCTTAACTTATAAGTATTTATATTCTAAGTATAAAATTATTTATTTTTTAAAATATCTTTAAAACTTAACATAAAAATCAGGCAAGGTTAGTTTCTGAACGGGATCATTACTTTCCTCACTGTTCAAACAGTGAGGAAGAACTAACTTTCCTCACTGTTTTCGTAGAGGAAAGACACTTCTTTCGTGCGGGAGTGGTGAAAAGTAAATAACATGACACTTTGAGAGCACAGGAGTGCCCCCGCCAAGTCTATTTGGGAAAGTGCGGGACAAAGAGTACCTAACTTCTCTCGAGGGGTTTCGTTCGTCACATTTTCAAACCCTTAACCCTTATAAAGCTTTACCTCTAGCTAGATCATGTTATGTAGCTATATTTGATAATATTTAGGTAGGTACAGAAATAAAAAAAAATTGACTTTGACTAGAAGCAAGACTCGACTCAAGCTACAGTTAATAAACTCTGAGGATAAGATGTGATTAACAGACGTACAAGACACATAATTATAATACGTTAGTTATATTTGAATGTTTATGTGATATTCATTCATTATTTTCAAGTAAATTCAATTACCTACACAGATGCTGTAAGTCCATTATCATAAATGTCTAATGAACCTTTAGATAAGATCAGACAGATATCTATTATGCTCCTCGAGACATAACGTAGGTGTGCGATTGATGCGCGGTGCCTGTAATTTATTAGTTACAAAGAATACATAAGGGGTTACATAATACATCTAACGTGCAGATATAAGTGACACGACTATCAATCCTATCCTATTTCGCGTTTTCTATCCTCTTTATTTCCTTACATCCCATACCTATCATGTTTATCCCGAATCTCAGTAACGAGGCCGTTATCCGGCTTTGTGCTCGGTCCACCCAAACTCCCAAACTCTCACTCTCTCACAGTCTCACATATTTCCACTGCATAGGCTACACCACATGCTTACCATATATTTCTATTTCTATTTCTGTTAGGTAACAATGTCAACGATTTGTTAGATTGGTGACCCGAACGTATTTTCACCAGTTTCCATGGCTTACCGTCCACATCCACGATCAGGGAGCACTTATCCAGTGGAGAGCGCATAGATACATTTTCCTTTAAAACACAACTCACCAATTTACGGGTGACGAGGGACGAGGTAAGAGAGCTGTGATTGGTCAGCCCGCTGCGAAACTGTCTGGCGGCCTGTCATCGTACATAGGATGCTATGTTAAATACAACAAACGTTTGGCGAACATTCCCCCGCAGGCGCAGTCAATTGGGTATAATATAGTCTCTGTCCACGATAAACCAGAGAAATGGGACTAACTTTTATTATGGGAACTTTACTCAGATGGTTTAAATTAAAACCGTTGCACGAACCGTAACCAAGGAGCTCCTAAACGGGCCATCACTGAAATATGTGGCCGGCAACTATGTTAGAGAAATAAAAGACACCAATAGTTGCCGGCCAAATATTGCAGTGAAAATATGGCCCGTTTAGAAACCCCATAAATCATAGTGTTTTGTGATCATTTCATAGTTCACGAGCCTGCCACGAGCTTGCTCCGGCCAAGCTTCTCAATACACACTAGCATAGTTACTGTAATATATCAGTTGGGTCTATGTTGCGATGCGAATACTGCCCGCTAAAGAGTGGTATTAGTTAGCTAAACATTAAACATATGTAGGTTGTCTATCATCAATGTCTCAAACTATAAAATGATAACGCCTTTGGTTACTCAGTAGCAACAACTATCGCAGCAACCGTGTCAATTGCTTTCGTAAATTATTAGGCGACTCAACGCAGAGTGGCATGATGTAGAAGCAAAGTGGTTGTCAAAAGTAGCATTATAGTATTCCTGTAGCTAAAATGATTGTGATATTTGAGCCATAACTAGAAATAACTCCGAAAATAAATCTCGCAGACCGTAGAAAGTGTCAAATCACCACTATCTTTTGAAATAATGGCCTCAAAGGAATTCCGAGCTAAGGGCTCTCTATTCAGTAACTTTATCGGTAGTGGTTCAAATTTATTTCATGTCATGCTGCGGAGATAAAAGAAACGCGTGTAAAAATAGCCTTTGGTGGCCACTTAGGCCTGTATTAATAAACCGCTCTCAGCTCTGAGACTTGTCTCAGTTTTGTCACAGTGAGACGGTTTCGCCATATCAAATCTATCATTTTCACGAGGTTGAGATAGCTCTCAGAGCTGAGAGCTGAGTATTAATTCGGTTTTAGAATCAGCCATGCCACAGAATTAGCAAAATATTTAGCGTATGTCATTCAGATTATTTGAATTCCTACTTATTTATGTTTTTAAAAAATTCGAAGATTGTAGGGTTGAATTATGAACTGTATGTTTAGTTTGTATGCTAACCGTAAATATTAAAGTCACTTTTTAGTAAAATTCACCCTAAAATTATACTTACTTAAGTAAGTACGTAAATAATACTTGATGCACCTAGGCGAATGAGTCAGATGAATTAACTTTACTATGTACCCCTTAACCTCTTGGAAAGGTTGCTCCTCTCAAAGGTTGCTCGTTTATTTTTAGGCACGGCCCTTCTCTATAGGAGCGTGACTTTGTTCCCCAACCTCGTTCAGGCGTTTGAAGCCCTTGCAATCCAAACAAATGTAAAAATTCCCAGGATAGACAGCTTACTCGGGTATTTTAAACATTTCAAGCGACGCACCTACTACGAGCCTTATTTATGTGAAATTCTTTAGATGAAAAACAACGTATTGTACATATCCATTATGGATGTTTCATCTTCGCGCCACGACAATCAATTTCCTTTTGTTCCCATTTTCCGATGACAAGCCCCGTAGGCGAAGTGCTGATATGTATTCTTCGTCTTTGTCGGTCCCTCAATACTGAGGATCGTGGCGGCATGCTCTCCTCCATTGCTGACGGCTCTGCTTGTATGGTACGCGCTGTGTGTGTAGCGTACCCCCTGTCGCCTCTACATCTAGTTGGAGCACGTCCTCTGGCGCGTTTGCCTTCCATTTGACCCTTTATAATGTGCTTCTCCAGTCGGTGCCTGGATGAACGCATCATGTGACCGAAGAAGCTTAGGGTTCTTTCCCGGCAAATGGTCAAGAGCCGTTTTGTGATCTTCAGTTCACTCAGAATGTCTTCTATCTAGTAGATAATCCGTATAGTATACGGATGTATTGTATGGATTTCAACTGAAAATTCATATCGGGATGTATTAATTCGTTAACAACGACGACAACGCTGTATCCCGTGCCTCTAAACAACGTAGTCCATTTTTCTCTACAGCTCAACTCAATCGCTATCACCAGCCCATATCAAGAGACATCTTCGGCGAAACCGTGAACACAGAACAGCAGGGCCCGAATTCTACTGTACACATCCATACCACGAGCCTGGCACAAACTTGAATACGAGGCATTTGGTATTCTACTAAAACCGGAATCCAATTCACAAGCGCCAGCGTGACGCCAGCCTACTTCGTATTCTACTATCCAAAACGTACTTACGCTGGCGTCAAACTGGCGCCAGCGTAAGAACGCTTTGGACAGTAGAACAAACTACGCTGGCGTCAAAATGGCGCCAGCGTGAGTACGATTTAGAATACGAAGTAGGCTGGCGTCACGCTGGCGCTTGTGAATTGCGATTCTGGTTTTAGTAGAATACCAAATGCCTCGTATTCAAGTTTGTGCCAGGCTTGTGGTATGCTTGTGAACGGTAGAATTCGGGCCCAGGGCGCGTCTTGTTTAATGAACAAGTTTGTAAGAAACGCAAGAGGCTTGTGTATTTAGGTCAAGCACCGGGTTGGTGCTAGTGAAGCGAGCTCTCCAATTGGTGGAAAAGTCAAGAGAGATACTACTTAGTGCCTTCAAAATGCTATGGACTAAATAGATTATAGAGACGGGGCCTGAAACTATTATCTCGGATTTTCATTACTTTGAAACACTGACTAAAAGTGGGCGCAGTTGTGCCTCTGCCAACCCTTGGGAAATGGGAAAAGGCGTGACGCTATGTTTGCTATACCTACTCGAAAAGGTACCAAGTCTTAAGTTTCTACGAATATGTTATTAAACATTCTGCCACCTTACATGGGAAATTCCATGACGATATGTCTGTTTAATATCCTCTAATATACCTACTATACTATATACTATGTTTCTTTAGTGCTGGTAAATCTGTGCTACACTAACCCATAATACTTACCCTTTACGGATCACGAGAGGTTATCTTTACGTAACCCCTTTCATACTTGGAAGATTATCTGAGAAACATCCTAAACAAATATTGACAATACTGTTCCAGAAAATAATATCAGCGAAGTAGGGGATGAAATAAATAAAAGCTTATTTTGGTTGAGACTGAGCTACATTACGATTTGCTTCGGGGCTACAAAGCCGTATTAAATTAAAGTCATTATAATTCTAGTACGAGTAGAGTACTCCGTGGTCTAGTGGGTTTCACCTTGCTTCTCACGCAGGAGATGCAGGTTCGAATCCCGGTGCTGACCAATGACCATGTACCAATGAGATGATTAATTTGTCTTAAGTACATTATCGGACACTCCGTGTTTCGGATGGCACGTTAAACTGTAGGTCCCGGCTACTATCACTACTTCGTAGTATGTAGTAGTCGTAAAACCCCTCCACCAACCCGCACTGAGCCAGCGTGGTGGAGTATGGCTCAATCTTACTCGGATCCGGGTAAAGGCCCGTGCCCCTCGGTGGGGACATTAATGGGTTACATTTACATTTTATAATTCTAGGTCTTAAAACCACTTCACTCGCAGAAGCATACCGCTCGAACGACCAAACAATGGCGAACTATTGTTATATAAGATGTGTCGGCGAACCAGTTAAATCAGTCGTCTATCCTCAGAGAGGGCATAGCACGTCTTCTCATCAATCAAGCTAAGTCTTCCAACGATCTTTTGGCTGTTGAGTGACGACAGGGGGCGCCACTTCTAACCTGCTATCAAAACAGACCTTTCATTTCGGGATTTGAGTTTATGGGTTATGGATTTATGGACTTATGGACTTTCGGGGTTTTGACCTTATGGATTATGATGCGCACCCGTCTACAAAGGAGCGTCCGTGGACAATGGTGCTCGGAAGTCAGACTGCGTCACATTTTTCCTGGCGAATTCATTATTGTTCCTCGGGCGTACGCAGTAAGGTTGATATCGATTCTCCATCAATCTCCGAAACTCCCTAATATACAGGGTGAAATTAAATTAGCCGACCATATTTTGAGGAATGATAGTACCCATCATTGTGAACAACTTTCCCTATGAAACATATGGTCGCAAATGAAAAACATTTTGCGTCCCCCAGTACATTGCCCCGATCAGCTGATTTCAAGTTACTATGGGAGACCCAAAATTTTTTTTAGTTTGCGACCATATGTTTCATAGGGAAAGTTGTTCACAATGATGGGTACTATCATTCCCCGAAATATGGTCAGCTAATTAAATTTCACCCTGTATATACCATTTGGTAACTTTTGCATAGTTACTGACTATACATTTAATTTGAAGCGGAATGTTGAAAAAATACTTGTTGTCTTACGAATTTTAGTACGGTTTAAGTGTGTTTATTAGGAGAACAGGCTTTTACTATACGATGAAGTAGAGAGCTGCTCACTAACGGTATGGTTTTGGTTACCCCATATTAGTAAGCAGCTCACCAGCCAGCTTCACCATTGAAACTTTCAGAATAAACCTGGAATATTTCGTTTACAATAAATAATATTCAAAGGCAAAATTAAATTTATTCCGAGAACCGTCCCAAAACTAGCCGTGAACTTTGAGTGATAAGGTGAGCCGTGAAGCAGTTTTTAGATTAAAACTGATATTGCTTTCGAAAACTTTTTCGACGAGGGGCCCAAAAATAATAATTTGGCTGGTTTTTTCATCGCATGGCGTGTAGATTTTACCGAGAATTCTTCAATGACCATATATTAATTCGTCGGACATCCTAGACATGATTTACACCCACTATGCTATGCTGTAATTACACCCTAAACTCCAGGTAGGTACCTCAAAAAATTCTCATTTTATTCATACAATCGAATTCCGGATAGCCTTAAGCTTGACTTAGAAAAATATTGTTATTTGTCTCGCGACTTACCTTCAAAGGAGAAATAAATATCAAAAGAAAAAAGCTAATTACGCAGTGAGTTAGAAAGCTTCCAATTTGGCGCTCTAAAGGTACTCGTATTGTAATTGCCTTCTTCAGCTTTCCCTTAGGGATCGTTGTTTTTGTTTTCTTATTGGTTTGATGACTGGCCACAAAGAGTTTACTTTACTTGGAGAGTTTATTAGTCATCGAATGCATAGCCTCAAATAAAGTACCACTTTAAGTCTTCGGCGCACCCAATATTTAAGCCCGTATTCGTGTTCCACCTGTCACCGCGCGCCAAATCGTTGGAAAGTAGTACCAGTTATTGGGGTGCTTGTTTGTGCATCCAGGGCCTGAGAATGAGTTAGATAGCTTGATAAGAATCTGTGAAGCTAATAAGGTCATGTCCTTTCATTATGTAAAAACTCATTCCAGACGCACTTTCAACTAAATGTACTAACTTTTCATTTCAGTTTTGTAGCGGTTGTATTCAACTGAGACAAGGCCTGTCTCTTCTTTCGATATTAATTTGGTTTAACTAATTTGGGCTCAATGGTCTCTAATCTGGTTGACGCTACTTGTGAACGACGATGAGTTGGAACGTTGTACTCCTTCGGTTTAGTTCAGCGACCGCTCGGTCTAAGACCTAGTCTCTAGGTCTGGGCGAATTCAAGGATAGGTGACACACAATAGCGAGTCGCCGTGTCTCCATTGATAGATCTAGTCGAGAAAAGCCGCCAAGAGCAATAACTTATAACTAAGGGTCTCAAATAGACATAGACATACGTTTATTCACTGAAGACCTAACACACATAGGTTAGGCCATGGCCATTGGCCAATGATAAATGAGCTAGCCAATTTGTTACTGATGTCAAGTCCTTTTTATTACACCTGATTTAATATCTGCCACTGCATAGGTATAAGTTGCTGTAAATCTGTGAACCAACGACGACCAGCCAGAATGCCTGGTTCTAATCCTCATCGAGGAGGAATAGAATATTCGTATTTAAAATGTAGGTCTGCACAAATTATGTGAATGGATGGTGAATTTGGCGGGTTATGCCGACTAGAGCCACAAGCCAGAGTGTGTGATGCACATGGTTCTGGTTCCCACGAGACAGGTTACAGGAGAGGCGGGCGCAGGGCGTAGGGCGCAGGGCGTAGGGCGCAGGGCGTAGGGCGCAGGGCGTAGGGTGCAGGGCGTAGGGCGCAGGGCGTAGGGCGTAGGGCGCAGGGCGTAGGGTGCAGGGCGTAGGGCGCAGGGGCGTTGTGATTGCGGTATCGTGTCATGGGCTGTCTGTATTTGTGGTGTCTATCTGTAGTAGTGGCATGTATGTATGGTACCACAGGGTGCTCATCCCATACAAATTAGAATTAGGAACCCTTCGTAAAAAAGAGATGGCGTGAGGAGTAAGATTTGTACTTTAAACGCCATGGTTTCAGTTAAATTTACGCCGGTGGTGTCATATTTTGTTCTATGTGGTCTATCTGTCTGTATTAGTATAATATTACTTACCAGAAGGCATCAGCGGGCGGACCCGCGGCGCCGACGCCGGCGCCGTGGCATTGTGGTTGTCGTCCCGCGCCGGCGTCGTGGCTGCGGACGCGTTGTCGTTCGGAGGGCCGGGCCCTTCGCCGGCACCCGCCTCTAGTTGCAGCTGTGGATGAGATGTAGCGTCGGTAAAGGGGGCTCTCTCTCTCTCTCTCTCTCTCTATAGTCAGGCTAAACATCTTTGGGTACCTAACTACATCTTGACTAAATAGATGAAGCAATGCCTGCCTGTGGCTAAATAATCTGATAAAGTTAGCTGCGATGAACCTTAGGAATGATTAATGGGTTGCTATTTACCGTACATTGCATAGATTACATTGGTCCAAGTGGCCTAAATATTGTAGCATGTAAGCAAGTTTAACACAGGTAGCCCTAATCAAAAGAAGAAATGCTTAATTAAGTAAATATTTGTAAACCAAATGAATATGTATATACTTAGGTCCTAAACAAACTTAACCTAGCTGACCTGAAATGGAAGGTTTAATTAATCAATCGAAAACATGTGCATGTTGAAGACCCGCAATTAGTTTGGCATAATTAAATTGTTCCGAGAAATTCCTATCGCGTGGCATCTTGGCGTCGCGCCAGACCACCGCCAGACCAACACTTGCAGTGTTGATTTGCATAAAAACGGTGTCAGAAACAGCCTAGCCGCGGCTATAAACCTAGTGGATTATCTATCTATCTATTCTCGTTGAGATACTGAAGTCCCTGAATCTGTCCTCCGTTTCTGCTAGCTGGTTTGACTCCTACCTGAGAGGGCGCAAGCAGCGTATTAAGTCAGAGGCGATTTCTACGGAGTGGTGTGATCTCTTCACAGGGGTCCTTCAGGGTGGTATTATCTCTCCTGTTCTTTTATCTGTCTACATTAATTCCATCTCGGATGTACTCTTCTCATCATATCATCTTTACGCAGACGATCTCCAAATTTATCGACATTTTTCTCCGTGTGATATGGACTCTGCTGTAAGGATGCTAAATATCGATCTTGAGAAAATCAGGGACGGGCCACTTCTTTTGGATTACTCATCAACCCTAGTAAGTCGCAGGCTTTGATTATAGCTATCTAGTGCTTGATTTACACGCTGGCCATCGTTTGCCAAACTCCCGCAAGCCACGGCAAACGTCAATTGGGACAACAAGGATCACTCTTAGCCGTAGACAGAGATCCCTTTACGCTCTTAGCGATCATGCGGGCAACAGAATGATGGTCTGTTGGTCTCTTAAACTACAGTTTAAATGAATATAAAAATATAAGGTACAATGACAATACATATCGTGCTTACATTAGATAATTTACTAGACGGTGTGTGTGGCACGTTTATACCGTCCTTATTACAATAATTGCATCAATCTTTGCGTTGTCTGGAGCTACCCAACGCCGCAGTTCTGAAGATATTAAAGTTTCATCACGTTTTGCTTGAAAAAACAAATCCCTGTCAAACGAACAATTTCATTACGAGAGATTTACCGAGGGAACCGAGTTACAGTTCATTTTCATGATAAATCTTCATTTTGAGGGTCAGGCGATGGCACGACAAATGTCACGTTTTGCCGTTCGGGCGCCATTCTGCTAAACTTTAAGACGAGTAGCGTTTCACTTAGACATACAAAAAAAAACGGTCAAGTGCGAGTCGTAATCGCACACGAAGGCTTCCGCACCATCGTCGTCTGTGCCTAAAACGGCAATACCTTCAATATCGCCGTCAGTCGTGTCTTGCGATTAAAAAAATTCAGGCGCTATTGTATTGAAATTGACAATACCTACTTTTAATTCTAAACACCCTTTTTCGTGTATTTCAGTATTTATTGTTGTTGCGGCAAAAGAAATATACATTCTGTAAAACATTTCAACTCTCTGGCTATTACGGTTCGTGCTGTAGGACCCGATGACGGACAGACGGACGGACGGATAGACGGACGGACGGACAGACGGACAGCGGAGCCTAGTAATAGGGTCCCGTTTGGCACCTTTCGGGTACGGAACCCTAAGGATTAACCCTGAGAACCATTGTGATATAACCAGAAGTTTTGCAATGTCGTAGATTCTTATATTTGTTGATAGAGCAGAATGAGACCAATGTATTTATTTAGCTGCTGACTTTTCATGTCGCGTGCTGTATTCGCGTGCTGTATTCGCGTGCTATATTCGCGTGCTAATGGTACACGGCATTTTTAACCGGGTTTGTTACTGACTGAAAATATAGGCTCTAATTAGAATCGCGGATTAACTTTACAAAATTTCTGAAAATCTACTTGTAAATTGATCTTTCTTCCAATGGTTAAAGGGACTTTAAATGCCTTTATTTTTACCTGCGTGCGATTCATAATGGTTTTTCATCTTATGCAACAGTTAGCTTGCTATTGCAGCAAGGTACTTAAAAATTTGGTCAATACACACCTCCCCTCGTCAAATCCGTGCATTTTCCTAAGAAAACTACATCAAGCTGAAAATCTCGTAGTTACGTAAGGAAAATCTTAATTTTCTCACAATTTCAGACAAACTCACACAGACGTGGTATGAACGTCCCACTGGTGGGTGGTTGCCTCCGATCTATTTATAGTTCAACATGCCTTTGGACCTTCCTAACACAATAACCTATGTATGTAAGTATGTAGAGTTATGCGGTTTGCTTTTGTTGAACAAGCTCACTAAACTGAGATGGTAACTATACCATCACGAAAATGGATCTGTAGATAGATTGTTTGGATCGCTGTCAAAGATTAGATTTTAAAGTGGCTTGATTCTGTATACTTGAAATATAGATTCCTTTAAAATTACATTTGCTTTTAAGGACAGCCGGTTCATGTGAAATAATCGCGATCTGTCAGAATATGAAGTTGGCGAACATCTAAGAATAGAGCTACAGATATGCTCATCAGTAACGTTTGTGTTTTTATAACCTGTTTCTTTGTCCTTAAATTTATTGTCTATTATTGTATCGATTTAGTTTTAACTGTTATGTCGCAAGCATGTATGTGTGTAATAAATAAATAAAATAAATAAAAATCTATCTCATTCTTCTACAAAGGTGTCAACACACTGACAGTGTCAACAACTGCGAAGACCTTTACGAATACTTGAGGTAAGCCTAAAATTAAAATTCTATACTTAAGTAAGGCTCCAAATTCCAACTAACCCAAGCTTGTCATTATACGAGTGTTTCTATTTGAGACTGACACACTAAGTCCGAAAGTTTACTTGAGATTCTTTCGCGTCAATGTAACAAAATAAATAAACGGTCAAGTGCGAGTAGGACTCGTGCACCAAGGGTTATGATCACACTTGGAGAGCGTTACACGTGTAATTAGGTTTCCACATAAAAAAACTAAAGTATGTTATCCATGTAAACCAAATTGAATATTTTTGTAGACAGACATTTGCAGTTTTCAGATTTTTCCTTTACTAGTGCTATAACAACTTGCTTTGTACCAAATTTCATGATTGTAGGCCTACGGGAAGTACCCCATAGGTTTTGGGTCCATTGCGAGTAGGTTCATGAAAATCCATTTTACAGCATTAAACGGTCGTAGCGTTTGATTGCGTTGACCTAGAAGAAGGTTGATTTTTTTCACAGCTATATGCGACCATAGACCTTAACAATTGATATAAATTTCAGCTTGATACGTCCACGTGTTCTTGATATAAAAGGTGTTGGCACACAGATGGTCAGACGGACAGACGGACGGATGGACAACAAAGTGAAACAACAAAGGTTTCCTTTTTTTTCCTTTTAAGAGCCCTGACCCCTGAAATACAGGTGTTAAACCTAGCTCAGGGGTCAAGGATCCCTATATTATGTAACTACATATGTTTGTGACAAATAAATAAATGTTTAATGTTAAATGTTTAAATGTTTTATGGATCGGAACCCTAAAAATACATAAATACTTTGTGCTCTCTGCGTATAGCCACAGTACAGGATAATCACCCGTAAACATGATTTACTCCTGTTAATACCCAGAAGATCTCTCTGTGTTAATACTCCCTCAACCTTTGAAGCAATACAATGCCCTACTTGGAGGGCGTACCCCCTGTTCGTACACAAGTCCCATTTCTCCCTATTACTATGACGTCATAGCCCTATAGTCCACACATCCCTGCTGATGTTACACAAGGGTAGCACATTCGAGACCTTATTCTCAATCCTCTCTGCTCGCGTTGCGAATGTCGTCTATAAACACGAACACGAGCCTACAACATCTGTGTTCTGGCTGATAAGTCCACACATATTACACAATATTCTTAGACGAATATCGGTCCCTTCCAGTCAGTCCACAGTCACGGAAAGGAAACAATAGGTGATTTTGTTTACCGTTAATACGTTAAGTAGGACACATTATACTTTTCAGATACTTTACTTATTATTCCTGATTGAAAAAAAATTGGACGAAGCTCGTTTCGTTTCGTTTATACTTTATTGCACAGAAAACATAATACAGACACTTAATATTAGAAAAAACATGTACAAAGGCGAGCTTATCTCTAATAAGAGATCTCTTCCAGCAAACCTAGGATGGAGAGGATAATTTAATAAAAGGTAGACCTACATAAGTGCACAACGATAAATATTAAAATAATAGACTACTTACTAATAAATACATAAATACAGATAAAAACAAAAAACAAAATATAATATATAAATAGATACTAAGGTATATTAAGGTAGAGAAAGATAGTGTTCCTTCAAGCGTTTTTTTAAAATGTTGAGTGAAGGACTGTCCCTGATACCACTGGGAAGTTTGTTCCAAAGTCCAATAGCACGGAGACGGAACCCATGCTCATATGCGGATGTGTTGTGTTGCGGAGTTATAAGCAGTGACCGAGTGTGTGGTCTCCTGGGCCTATCCGAAGACAAAAATTCAAATCGATCTCGCAAGAAGCCAGGATAGCGTGGATTAAATAATATGTTGAAGAGGCAGATGAGGGTGTGGAAATCCCGACGAAGACGGATAGGTACCCACTTCAGCTCCCTGCGAAACTCCGAGACATGGTCGGTCATACTTGCGCAGACCGAAGACGAAACGAATCCCGAGATTTTGAAGTCGCTCGAGTTTATTCAGTTGATCTTCGTTTGCGCTGACCCAACAGACATCAGCGTAATCGATAAGAGGAAGGAGCTTATGAGTAATGAGTAGATAACCCATACAAACAGAAAAAGATTTTTTAAAATCGGTTCATAAATAGGACCAACTTAGAGGTAACACACATTAAAAATAATAATGATAAAAAACATACAACCGAATTGAGAACCTCCTCGTTTTTTGAAGTCGGTTAAAAAGAGAGAGAGTCTGCTTTGCTGGAGATTTGGATTCGAATCACAGTGTACGTAAGAGTCAAGTTCGGTCGTCTGCCAGCTCACATGGACAATATGCTGCTGGTTTTGTGATAGGTAACACAAAACTCGTGTGTACTTTGACGATCCACAGATGTTTCTAATATGAAAGTTGATCCCCGATTACTACTGATTTTGCCGCCTTAGTGCCACTAGATTTAATGCTGAACTCGGTTAAAGTTTCACAATTCTGTATTGTACTACGTTGTCAAAGTTATCCGGGAATATTATTATCACGTGTTTTGCCCGACTTCTTCGTGTTAGCACAGATGTTAGGAAATGTGTCGAGCCTCGTTTCTGATGTTTACGTTTAGAAAACCAACGCGTAGCCAACGTGAGAGAAGCCTGTTGTTTTCGATTAAGAGTTAGAATTTCAGTGAACGGGAATAAAAAAAGGTTCGGAACGTCTTCATAAATCAGAGAATGAGAGGTTGTTGAACAATCTTTTTGTATGAAATATTCATACAACGCGCCAATGTTAGTAGACACATTTATTTACCATTTCAATTCTTTTGACTCTGAATAATTGTATAATATCTGGTAGGTAAGCTATAATGAGACTATATAAGTATTTGAGTCTAAAGAAAGCATACACCAAAATGTCCATCTTCGTTTAACGGATGCTTTAAAATCGTAACTCCGTAGCAACTGCGCTACGAAAGTTCGTAGCAAACCGCGTAGCACGAACAGAAAAAGTTTGCTATAATACGATTCTTTTATTACATATCTAGCATTACTAGCACAAATAATACTGGCACTACAATAACTTTACATAAAATAATGATGTGTATGAACCCCCAATAAATTAACGGAACCTTAGAGTCATTTAGACATAGTCACTTGTTTCCGTGACAGACTGGTAAGTTTCAAACCACTGAACCGAATTTAATAAAACATGGCCAAGAACCATCGCAGAAAATTCAACTACCGTCCGTCCACCCGTGCCAGCGCTAGAGTGCCAAGGAAAGAACCAAAAAAACTTATAAATCCACCCCTCTCTTTCTTCGGAGGTTGAAACTATATTCTATCGAGTGTTTGAGGCTACAGCACGCTACAGTTCAAATAAAACAATTGTTGCTTGACAACTCAAGGAATGCCATTTTTGACAACAAGGAGTGAGTTAGGTTGGTGCCGAGAATGTCAGGTGGAGGAAACGAGTAAGCGTGAGTTTTGTAGTGACGATTCACCTACAAACAAACTAAAATCCTCATTCTGGCAGTCCTGTTGAAAGACTTCTTATTAATTCTGGATTCCACTCTCGTTCAATGCACGAATTGGACCTTGTAAGTAAAGTACCCACTCGTATTACGATGTAAAAACAATGAATTTATTCATAATTTATGAATACGAGCACACCCTCTTACGATAACATTTTGTTTCGAGTTTCGCTTATGCCTTTAATGTTATTTTCAAACTTTGAGCAATTTGTCATCCTGTATATTCCTAAAGGAGCTGGAAATCCTGAGAAATATTCAATTCAGATGGGGTACGTTTTCCGATAAGAAATCCATTAGAATATAAAATATTTTGTGGAATTATTTTCTCGACCTTGGCATTAAAAAAGATCCTAAAGGAAATAAAAAAAAGTTAAATTACATACTTAAACAT
The DNA here is from genome assembly GCA_963457715.1 of Argyresthia albistria. Lineage (NCBI taxonomy): Eukaryota > Metazoa > Arthropoda > Insecta > Lepidoptera > Argyresthiidae > Argyresthia > Argyresthia albistria. The sequence goes on from OY735255.1 coordinate 12,265,057, forward strand.
CGAATTGCAATATTATTATTATAATAGAAAAATACGAACTTGGTGTCGGCTAACAGATTAGGCACGCACGAATGCCTAATATAGCAAAAAATCTCGTTTTCCGCATCGCATTTTCGTCTGCATTACCATAATAACTTTACAATACTTACGTTAGACCGCTGTAAAGGGAGACTGTCCACACCCATCACTAAAGTCACTGTATCATAGTTTCACCCACAAATTATAGCATTTAAAAATCATGACAGATAAGTTAAGAGTCAACAGTCGTGCCAACGCATTCTCGTTCGAAGCGGAACTGAAGTAAGGGAGGTAACTGATTAACGGTCGTGAAAACCCGTTTTTACTTTGTAGGAAGAAGCAACCGTTTTTTGGAAACCAGTGGTTGTAAAACGGTTCTATCCTATTTATGGGGGCCTTAATGTAAGCTGTATTTATTAGGGTAAATTTATAGCACTTTTGACACTGCAAATCATTTACTCAACATTTATTTTTAATATTTGCTTTTCAGGGGCCCTAAACGTATACAAAATAACTGACCTACTCCATATACATATCTACTTGCTTAGATCCGTTTACCTCCAAGTGCACCTATCCTTTACCCTAAACCTAAATGTATATAGTACTAATAATATGTCTATTTACAAACCAAGTTACTCCCTTAATAACACTTCAATAGAAAACAGTTTTTGGTGTAAGCACATCACTAGTCCATGCACCGCGGAGTCTGCGCCGTTCCTCTCAAACCGTGACCTCACTCCAGCCTCTCCAGACCCCAAACCATTACCACCCTTAACCCCAAACCTATAGGGTTGATTCTCCTACCCAGAAAATCTGAGCTCTCAACGAAAACCGCAACGAGATGATTTAGATTTTATCTCAAAGGCGGTGGGTTTATTATAGGTTGTAACATTGAAATGTCCTTCATAGGGCTCGGTAGCTACTAAGATTTCAGTGAAATGTGTCGATTTTGCGATTGGTATTATTAACTTATGAGTTATGAGAACCCTTTGAGGATTTTGATCTCACTACGGGGATTGATATTATCCCTGAAATACAGTAAGAATAATTATTCACTAGGGCCGAACATGTTTATCCTCAGGTTATCTACACAATAATACACCAGTATTTCAATTTTAATTTCTTTTGTACGTAATGTTTTATTGTGGAGTAAGTATAGACATGTACAAACCGTGAGCTTATAAACAACGGCTATTTCGTTTTTTAGGGTTCCGTACCCGAAGGGTTTATTGAACATATTAACCAGCGTCACGGCTTTTCCTGTGCGTTTTGCCAAAAGCACGTTGCACCCAGCTTCAGGTATCCATATACTACATCTATCCAAGGTTTTTCCTCCCGATTTGTGCAACTAATTCGAACCTTCATCGCAAAACGCACGTTTGAATTCATATGGAAACGGCAATGCGGCTTTCAGCTGTCTCATTTAAAAAGTCACGACATAACTTACGAAGTTAGTCGACGCAGTACCCACTGAAAATAGCAGGGTTTAAAGTTTATGCTGAAATTGGAATAAAACGTGTACTTACTGTAAAGACTTGAATAGTTTACTTGGAAACATTGAAATTGGAATAGTTAGAATCAACTCGGAATATAAACTTCATTACGCCCATTTTGCATGATGAACGACTAGTTTCATTGAAATATGTAGTTAAGTACTCGTTTGCTTAGTTAAAATATCAATAAACAACTTTAGCGGAAGTATTCATCATCAAATAATCTATTTAATAATTCATAAAATAGGTAGGTACTTAGATGTGTATTATTATATATATTTGCTCCTTGTAAAGTGTGTCAGTAATGCTTATACACATGCTTTTGGCGTTGCAAACGGAAATGTTTGGTCTAATATTTATGTTGAAATGTTTGTCTGTACTGCTGTTTTGTCAGTACTATTATCTCTTCTGTGGTTTTGTGTATAAATTGATTCTGTCCTTTATTAAAATCGGATGAACCATTATTGAGCGGCTGCTTACACTACGTAGGTACATTTTACCCACCGCCTTCCTTATCAGATAGGTATACAGGGTGTGTTCAGCTATCAATCGCGTACCACTTTATTTGTTTTACCCTACCCCGAGGCTTGCGTGAATATTTCGTGAATGCAAAGTAAGCCACTATTTTCACGGGGAATAGCCTTTTAAAGTGTTATGGAGGAATACGCAGACTCCTGCTCGAATAATGTGGCGCTTTAATATCATACTTTATCATGGAACTTTCTAGGGTACCGTATCCGAAGGATGCCAAACGGGACCCTATTACTGAGACTTCGCTGTCCGTCTGTCCGTCCGTCCGTCCGTCCGTCCTGTCTGTCACCGGGTCCGTCTGCACGAACCGTAATAGCTAGAAAGCTGAAATTTTCACAGAATGTGTATATCTGTTGCCGCACCAACCACAAATACTGAAATACGAGATATATTGCAAATTAAAGGGGGCCCCGATACAAGAGACGTGTTTAGATACACTTAGGCATTTCAAAATGGAGATCTTGACTGTTTTTTTTTTATTAAATTCATAGCAACCATGTCATAGACACATATACTACACATTTAAATATGATAGCATATTTCGCGTCAACCCACATGGTTGTGGTAGCTCAGCCGGTATGATGTATACTCTCAATCCGGAGGTCGTCGGTTCAAATCTCGTGAAGGCATAAACTTTTTAAATTTTCTTTTTGTTTATTTTTTTATTGTTTTGAGTGCTTTTGATTTGTTGTACGATGGTACGGTACCCTTCGTGTGCGATACCGACCCGCACTTAACCGATTTTTTATTTATGTTTGTTACATCGAAACTTTTCGATTTCTTTGTTGAAAGACCTACTTTGACGACTGGCCGTCAAACTTTGAGTTAACGTTTTTGTCCGAGACATGATCTGACTTTTGGTTTCCAAGAATAAATACACGCCATGTTTCTATAACACTTAACGAGCTGTCTACTCTCTACCTCGCTGCGAGAAAAAGAGGTCACAGCTTGCTGAGAGCAAAAGAAACTTGGAACCGATGTTTTTTAAGTACCTATCATGTCACATAATGCATGTGTTATAATCTCCTTACAACTTACAACATGGGCACATTTATCTTTAAAAATCGCTGAAATTCAACATATTTAGTGCGCCGTAATGATGACGTTCTATGAATCCTAATGCATAAAGCAAAGATAATGTTGTACAAAGTATCAGTATACAGGTATCCCCAAAATGTTTGTAGGTCAGCAAATACAAGAGTATTTTATACCTACATATCAACATACATAGCGAGGATAGAAGGAAAACAATGGAAGCGGGTAGCATGTGGTGTGTGTGTGTGTACGTGAGCTGGCCTATATTCAACAGCGAGTTGCATGACATGCTGATGAATGATATTATTATAAACCAATATTATCTTTGAGGAGTATTTCAGCTGACTTTCTGACGAATTAGATCTCTACTCAAAAATAACAGGTCAAAAGTCAAGTATTTTTTTTCTATTGACCATATAATCATACAGATTGCTTAGTCAACGTAAATATAATATTAATATTTTTGTATACTACTGCCCGTTCGGATGTTGTGGGCTTAGGGATATACAGGTCTAGTCTAGTACATCTATGTAGAGCAGATTGCATTAGATCATAAATCGTACAAAACTAATGCTGCTTATATTATATGTATAGCTATTAGCTATCGCACAAAATACTTACATCATACAAAATCATGTTTTTCCTTTTTTTGGGTCACCTGTTGCAACGCTTTTATCGAGTACCTCCTTGGAGGAAAGTACTTCTGACTAATATCGCTCAAAAAAGTTATCTATGTAGGTATTTGCTTGACTTTATACTACCCACCACTTAGTTTGGACCACTTATGAAAATCGTTGAAACTATTTAAGTAGGTACAAATTATTTTGTTTTATTTAACCAGAATTTAAATTGGAACAAAATTTTATTTACACTTTATTTTTATTACAACAACCAACCAACAATACACCAAAGAGTTTGAAATAGAGTTTCCTGAGTTCTGAATTTCAAAAAGTCTGTATATTTTTTTATCTCAAAATTCACTGGCCAGAGGCGTGCACTTGCGAAGAGATTGCTAACAAGACTAGCCTGGCCTCGCTAGGGCGGGCGGGGTGAGTTGGGCGGCCAGGCGTGAGGGCGGGCGGCTGAAAAGCCATGCTGTAATCCAGTTAGAGCACCTGTGGTGGATCTGCTATTGTCTTTGTGTCTTGGATCGTTATTTTATTACGTTTTGTTTATTTTATACATGATTTTTGAGATCATGGAGATTTTAATCACTTAGTAATAATACAAATTAATATAGCCACAGCTACCTTTTTTCCAAGGCGTGGCATAATGAGGCCTTTAAAAAAAATCAGTACCAAACGACTTGATAGGTAGCGCAGCCTGCGCAAGCGGTTTCAAAAATTTACCCAGATTGGAAGCGAAATAAAAAGTTTCATTGATCTGAGCTCAGAACCTTGGTCTTTGGCACAGATCAAGAAACAAATTAATCTGGGTAATTTTTGACACCGCTTGCGCAGGCTGCGCTACCTTTCGAGTAGTTTGTTACTAGTTTTCAACCGACTTCAAAAAAAGGAGGAGGTTCTCAATTCGACCCGTATGTTTTTTTTTTTCTATGTTTGTTACGCGATAACTCCGCCAATAATGAACCGATTTGAACAAATCTTTTTTCGGCGTATAGGTAATACCTCAAGGGTGGTCCCATTGACACCAGGTCAGGATCTGATGATGGGATCCTGGAGAAATCGAGAGAACACTTCAAATATTATAGGCAGACCTATAGTGATTTTTGTGTTTTTCATAATAACTCGTGCAAATGCACACGGTAAGCATAATATTGTGAGGCGGAACTGCTGATGAAGACCACATATGGCCACCAGATCTGCTCAATACTAGGTACAAATACAATGCGTGGCTGACGGGCAGGCAACGCATAGCCTAAACCGGTGGACCTAGAGCCATGAAACTTTGTACAAGGGTTCCTTAGTCGCGTGGGGTAGCACTGATATAGGATTTGACAAAATTAATTCCCCAAGGGGGGGGGGGGATAAGGGGTTATAGTTAGTATTAAACTCAATCTTATCAAATAGGGTTTGTGGAAGTCGGTTTTTTCTAAAGTTTACCTTTTGTTTCAATTATTTACTTTTTAATGGTCTTATAAAAGTTCCCATTATAAGTCAAATATGATAATGAATTTTATACTTCGTCGTGCGCACAGACATTAGTTTCTCATTTTGCGTTAATTTATTTACACCTTGTATGTCTCTGTCTGTCTCGAGCTACTTTTCACTCTATCTCACTTGTGGGAGTGAGATAGAGTGAAAAGTAACGCGGGACAGACAGGGACATATAAATGTGTCAGGATCGCATTCCCTCAGCGACCAGAGTATGCCTACTTTCAATTTCAATGCCATCAGTAAAAAAAAATACGCGTGTAGCACCGTACACGTGTTAGAAGTAAAACTTCTGTAGCTAGATCATTAAGTGGTACCTATACTATACACCGATACCTACCTATACTAAATAGTAGATTGTTTACCAAGGGAGTAAAGAACTATTTTTAGGGCGAGAGTGTTTTTTGAATCCTGAGCGACCGAGGGATTCTAGAGTTGAGTCCCGAGTGTAACGAGGGACTCAAAAGTAGAATCCTGAGGGAGCGAGGGATTCAAAGTACATCACTCGAGCCAAAAATAGTTTTTACTCCTGAGGTGGACACTCTACTTTTCATCACCCTCTATGAGAAAAGTTGTAAGTAATCAATAAAATAACATACATGTAGCTATACAGGGTGTAACAGAAAGGGGTGTACAAGCAGAAAGAGGGACATCATTATGAACAACTTTCACTATGGGATCGACTTGATCAGAGCAACTTTATTTTAAACTCAGTACATTTCGGGCCTAGCGCTCAGCTGATGTGTATGGTGGAGTTAAAAATAATGTTGCTCTGATCAAGTCGGTCCCATTGTGAAAGTTGTTCAAAATGATGTCCCTAATAACCTTCTTTCGGCTTGTACACCCCTTTCTGTTAGACCCTATATTTATTTACACAATTGTCGTGATATGTTGTGTGTAATGGTTTGTTGGAAGAAATCTCTTGTTATCTATTATAATTTTCTGTATTCATTCTTGTGTTAGTACAATAAAGAAATTACGAATTACGAATATGTCCTCCACATAGTTAAAGCTTGTTTAGTATTGGCTAAATCTTGAAAATTGGTTCTAAAAGCATTTTCAGATAAACACTAGTTTTTACATACCTAAATTCCTCGTGATTTTATTGGTAAAAGATCTTGTATTTGTCATTCGCGTTTGTTGTTATCATCTGGAGTTAGACACTCACTTTCACTCATATTCTTTACTCCTATCCGCAAACGAAATTGAAATAATTACAGCATTCAGATTTGGCGCGCTTTGTTTACAAATTTTCCACAACTTTTTTAATTATTTGGTCCGTGTTTCGATATCAATTCTGTAAGGTTGTTTCTCTGTTGTCACCAATCGGTGTCAATCGATTCGGTCGATCGGATTATCTAATCTGTGTCGAGTACGCATTTTAGTACAAACTTTTTTTTTTATTGGCTGCGTTTAGAATCGATCTCTCTTTTTATTCGGTCTGTCAGCCTGAGTGGTAGTGAAACTGATTAGTGACAGCATTTTTTTCCTTTGTACTGGCAACAAAATTAAAAAGTTACTTTTAGTCCCTAGGGACTAAATGACCTACTTTAGTCCCTGTTGGCCAGGACTAAAGTAGATCTTTTTGAATAGATGTGATGAAAAGAGATTTAAATTTCCAATTTTGAGATCCAATCTCTGCTTCAAGTTACTTTTAAGTTTCAGACGTCCGATTATTCGAAATTATTTTATACTTGTACTTACTTTTAATACGTCATGTCATTTATTTCCCACCATTCCTTATCTACAATTTGTCGCGCTCGTGGTGATATACTTAACTCATTCAATAGTGTCACTACTATTTGCATCTCGCTCAGATTATATACCATCTGACGTCACGTCTTTAAGCCGTCTCGCTCAAATGTATGCATTGCTTTGCTTGTCTCTGTGCCCAGTCCCTTTATTTAATTGATCGAGTACGTATTTTCAACTATTCCAAGTTAATGTGTACCTGCGGGGCTACCATAAGGCTTGCCACTCACCTCAGTCGCGCAGATAAATGACAAAGAAGATGGCTAAATCAATATATGGACGACTGCCCCAGACATGTACAAAGACTTCTCAACAGCCAATAGCATTTAAATATTCATTGACCGAGCGAGCGAAGCGAGCGAAGCGTCTCCGTTTCAGGTTTGGGCAAAAATGCTTTCGTATGTCCGGTTGTTCTCCTCTACAGGTCGCATTTATGAACCGATTCTCGTGAAATTTTGTGAGCAGGTTGGAAAAATAAATAGAATTTTTTACTCGAGCCAGTTTTTTGATTTTTTTCAAAATGGCGGAGATATGGGGTTTTAAAATGTAAAAAAATCGCTACAACCCAAACGGCTCGATGGATATTAACAAATGAGGTGTCGTTGGATTTGTAAAGACTATGAGAGTGAAACAGATTATATAATTTTAGTAAAAAGTCAATAGGTTGTATAAAAGATCGCGAAATGTAGTTTACAAAGTTATTGGTGCGGCTACTTTCATACTGCATGTACGTAACCAGGTACATTCATAAGTTTGTACGTATGTGTTATTGAAAGAAAATTATTTGGGTTATTTTTTTATGTGTGTTAGCAGTTCAGCTTTCCCACCGACATACTCGCGAGGTCTACAGCTCACAGAGCCACTAGTTTATAAATTTAATTTAGTTTGTAGAACTTGAAGAAAAAAATAATTAAATATAGGTAAATAAGAGTTGTTACTCAATACTCCGTGATTCCAATATGATTCCGTGACCTTTGCCGTCGCTAGAAATAAGCACCATTTTGCAATAACTTGCAACATAACGCCATCTAGCCACTCCTCTGGAAACCTCCTGTTTTCAACAGTTTTGCTAGTTGGAAATTATGTTGCATGTTATTTTTAACGATGGCAAAAGTCACTAATCAATGGCGGAAACAACTCTTAATTATTTAATCATTTCCTTCAAGTTCTACAAACTAACTAAAGACGCAGTAATTTATGAGAGAATATTTAAATGCTATTAATTGGCTGTTGAGAAGTCTTTGTACATGTCTGGGGCAGTCATTTTGCCAAATTGCCAACTCCTTTCGCGTCTCAATGATGTTTCTCCATAAAATAGCGCGCATTCATTATGATATGACATTAAATTGTGACAAAATGCGTGGCTGGGGTGACTGGCGTGCCTTATGCTACCCCCGCTAACCTATACATACCTACTTTGCTAGTATTTTTTAGGGTTACTTCATCGCGAAGCGATGACGTAACTCTTATTTAATTTTATTCTTGACATTTCCTTAGTCCGCCATACGACATACCTCGATTTTGATATTTTACTTCAACATTTTTGACTGGCATGAAGCATTAACTTTAAAATTACAAAAGCTTATTAAAATCAAAATCGTATAATTTCAACAGTTATAACAACAATTCAACTTTAAAATATGTATTACAAAAATTACATACAAACAAATAAGCGAAACAATAAGCCATTAAACTTATGGCTCTGTAAGCTGTAGACCTCGCTTTGGCCGTTTACTACAGATAAACATTAAATAGGTAGGTATAACACGTACTTAGTAGCTAAACTGCTAATTTGTGACTTGAACTGCACTATATAATAAAAAGTGGCTTTAGAACAGTTCTAGGTACCTACTTATTGTTTTCAAGAAGTCTTAATGCAGCCATCCATCACATCGGAATTTGCTTGAAAACTAAATATCACATTTGGATGATTCTAAGTGACTTTATGCGATTACTAGCTGCCCGTTGCGCGACTACGCAGCGCGTTTTAGGTACCTATTCCATAGTTACCGGCCACAAAACGATTCGTTCATCATTTTAGAAATCCATATCGACCCGTGTGACATTGATGAAACTCTTTTCTTACAAACTGTATGGATCGCATCGCACAACTGTCAAACATAAGTTCCGGTTCCAACAAAGAGGTTGAACGAAGTAGTTTTTGGTCACGTCACTGGTTTTGGCCATACCGGAAATCAAGAACTCGTGGAAGAATGCTTAAAATAATTTTTATTTGTTAACGTTTCATCAGGTTTTTCTCTCACTAATTAACATTCTTTATTGTACGAATGTATTATTATCTTATCTGATTAGTAAAAACCGTATTGAAAATAGTTGCGGTTTTAAAAGTCTTCAGCCGACCCTGACGTCACCGATTCCAATTTCCGTTACATTTCTTAGCCACTCGTGATAGCACCCGGCTAGTAGCAGTTGAAAAGCAAATATATGAATAACCCACAGTTGAGAGGTTAAATAAATTTTACCCCCGTGCCCCAAGAAGTTTTACTTCAAAAATCCAAGCAGCATTTATTTGTTGAATAAACTGTAGGCCTAAATTGTGTTTCATGTGGTGCAGCGTAATTAGCACCAAACCACAACATCACTTCGTCACGATAATTATATTCAGTTTAATAAAATAACGGACACAATTTCAGGCCATAGGCATAGATGCGCATTCTGGCAGCTGATTATAAAACAAAGGTTTCAAAAGTCCTCCAAAAAAACAATCGTTTTGTTGGACGGTGTAAAGGAAATGTCCATTTGATTTGCGCCTGGGTCCAAACCTCAATCTTCAAAATCTAAAGTTTAGACTAAACCATACATAAAGCCAAGACTGAATGTGCCAGTTTACTTAGCAAGTTGATTAAATTTCGTAATTAAACAACAACATAGCGTCACTTCTTTTCCCATACGGAGTTTCAGAGCCGCAGTTGTGCCTACTTTTAGCCCAGATATTCTGGGCCTCGATCACGAATTTTTTCTTTAGCGTTAACGTTTTCGAGAACGCAGGAAATTATAATAAGAATCACTGATATTTGACGTTTCGATAGTTTTCTATCGAATCTTTATTCGTGATTGGGCCTCTGTTAGAAAACCTGTCAGAAAATGCGATTCGTTACTTTTTCTAAAGTCATTGTATGACTCGAATTTCTATAGTATCCACGAGCAAGAAGGGTCGCTCGAACCTTGGCCTACTTGCTGAACTGGAAGGTGCAAGTCCTTGGCTTCCTGCAGGCAGATCACTGATTGATTGCAGCGCTCCATCATGTCAGACTAACAAAATTCGTAGCCTTTCCAGGTAGATGGGGGAACGGTGTTTGTTCATTAGATAGCGTCACGTGCTTTTCCATACGGGACGGTAGTGGCACGGAGGTGCCGATCACAGAACATTTAATAATTAAATGTTCTGTGGAATAATAGTACGTGTTTCCATTTTTAGGTTCCGATCCTTAAAAGGAAAAAAAGGAAACCACATATATGATCACTTTGTTGTCCATCCGTCCGTCTGTCCGTCTGTCCGTCTGTCCGTGTGTCACGACCTTTATATTGAGAACGCGTGGACATAATAATCAAGCTGAAATTTATATCTGTCGGCGGCCGATCGTAGAATTGGGCACATCATGATGTGCCCAAAAGTGAAAGCGGTAGCTTAGGTGAAGACTAAAGGGGGCGAGCGCAGTTTGTTTACATGGATGAAAGACATCATACTTTTTTTTAAGTAGAATCTTAATTAGACCAGTTTCGCTCTCCAAGTGTGATCGGAACCCTTGGTCCGCGAGTCCTTCTCGAACTTGATCGTTTATTTTCAATAATATTTAATGTAATTCCAAGCGGAATTACATTAAATATTATCGAAATCCGTATTTCCAGCAGAATCACTGAGCCTCCTCCACGGAGCCTTGCAAACACAAGATCATGCAGAGGGGTTGGAAATTACCTTTAAAACGGACTGTGCTGCCTTACTAAGCGCACTAAAGAGACCGTTAACAAAATCTAAACTTATACTACTTAGAATGTCATGAAGCACTAAACACCTTAGGGAGCAAAAACAAAGTCATAGTCCAGTGGGTCAAGCAAGGGTCACCAAGGAGACCCGGGCAACTGCGAGGCAGACAAGCTAGCAAGAATAGGGGCTAGAAGGACAGCGATTGGCCCTGCACCCTTCTCGCCATTATCAGCTGAAGCACTAAGAAAGCGGCTTAAATCAGCCACACTAGTGCAACAGAACAAATTGTGGTCCAGCAGAGAAGACTGTAATAACACAAAACTATTTATAAACAAGTATAACCATAGGTTTACTAACTACTCAATAAGGCTGCCACGCAGCAAAATAAAAATACTAACAGGCCTTATAACAGGCCATTGTACACTAAACAAACACTTGACAATTACAGGTGCAACCGACAGCCCCCTATGCAGGGGTTGCATGGAAGTGGAGGAGACAGTCGAGCACATGTTGCTGGCATGTCCATCCACAATTGAAACCATCAGATTGGCGATTCTGGGAGAAGCATCATCGACCCATGAGCTCCTTGAACACCCAGGCCTCCTACTCCAGCTTGTGCAGGAGTTGGGTTGGCTGAAATAAGGAAGTGGGAGAAGGGGACATGCACAAAGGCCCCGCACATGTGGGCCACGTGCAGGCGCTTCGACCCCCTTGAAGAAGAATAGAATATAAGAATAGAAATCATGTAATTCCTTTCCACTCAGTTATAGCACAGTTAAGTTAATTAAGTTGCCCCCAAGGTCGAGATCTTGCTCTTGTCGCTGTTAATTTTAACCTTATTAAGTTCAATGCCGGCTGTGGACTTAGACAGAAGTCAAGTTCAAGGAATTTAAATGTGGTTGGCTTCGGATTTGTAGAGATCCACAAATATCCACAATGACATGCCCGATTAGTGCGAGGTCGATACAAACTATTGATTGAGGTTGTGATTTAATCAGGAATCTAAATTAAAATCAGCGGAGCTCTATTTCTCAATCGCTCTTTTGCAAACGAGCGATCTTTTCTACCAATTTTTGTTCGCAATATTCAAAATTTCTCATTTTCCAGTCATTCGCTCTGCAACAAGTGGTCAAGACCAATCGAATGATAGAATAAAATAGGCGAAATGCGAAGGAAGGAACACCGCATGCAGAAAATCGACGATCGACGATGCGATTATACAAGTCGAACGTGATATACTTCGCATGCGATGTAACTATATCACACGAGCGAATGAAAAATAGAGCTCGGAGTTAATGGTCTAGTCTATTATAATAATAATGGAAAGAGCCGTGTACGAAGGAATTCGAAATTCCGGCTGCCTATTTCCTTTTTAATGCAACATTGGCAAGGTTCAAGGTAATAATAGCTTCATAACAATCATAACTTCAACCGCTCAACGTCCAAAACGCGTCAAGAATCTGACTAACCAACTAAGTTAGGCCACGTCTGAGACTCGTGCGGGAAACACGTGCAACTGTGCCAGCGAAGCCCTACCCGCCACGCGACCAGCCCTAAGCCAATTTATACCAGCCAATGCTGAATGTCACACTGAAAGGATTACAGAATTGCGCAGTCCCTTCCGTGATTTCAAATATAAAGAGAATGCTAATGGGGTAAGTTAGACCTTGTCACGTGTTTCAGACGCTGCTCGCCTCGCGTGGGTAGCACATGTTGTGCTAATCTAAGGCTGGATTTTACCAAAAAAAAGTTATGCGAGAATAACTAGCCCGGGGATAATTTGTATGACACTGGGGGCTATTTGGGAGGTGTCAAAACCTTTAGTTATTGTTCTGAGGTCAAAACCACCACGAGGAACTAAAGGCACTAAACTGACAACCTTCACGTTCAAATCCGATAGCTCTTGCGAATGACAGTTCAAAATGAGGTCATTGTTAGGAAAAGTAGAAGATACTCCCGAGTCCCGAGTAAAAAGTTACTCTTCGTTGGTAAAATTCGCTCAGATGTATTAATCTAAGGCCTAATGCCCACTGGATAGACAAGTCCGAGGCAGGGCACGAACAAGAAACCATACAGAGACAAGGCGCGGTACCTACCCACTGGACAGATAAGTCTGATATAGCTTTCCATTTTTTGTCCCCAGCCGGGATTCGAACTCGGGACCTCTCACATGGTAGGCAGATGCGCAAACGTTGTGGCACAGAGGTCGTCACATCACTCACGCGCCAAAGGATCGTTGGAAGACAACATGGAAAACGCACTTGGCCGGTTTTTTTAGGTCCACATAACTCAGATGACAACAACAATTCGAGCTGGCCTTACGATCTTACGATGGACCACCGACAAGATGGCATAGTATGGTAGGTATTGTACCCTAGGATTGTTACTTGTAAAGTTGTAAACCCATCGAGTTTGGGCTCATTAGGTTCGTCGTGACAAGTCCTATTTATATTTCATAGCGTGTTTGTTCTCATCATGATTATGGATGGACGGTGGTGATGGTAGGTCAAACCAAATTACCAAACAGACCCAGTGACTTTGGGCACAATTTATTCGTCTACCTACATAGATAAACTACTACATATAATAAATTACTGTTAATTTCAGTTTCACCATGAAACTGATGATGGGATGGGATAAACTTTTTCACCCCAAGCAAACATCATAGAGTAGCAGTCACAGTCAGTAGCACCACCCCAAGTCTGTGTGGCTGTGAAATCATGTCCTGCCTGTGCCAGTTTTGTATGTTTTTATTTTTAAAATGTCAAGGAAAACAACGTTGTAAACCGTTGACATCTAATCAATACATTGCTCCGGAAGCTTGAACAAGTGTTGAGTTTTAAAGAATTCATTTATTCATCTGTCTGCTGTCAGTTAATGCAAAACAAATGGAGTGTTTCTGTATGTTTTCGCTTTGTTTCTTGTGTTTTCTATCGAGTTATCAATGAATATTCTCATTTCTAATAGTGTTTAGTGTCGTGAAGATGACGCTTGGACGCAAATACCAACAATCTTCCGGGTAAATGCGTTTTCTATAGTTCTGCGAGCAATTGATTACCGAAGCTTGAAAATGGGGTCCGGATCAGCTTATAAATAAATAAAAATGGATTGATTTTTCCCTATTTATAGGAATGCCGGCGACGCTCGGAAGGTCTATGCTAGCCAGTCGAAGGTCGGGACTCTATCGGGCTGCTCGTCTTCGGTGAGATCAGTTGTTGATAGTAAAATTGGTACTATTTAATCCTACTTTAAGTGCAATCTTATTGAAAATATTGTTTACTACCCACTTCATTTCTTTCAAAGGTTACATATTATTACTAACATACATTAAGTACATATTATAACCAGTAGCATCTTTACCAAGGCATTCTGTACTCTTGTTTGAATGTTCAAAATGTTCATGAGTCATACCTTGCAGCAACTACACAACCTTCCTTCTTTGTACCTCTACCAACCCACCATGAAACCTTCATTCTCCAGATATCACTTTGCGACATGATCGAGCCCCCTGATTGGGAGGAGGTATCAGAGAGGCTGCTAAGCGAAGGTGACCCGCTGGCATACCCACAGAACGATGTAGAGCTGGTTACTGTGCCGAGGAGAATCAGGACCATCGGGCATGTGCTGCCGGATGAGGATCTGTGAGTTATGAATAATAATCGTCTATAGGGCAATAAAATCAGATAGATAAATATACAAGATTTAAGTTGCTTAGCTAGGATATTTGCATGAATAATTGGAACATCTTCCTGAGCTAGGTAAGAACCTGTATTTCAGGCTACAGTGCATATGTTGAATTGTTCCTAAAAAAATATTTACAAAACACACCAAATTATTGTGGAGTCTTACCTAAATAGGTGGTAATTCAACTTATTATACTTATAAACTTATGTATGTTTGCCCAAGAGAAGCTTTTGGCTTTGGCTTGAAGAGACACGAATCTCAAAATAAAACACTTTCCACAGGAGCCAAGCCCCAATGTTTGTCCGGGACTGCATCAGAAGCTACACTTCCAACTACACCGTAGTCGAGTACAAGTACCGCATTTACTCCGGCTCCATGTACGGACCGGAGCGCATGGCCGCAAGACTGGAAAGGCTGCAGGCGGCTCCGAAGCAGCAGTATGAGGTCGATATGGACCAGATGACGGAGTCTACTGAGGAGTTGCCGCAACAGGTATTAGTTCGAAACTTACCCGCTTATTCATAAAACTTATCAAGCCTTTTTGATAACTAAAATGTGTTTTGTCCCTTTCTCACAAATTTCACTGAGATAGAGGAAGATACAAATGTGTTTATTTTGCGTAGATAACATAGCAGGTGATAAACTAATTTTAACGGCATTTTAGTTATAAAATAGGTTTATTGGACGTTTATGAATAAAAGCGTTAGACTGACAGGTTATACTACTAGGTCTGCTCCGCTTATAATTGAAACAAAAAGTAAACTTTAGACAAAACCGACTTCCATAAACCCTATTTGATTAGATTGAGTTTAATACAAACTGTAACCCCTTATCCCCCCCCTTGGGGAATTAATTTTGTCAAATACCACATCAGTGCTAAGGAACCACGCTACTAAGGAACCCCTGTACAAAGTTTCATGGCTCTAGGTCCACCGGTTTAGGCTATGCGTTGCCTGCCCGTCAGCCACGCATTGTATTTGTACCTAGTATTGAGCAGATCTGGTGGCCATATGTGGTCTTCATCAGCAGTTCCGCATCACAATGTTATGCTTACCATGTGCATTTGCACGAGTTATTATGAAAACCCAAAAATCACTATAGGTCTGCCTATAATATTTGAAGAGTTCCCTCGATTTCTCCAGGATCCCATCATCAGATCCTGACCTGGTGTCAATGGGACCAATGGGAAGGTAAACCCTTTCAAACAAAAAAAAAATTTTCCAAATCGGTCCACCCGTTTAGGCGCTATCGGGGCACATAAATAAAAAATAAAAATAAAATAAAAAATTAAAATAAAAACATCCGGACGAATTGTAAATCTCCTCCTTTGGGAAGTCGGTTAAAAAGGCCATCTTATATGTTTATATTATAGGTATGTGTTGTGTGTAACGAATGTCGTTCGTATCGTCGCATATCAGAAACTTAAGCGGGCTATTTCTAGGGTACCATACCCGAAGGGTGCCAAACGGGATCCTATTACTAAGGCTCCGCTGTCCGTCTGTCCGTCCGTCCGTCCGTCAGCGGGCCCTAGAGCACGAACCTTAATAGCTAGAAAGTTGAAATTTTCACAGAATGTGTACTTAACTGTTGCCGCAACAACAACAAATACTGAAATACGAGAGATATTACAAATTAAAGGGGGTTCCCATACAAGAGACTTGTTTTGATACACCCACGCATTTCAATATGATGGTATATTTCGCGTCAACCCATATCGTTGTGGTAGCTCAGCCGGTATGTTGTAGGCCCTCAATCAGTAGGTCGTGAGTTCAAATCATCTGAAGGCCATAATCTTTTTAAATTTTCTTGTTCTTTTATTGTTTTGAGTGTTTAAGTTTTGTTGTACGATGTTACGGTACCCTTCGTGTGCGATTCTGACCCGCACATGACCCACGATGTTCAAGTGTGGGGTCAGAAGCAATGCTAGTTTTGGATGCTGGGAGGCAAAAGCACCTTAATGGAACATAACAGGGGAGCGGGGGAGAAAGGCCTTTGCCCAGCAGTGGGACATGGTGGGCTCGTAATAGTAGTAATAGCCCATTAATGTCCCCACCGGCACCGAGTTAATGGCCTATATGGGCCTATTGGACTACGCTGTCGGCAGGGCCCTGTCTGACTCACTGTCTCTTTCTAGTCGTTCCATCAGAGTGAGACGTCTATACAAATCGTGCCCTGCCGACAGCGTAATGTAATAAGCTCTTTACCCGGATACGAGTAAGATTGAGCCATACTCCACGACGCTGTTGAATACTTAGTGTCAAGTAGTACTTAGTGTCAAGTAGTACTTAGTGTCAAGTAGTACTTAGTGGCAAGTAGTACTTAGTGGCAAGTAGTACTTAGTGGCAAGTAGTACTTAATGTCAAGTAGTACTTAGTGTCAAGTAGTACTTAGTGTCAAGTCGTACTTAGTGTCAAGTAGTACTTAGTGTCAAGTAGTACTTAGTTCCGACGTATTCGGTTGATATGACACACCATAAGTGCCGTACTTTACTAGTAGTTACCTTGCTTAGTTGCCGCTGAACTTACGCCCGACCGAAGTTACGCTGTACGCTATAACGCAACTTAATTTACGCATTATGTATCGTCAGTAATTCAAATAACATCGCAGGCGTAAACAGGCCGAATTTCGGTCGCGCAACTTCGGCATAGTGTGTGTACACTTAACCCCTTTTCCTCTCAGAAGCACACCGCTCGAACGACCGAACAATGGCGAACTATTGTTATAGTATAAGATGTGTCGGCGAACCAGTTAAAAAGATATCAACCAATCCCCAGGGCGACTCATCATCACAGCCGTCCAGCGGTCGTCAGTCCGTAGCTTCCATGTCCTCCTCTTCCTCCTGCAACGAGACCCTGACCCCGCGCGGCTCCTGGGCCAGCCTGGACCTGAGGAGCTCTTCGTCGGATCCACTGCTGCAGGATATCTTCGACAGGTTAGAGAAATACATCATTTTACCATTGTAGTCTACGCGGCTGGTCCTCGCCTCGCGGACACCAATACCTAATACGAGGAATATTTGTATGTAACGATATATGTTTTGTGTTCTAAAAAATGGCGCTGTAGTTTTAGATGAAATTTACAATTTTTGGGGATAAAAAATCGATCGAGCTAGGCTCATAACTGAAAAATCGCGTATTTCCGAGTTTTCATGCTTTTCTCATTGCCGCGCAATAGGATTGGCCATTTCATTTTAGTACAATTAAAATAAGGCATAAATTCCAATGACAATCAAAAATTTAGTTACTCAATGCTACCGAAACTGCCTAAAACTCACGAGGAAAACAAAATGCCTTTTGCTTCTCGTTTGCAGCTGTTTAAAAACAGAGTAGCATTTTGATAGTTGTTATCGCAGTTTCTACTACCAACTGCCGAGCAAAGCTCGGTACCTAGATATTTTTTTTTTAAACCACTGACGTGTATGCACAGGAAGCCTCCCGAGCAACTGGACGCAATCAACTCGACCCGCCGCATGGAGGGTCGGCAGGCGGACCTGATGGGTCTGTACACGCCCTACCTGGAGGACGAGGAGGCGGTGGAGCGCCGCCTGCCCGCCGACCCGCCGGCCGAGCTCGCCGGCCACAAGCTGCTGCTCGTCTGCCACCAGCTCAAGTGAGTGTCGCCCCCTACCTGCAGGACGAGGAGGCGGTGGAGCGCCGCCTGCCTGCCGACCCGCCGGCCGAGCTCGCCGGCCACAAGCTGCTGCTCGTCTGCCACCAGCTCAAGTGAGTGTCGCCCCCTACCTGCAGGACGAGGAGGCAGTGGAGCGCCGCCTGCCTGCCGACCCGCCGGCCGAGCTCGCCGGCCACAAGCTGCTGCTCGTCTGCCACCAGCTCAAGTGAGTGTCGCCCCCTACCTGCAGGACGAGGAGGCGGTGGAGCGCCGCCTGCCCGCCGACCCGCCGGCCGAGCTCGCCGGCCACAAGCTGCTGCTCGTCTGCCACCAGCTCAAGTGAGTGTCGCCCCCTACCTGCAGGACGAGGAGGCGGTGGTGCGCCGCCTGCCCGCCGACCCGCCGGCCGAGCTCGCCGGCCACAAACTGCTGCTCGTCTGCCACCAGCTCAAGTGAGTGACATTTGCATGACAAAGTTTTTAAATGTTCATGTTGTTTATGTTCATGTCCAATAGGCAGTAAAATATAGGATTTAAATCGAGTAAAATCATATTTGTAAATATCTACAGTGATAAATAACTTTGTACTTAAACCAACTCTCCTTCCCAGACTGGAAATCGACGTCGAGCCGCTCTTCGCCTCAATCGCGCTCTACGACGCGCGGGAAAAGAAAAAACTCTCAGAAAACTTCCACTTCAATCTCAACTCTGATGCCACACGGCAAATGCTGTCTACCCACATCCCGCATGCGGACCTCAGCACCTTGAGCCGGAGTGCCGTGTTCGATGTGCTGAACCCGTCGGCTGACATCTTTATAGTGGTCAAGATTGAGAAGGTGTTTCAGGGGGATGTTAACGATTGTGTGGAGCCATATATTAAGGATGATAAGGTAAATACAACGCGATGCAAGCTGATCGTGTTTTACCACATTGTTAAGAAGTTGATTAAGGTGCAATCTATTAGGTCTGTAAAGAGAGGCTGCCCGGCTGTAGTCCATTGAAGACCCAAGGTCACTGCGCTCCTCAAAAGAGCGTGCCATGTTTATTAAACCATGATTTAATGCTATAAAAGTGGAATACAATTATTCTGAAAAACGGTTTAATCTTACTCGGATCCGCGTTAAAACCCGACAATATTCAATTCAATTCAATTCAATGCTTTATTGCACACAATAATTTAAACAGTTACATTAAAAGAAAATACATGTACAAAGGCGAGCCTATCTCTAAAAAGAGATCTCTTCCAGCAAACCAGGCGTGAAAGGAAAAATTATATGATGAAAGGGTAGGCAGTGCACAATAACAAGTTTAAATAAAATATTAACGAAAAAATACTAAATACAGAAGAACTACTACTACTTATACATACTGATATACTACATACACTTTACATATAATAAATATACATACAATTTACGAAAGAGAGAAATATTCCTTATGGTCTCTACTCACGATGCAACCTGGCTTGCAATCTGTCGCTGCAACTCATAGAAGGCAGATTGCCTTGCAGCCGCTAGAGAAGGACAGAACAGGAAGATAGACAGAGAGAGAAATACAAGTTGCAGCAACAAATTGCAAGTCGGATTGCATCGTGAGTAGAGCCCATTTGAATCATCATCCGCAGAACCGCGAGAAAGTCCGCGCGGGCGCCGCAGCCGCGTGCGCGCGCCTCGGTCGCTACCGCATGCCGCTCGCCTGGAGCGCCGTCTCGCTCTCGCACGTGCTGAGCGGCTCCGGCAGCCTCGAGAGAGAGCAGGACAGGGACAGCCTGCACGCTGCTGATGCCAACACTAACAGTCTGGGTGAGTTGTGTCGTGCCGTCTCGCTCTCGCATGTGCTGAGTGGTTCCGGCAGGCTGACATTAGTTAATTGATCTGTTAGCCAATCGTAATCTTTTTACAGCAACACAGCAGTCTCGGAAACAGACCCTAAGTTCGATAAACATCTTATCCTAAAGGGTCTACTCACGATGCAATCTGTTGCTGCAACTCATAGAAGGCAGGCTGCCTTGCAACCGACAGAGGACAGGACAGGAAGATAGACAGAGGGAAATACAAGTTGCAGCAACAAATTGCAAGTCAGGTTGCATCGTGAGTAGAGCTGTCGGCGGCCGATCGTAGAATCGGGCACATCATGATGTGCCTCGCCATTTCATGATATGCCCAAGCCATTACTGGGCATATCATGATATGGCGGGTTTTAACGAAAACAAGTCTTTTTAAAACCATTTTTATTCAACGAAAACAAGTCTTTTTAAAACCATTTTTATTCAACACTACGTGATGTTTTTTGTATACATGTCAAACGAACACTTCGCTGCGCTCGCCCCTTTAGTCTTCACCTGCGCTACCGCAGTGAGTTTTTATCGTTTCATGATATTTCACGATTGGGCACATCACGATCGTCCGCCGACAGAGCCCTTAAGTTAGGAATCCTAACCTCTTCACCTTGATTGCAGACCGCAAGGCGTCAACGTCGAGCCTGGAGCAGCTCAGGCGGCGCGCGGGCGAGGTCGGCGGCTCGCTCACGCGCAAGGGCAGCGTGGAGCGCCGCGCGCCGCCAGCCTGCGCCGCCGCTGACGACGTGGCGCAGCAGCTCGACTCGTTCAAGCCGATCGCGATCACGCTCACCAGCTTCTTCAAGCAGGTAACAGCGAGGCAGCTACAATAGAGTAAAGCGGGCTACAGACAACATGATGTGCGCAGATAAGGGAACGTCAGGGGCGTGACCCATTTTTGGCTCGAAAAAACTGGTATTTTGAAGTTCCCGCCTGCGTACCTTCCCTAATTGGAAGTAAAGATCGAAACGATCGGAAGAATATTGATCCTTTAATTCCAGTTGTCTTGCAAACGGAACACTATAAGGTACCAGCTCAGATACTATAATATTATGCAAATACAGATGGACCACCTAGAACAAAATATGACACCGGCGTACACTGAGATGCTACGGAAGCTTTACAATGCGAGTGAACGAGGCAGTGAACGTAGTAGATATCTATACCTATCGCTATCTCGCTTACTCGCTAGATAACTACATTATAGTCTATTCGTGATAAGAATGCAGTAAAGTCATCACTGTCCGGTGGCCTAGCCACGCCCCGTAACCAATCAAATCGTTTCCAATTATCAAGCCAAGTTCACAGTGACCAGTTGAAGGCAAACTCTCTAACGCGAAGGTTGTGTCCTGTCCTGTGAGTGTATGTTACAGATTTAAATTTCACTGCATTCTTATCACGAATAGACTATAGCTGTCTCGCTCACGCTCACTTTGTCGTCTACTTCTGCGGTCCGACGAACGAACTTGCAAATTAAATCCCTTATTTCGTTAGAAATGCACTCTTCGACAGAAACAATCTTATCCCTAGGCTTGTAATTAGCTAACCTCCTGTATTTGAAGGAATGTCCCCAACAATGGCAACCCAACAGGAAACCGACAAGCTGCGCGACGAAGACCTGTACAAGTTCCTAGCCGAGATAAAGCGGCCGAGCTCAGCGCCGAAGAAGCTCAAGTGCATTCCCGGCACTCTGAAGATTGAGGTGGCGCCCTGTCCCGACGAGATCAAGAACGGACTGACGCCTGAACTGGCCAAGCTGCATCCTTACAGTGGTGAGGATTAGAGCTCTTAATGGACATCATCATCATAATCGTTTATTTTCAAAAATACATGTACATTACAAACTTGTTTAGCAAAGTAAGCAAGGGATGTATCGCTACTCCCTAAAAAAGGGCGAACCCTGTCTTTTAGGATACCCTGCTACTTCCCGCTAGAATAAATGCCTCAGATTAAAATACTACATAGTGTATATACAATGTTAGGGAGCTCATTGTTGCTTCTCACGAATACGCTACTCAATCTATCCACCCTATCACGTCCAATCATCTGGCAAGGTAAGGTCAACTAGATAAATCGCAAGTTAAGGGGGCGTCCATTAATTACGTGAGACGTTCATGTAAACCAAATTAAATATTTTTTAGAAAGACAGAGGTTTTCAGTTTTTAGATTTTTCCCTTTACTTGTGCTATAAGACCTTGCTTCGTGCCAAATTTCATGATTCTAGGTCGGGAACGGGAAGTACCCTCTAGGTTTTGATTCCCTTGCGAATATCAAGCAATTTCAGCAAAATTGGGACATATGCAGTATCTTTTGATTGCGTTGACCTATAAGTTTAATTTTTTCACAACTTTAAGAGATCACAAACTTGAGTAATCCATATTAATTCCAACTTTATACCTCTATGCGTTTCTGAGAAAAAGA
>OY735255.1:12287695-12380339 GCA_963457715.1 Argyresthia albistria
AGCACAGTCCTGACCTCAGGCTCACGTGGTTGAACAATATGGCGCAGAAGCATATGGAGGTAAATGAATAATAAACAAGGTCGGATGACATCGCCAAAACTGCCGGGAAACAGTGGATCAAGTTGGCAATAAATGGCGTAATAAAGAGGAGGCTGGATAGATAGATAGGGGGACAAAACAAAGGGCCCTTAGTTGAAAAAGAGTATGATAGAGCCATACTCCAATACGCTGGACGTGTGCTTTGATGAAGGGGTGTCGGGTCAACCCCACAGTCAGAAGTCATCAAGTTAGGTATTAGCTTAGCCTTTGACACAGCTTTACGACTACTACCACCGAGTAGCGATAATAGCCGGGACCAACTGCTTAACGTGTCCTAACAAATGCAATATAGAAACGGACACCCACCCAATACCCGGCGATGGAAAACATCGGGAGGTTAGGAAGCCTTCAATTTCCTTAACTGCGGACACTTAATATTGGAAACAACATGTACAAAGGCGAGCTTATCTCTAATAAGAGAACATTGAAACCGCCGCTTACGTCCATACTGTACTGACTAACGTCCATTTGCAATATCCTTTCTATCCATGATTTTTAGGGTTCCGTACCCAAAGGTGTCTGTCTGTCTGTCACCAGGCCGTAACTCATGAACCGTGGTAGCTAGACAGTTGAAATTTTCACAGATGATGTATTTCTGTTGCCGCCATAACAACAAATACTAAGAAACAAAATAAATTTAATATTAAGGGGGCTCCCATACAACTAACGTGATTTTTTTTGCGGTTTTTTAGGCCCATGTCACTGCGCATTCACTCTGGACGAGGCCAATGTTATGTATGTACGAATTGCTGTCAAAAACACCTCCATTCTCAATACAGCGCGGCAACCACACAGAAGCGGGCATGTGCCTCGTGCACGGCGCAGCCCTGGCGGCCGAGGCGGGCGGGGCTCCGCGGGGCGCCGCCCTACTGGCGCGCGTCACGCACAATGCGCTCGACGAGAGCTGCTGTGACGCGCCGCCGGACGCCACGCGCTCTAAGCTGGAGTTACAGGTGAATTGCGTTGGTTACATTAATTGAGTTGGTGACGAGCTGGGGTTACAGGTGACTAGCTGGGGTTACAGGTGACTAGCTGGGGTGACAGGTGACTAGCTGGGGTTACAGTTGTCTAGCTGGGGTTACAGGTGACTAGTTGGGGTTACAGGTGACTAGCTGTAGTTACAGGTGACTAGCTCGGGTTACAGGTCATCACAGACGTGTAAACATCCAAGACCTTTTTTTTTTTTTTTTATTTATCCCCAGCCGGGATTCGAACCCGGGACCTTTCGCATTGTAGGCAGAGCTAAAAACGCTGCGCCACAGAGGTTGTCAACAACTGGTGACCAGCTGGGGTTACAAACCCCCTAGCCAAGATGCATTGGCTAGCTTATCAAAAAGTATCACATGTCTTTGCCCGGCAATCGCGCATACTAACTCCGTAGAGAGTGATAAGTATACGAATGCTACTTGGCTATGTGGGGAGGTGACTGGCTGGGGTTATATGTGACTAGCTGATGGGGTTACTGATGACTTGCTGAGGCTACTTATGACTAGCTGGGGCTATAGGTGACTAGGGTTAGTGTCATTTGTCCATCGTCTGTTGGAGTCTTATCTTGTGCTGCTGCCTAGTGGCAATAAACGCAGCCTCCTTATTCACCTATTTAAAGTTTGTGTCCTACCCATCAGGCACTTTTGGAGCATGCTGCCAACGAGCTCATGACGGCCGGCATGTACGAGACGGTTAACGAGGTGTACAAAGTACTCAT
The DNA here is from genome assembly GCA_963457715.1 of Argyresthia albistria. Classification (NCBI taxonomy): domain Eukaryota; kingdom Metazoa; phylum Arthropoda; class Insecta; order Lepidoptera; family Argyresthiidae; genus Argyresthia; species Argyresthia albistria. Next base: position 12,289,500 of record OY735255.1, read on the forward strand.
CCCCATCGCCGAGGAGAACAGGGATTATAAGAAACTCGCCAACATACACAGGTTTGTTGTGATGTTGTTCTCTTTAACCTCAATGGCGTCTACCCTGCTTTGATGTTGTTTTTAGGGTTCCGATCCTTAAAAGGAAAAAAAGGAACCCTTATAGGATCACTTTGTTGTCCGTCTGTCTGTCTGTCCGTCTGTCACGACCCCTTTTCTCAGGAACGCGTGGAGGTATCATGTTGAAATTAATATCAATAACTCAAGTCTATGGTCCCTTGGAGTTGTGAAAAAATTAAACTTCTAGGTCCACGCAATCAAAAGATACCGCGAAATTATGTCATAATTTTGCTGAATTTGAATGAACTCGCGTGGAACTCGCAAGGGAATCAAAACCTATAGGTTACTTCCGATTGGCCTAGGTTCATGAAATTTGGAATGAAGGTAGGTCCTATAGCACAAGTTAAAAAAAAAACCGAAAATTGTAAATTTCTGCCTGTCTGTCTGTCTCACCGTCTGTTAAGACTTTTTCTCAGAAACGCATGGAGGTATAAAGTTGAAATTAATATAGATTACTCAAGTCTGTGATCTCTTAAAGTTGTGAAAAAAATAAACTTATAGATCAACGCAATGAAAAGACACCGAATATGTCTCAATTTTGCTGAAATTGCTTGATATTCGCAAGGGAATCAAAACCTAGAGGGTACTTCGCGTTGACCCAGAATCATGAAATTTGGCACGAAGCAAGGTCTTATAGCACAAGTAAAGGGAAAAATCTGAAAACTGCACTGTTTTTCTGAAAAAATATTCAATTTGGTTTACTTGGATGACATCACACTTTAGTTTTTTATGTGGAAACCTCATTGCACGTGTTACGCTCTCCAAGTGTGATCGGAACCCTTGGTGCGCGAGTCCTACTCGCACTTGGCTGGTTATTTTTTTGAGAACACGATAATGGTTGTTTTCACGTGACGCTTTTTGCTTTCGCTTGACGATAGTAGCCGGGACCCACAGTTTAATGTGTTATCCGAAACAAATGCCACATAGAAACGTGTCACCCATCCAATACCCGTCTCCGTCAAATTCTGCTGTACCCGTACGATCGTGTCCGAGGCGCGGATACCGCTCAGCCGCGGACGCTACTGCTGCCTCTTATGTTACGATATGATACGGACGGAGATGATGATGAGATGAAAAAATCTGTTAAGTGCGGGTCGGTATCGCACACGAAGGGTACAGTACCATCGTACAACAAATCAAAAGCACTCAAAACAATAAAAAAATAAACAAAAAGAAAATTTAAAAAGTTTATGCCTTCACGAGATTTGAACCGACGACCTCCGGATTGAGAGTCTACATCATACCGCACCGGCTAACCACAACCATGTGGGTTGACGCGAAATATGCTATCATATTTAAATGTGTAGTATATGTGTCTATGACATGGTTGCTATGACAATAAATAAACAGTTTCAGTCAAGATCTCCATTTTGAAATGCGTAAGTGTATCTAAACACGTCTCTTGTATCGGGGCCCCCTTTAATTTGCAATATCTCTCGTATTTCAGTATTTGTGGTTGGTGCGGCAACAGATATACACATTCTGTGAAAATTTCAGCTTTCTAGCTATTACGGTTCGTGCAGACGGACCCGGTGACAGACAGGACGGACGGACAGACGGACAGCGAAGTCTCAGTAATAGGGTCCCGTTTGGCACCCTTCGGGTACGGTACCCTAAAAAGTGGTTATGATATTATGTTATTTCATTCCTCCCAGCAAACTAAACGAAGCGTTCACCCGCATCGACCAACTACACGGCAAGCGCGTGTTCGGCTCTTACTTCCGCGTCAGCTTCTACGGCAGCAAGCTCGGCGATCTTCACGCCGAGGAGTTCATATACAAGGAGCACGCACTCACCAAGCTGCCCGAGATCTTCAGCAGGCTCGAGGTGAGTCGCTTTAGCTGGGGCTACAGGTGGCTAGGTAAGGTTACAAGTAGCCAGCAGGCGTGGTAACAAACTAAACGAAGCGTTCACCCGCATCGACCAACTACACGGCAAGCGCGTGTTCGGCTCTTACTTCCGCGTCAGCTTCTACGGCAGCAAGCTCGGCGATCTTCACGCCGAGGAGTTCATATACAAGGAGCACGCACTCACCAAGCTGCTCGAGATCTTCAGCAGGCTCGAGGTGAGTCGCTTTAGCTGGGGCTACAGGTGGCTAGGTAAGGTTACAAGTAGCCAGCAGGCGTGGTAACAAACTAAACGAAGCGTTCACCCGCATCGACCAACTACACGGCAAGCGCGTGTTCGGCTCTTACTTCCGCGTCAGCTTCTACGGCAGCAAGCTCGGCGATCTTCACGCCGAGGAGTTCATATACAAGGAGCACGCACTCACCAAGCTGCCCGAGATCTTCAGCAGGCTCGAGGTGAGTCGCTTTAGCTGGGGCTACAGGTGGCTAGGTAAGGTTACAAGTAGCCAGCAGGCGTGGTAACAAACTAAACGAAGCGTTCACCCGCATCGACCAACTACACGGCAAGCGCGTGTTCGGCTCTTACTTCCGCGTCAGCTTCTACGGCAGCAAGCTCGGCGATCTTCACGCCGAGGAGTTCATATACAAGGAGCACGCACTCACCAAGCTGCCCGAGATCTTCAGCAGGCTCGAGGTGAGTCGCTTTAGCTGGGGCTACAGGTGGCTAGGTAAGGTTACAAGTAGCCAGCAGGCGTGGTAACTAAACGAAGCGTTCACCCGCATCGACCAACTACACGGCAAGCGCGTGTTCGGCTCTTACTTCCGCGTCAGCTTCTACGGCAGCAAGCTCGGCGATCTTCACGCCGAGGAGTTCATATACAAGGAGCACGCACTCACCAAGCTGCCCGAGATCTTCAGCAGGCTCGAGGTGAGTCGCTTTAGCTGGGGCTACAGGTGGCTAGGTAAGGTTACAAGTAGCCAGCAGGCGTGGTAACAAACTAAACGAAGCGTTCACCCGCATCGACCAACTACACGGCAAGCGCGTGTTCGGCTCTTACTTCCGCGTCAGCTTCTACGGCAGCAAGCTCGGCGATCTTCACGCCGAGGAGTTCATATACAAGGAGCACGCACTCACCAAGCTGCCCGAGATCTTCAGCAGGCTCGAGGTGAGTCGCTTTAGCTGGGGCTACAGGTGGCTAGGTAAGGTTACAAGTAGCCAGCAGGCGTGGTAACAAACCCAGCAGTATGTCAATGTGGGCTGAAGGATGATCTGATAAATACAATTGGAGTTGCAAGTGACTAGCTGCAGCTACAGATGGGTAGCTAAATTTACAGGTGACTAGAGTTTCTGATGGCTAGCTGTAGTTACAGGGGCTGGGGTCATGTGACTAGCTGCGGCTACAGGTGGCAAGCTGCGGCTACAGTTGGCTAACTTAAGTTCCAGGTGACTAGCTGGATTACAGGTGGTTATCGGGAGTTGTAAGTCGCTAACTGGAGTTACAGATGGCTACCTTCGGTTACAGCTGACTAGTTGCGGCTACAAGTAACTATCAGCGCAGTTACAAGTGTCTAGCGACAGAGGCCTATACCCAGCAGTATGTCAATATGGGCTGATAGGTGATGTGACACCTCAATGATGACCCTGTTATTCCAGAACTTCTACGGGCAGCGTTTTGGCGCCGATAACGTGGTCATCATCAAGGATTCGAACATCGTGGACCCGAGCACACTCGATCCGGAGAAGTGCTACATACAGATCACCTATGTGGAGCCATACTTTGAGCCGCACGAGCTACGGACACGGCTGACGCACTATGAGAGGAACTATAATATCAGTGAGCCAGATGTTTATATTTCGTAACTTCTTTGTTGTACTTAAATTACATAAACAGATAGTTTGTGGTAGAAAAAAACTTATACGAAGGCGAGCTTATCTCTAATACAAATAAATATTTAGTTGATTCCTTTGTAACTAATCTGTTGTAACCTCTCGCTGTACATTTCCTGTTTTTGAAATAAATATATTTTATTTCATTTTTTTAATACGATAGTTCGTCTAGCTTATATATGTAGTAACACGCTCGCCTATCAAGCGGGAGATGCGCTTTGAATCTCGGTGCTGACAAATGAAATGCGTAATGTATCTGAAATACATAGGGCAACTTTCTAACGGTAAATGTAAACATTGTGAGCAAACCTTCATAGATGCATTGATCTGATGGTGGGGTTAGCCCACCGTCACGCACAATAGAGTATTGAATAACTAGCTAAAATTGGGCACAGTAGTGGCGTAACCACACCGAATAGGAATAATCGTCAAGTGCGACTCGGACTCTCACATGAAGGCTTCCGCACCATCGTACAAGAAACAAGTGCCAAAGCTAAGCTAAGCTGCTAAGCTCGCCTTTGTACACCATTTTTATTTACTTTTGTTTTATTTCAACTCATTGTGTGCAATAAAGAAATTATGATTATGAATTAAGTGCCTGACAGTTATTATACGAGAATATCTTCAATCTTCATCTCGTACTTTTGGAGCGTTTGGCACTTTTCGGGTTCGGAACCCTAAATAGCTTCTTCTTTTCACCCGGGGGGATGATGTGCCTGCACCTGTCCCACGAGAGCGGGGCCTTTAAGCATGTCCCCTGCGCCTGCGCTTCAATTCAGCCACTCCAACTCCAGCACCAGCTGAAGTAGGAGGCCTGGATGTTCGAGGAGTGTTGACGCTCTGCTGTTGTCTCCCAGAATCGCGATCTTGGTCTCTATGGTGGAGGGGCACGCAAGCAACATGTGCTCCACGGTCTCGTCCACTTCCATGCATACCCTGCAAAGGGAACTGTCTGTTGCACCTGTAATTTTCAAGTGTTTTTTAAGTGTGCAATGGCCTGTTATGAGCAGTGATCGGATATTCGGATGCATATTTACCTAAAGTTCAGGTGTCGGCTAATATGGAATGCACTTTGCTATCGAAACAATTCTGAAGAAGAAGAATAATAGAAGAATAATTTATTAGCCCATAGAAATATCATTGTAAGCACAATACATTTAGACAATACATCTATGTACGTTTCCATGGTTCCCACACTAGGAAAATCCTGTGTCGTGGGATCCCATTCTGACCTGTTTACAGTTCGGAGAGGAAGGTAAAACATAATTGTAGGTGCCCCAGACATTTACGGCAAAATAAACTAAAAATAAGCTATTATTATTATTATTCTAAAAATTAGTGGACATAATGCATGCAGAATAGATGAGTAAAATTAATAATAACAAATAGTATAATAATAAATAATGTATAAATATATATATATATGTTGCTCGCGGTTTATCTAATTATCGTCAGTATTTCTTCGGTGTCATGGTAATTTTTGCTCAGCAACCATCGCTTTAGTGCTCGTTTTCCTTCAAAGAAAGTTAAGTCGCGTAAGGGGCAGGCTTTGGAAGCTTTGTTGTAGATAAAAGGGTTCAGGAAATCGCTGAATCGTTGGGCAAAAGTAGTTTTAACAGTAGGTATTGTTGCGTTTATCACTCGTTTCCCAGTGCTATACATTCCTGACTGCAGTAAGTGTCTGTGGACTGCCAGGGTGGCATTGAGTATATAAAGGCGCCGAACACTGAGTATTTGCAGCTCGTGGTAAATCGTCTGTGCAGTGTTGTCGCGGCTTTTTTGCCATGACTTTTAAGACGGATCTCTGGGCTCTCTCTACTTCAAGCAGCGCTGTTTTGCTCGAGCCTCCCCAGATTGAGATACAGTACGTGATCAGGGATTGGCAAATAGACGTGTAAATGTATTTCAGCAGTTTGAGGTCTGCGGAGTGTCTCAACAATTTCATAATATAAATTACCTTTCTTACTCTCGCACTGAGGGCATGAATGTGGCTTTTGAAGTTCATGTTTTCGTCAAGTATTATGCCTAGATATCGCATAGATTGAGTTCTGTGTATGACAGGACATGAACAGGTTGCCTCATTGTTCTGGTTGCTGCCCGTCATCCTACAGTGGTGTATGGCGATGGATGGTGTCGAGGGCGGAGCTGATGCTCTTGTTTTATAGAAGCAAATATACTTTGTTTTCTCGGCGTTTAATGTTAAGAGGTTTTGGTTAAGCCAGGAGTATACATTTCTAAGGGCTGTCTCCGTCCTTGCGTACGCACCTTTCCAGTCTTTGTCGTTTATTATTAGAGCCGTGTCATCTGCGTAGCAAAGAAGGTGGACGTTGTTACTGTTCAGAACTGCTATGTCGTTCAGGTAAACTAAGAATAGTGTTGGCCCCAGAATGCTGCCTTGTGGGACCCCAAAAGAGATGCCTTTCAGGTCGCTGTTCAGGTTTCCAATTTTGACCTGTTGGGTTCTGTTCGTCAGGTAACTTTCGAACCACTCCAGGGCCACGCCTCTCACCCCCATTCCTTCCAGTTTCTTCAGTAAGACAGGGATGGAGACGGTATCGAAGGCTTTAGCGAGGTCTAGGAAGACTCCGATGCATCGCTCACCCCTGTCTAGGAAGTTGGTCACACGTTTGGTCAGTGCACTGACAGCGTCTTCGGTGGACATACCTCTCCTGAAACCAAATTGTTGCTGGAAGAGCAGGTTGTTTTTTTCCAGATAATCGACTAGTCGTTTGTTAACTAAACGTTCGAATACTTTTGCAAACACCGATAGTAAGGAAATCGGACGATAGTTGGCAGGGTTGTTTTTGGGACCGTTTTTATGTATAGGTTTGTAGTCGCGGCCGATTTCCAGACCTCCGGAAACTGCCCTGATGAAAGACTGAGATTGTATATGTGTGCTAGAGGTGGTGCAACGCACAAATTAATAGATTTTGTTAAGCCATTTCCAATACCATCCATTCCCGGTGCTTTGTTGTCCGCCAGGCCCGCAATGATTATTCTTACTTCGTTCTCGTCTGTCGGTTTGAGAAATAAGGAACCCCCTGGTCCTTTTTCTGTTGGTATTTTTGAGGCCAAGGAGTGTTCAGTCTCACCTGTATTGTTTAGGATCGTGTTCGATAGAGAGGAGCCGACGGAGGTAAAGTATTCGTTGCATCTGTTGAGAGAATTCGTGGCGTCGTCGTCGTCTAAATTTAGCAGTTCCGATGGTGGAGGGTTTGCTTTGCATGTGTAACATATATTTTTGATTGTTTCCCAGAGTTTTTTTGGGTTGCCTGTGTTTTGGTTTAGTTGTTGCTGTTCGTAGTTGTGCTTTGTTCTATGCAGAAGATCGTTGCAGTAGTTTCTGTATCTACTGTAAATAAGTTTTGCTGTCTCGTCTTTGGGATTATTTTTTGTTTTTAGGTGTAGTGCGTCTCGGTGTTTAATGCATCTTATCAGTCCAGGTGTTATCCACGGTTTCATATTGAACTTAGATCTGCTGACTGTGAACTGTTCGGTGTGATTAGCGACAATGTTTTCGAGGGATTTCGTGAATAATTCTGCAGCCACGGAAGCTGACGACGACTCAGTTACTCGTGTCCAGTCAACTTTTTGCAGGTCACAGAGTATGGCATCGTGGTTAAGCCTAGTTTTTACACGTTTTTGGCATTTGTCATTAGAACGCTTGATTTAAGTGATCAATTTAATTCTGATTTAAGTGATCAAATCATATTGATAGATAGTGATTAAAATGTTAGTTACTGATAATTAATACATATGGAAACATAATTTAACCCGTTGAGTGCCCTTGGACACTCGAGGGGTTATCAAAACATTTTTTTTTTTTCAGACCTTGTACCCTTACATACACACTACACATATTTGCATCAGGGATCAAATATTAACGCTAAATAAATATGCATCCTATAAGTTACACAATATCGGCATACCTTTTACCCGGGTTTTTTTTTAGATAAATTATTATTAGACACCCGAGAAGGGGAAGGCCCAGTAGGAGATGGAGGGACAACCTGGATAAGTTCCTGCCGGGGTGGATGGAAGAAACTGCAGCCAGAGATGTGTGGGCTCGAACCGGTGAAGCCTTTGCCCAGCTGTGGGACACCGTGTTGGATTATTCGATTGAGAATCGATTGTACAAAAACTAATCTGTGAAACCGCCACACTGTATTTAAAAAGTTAGTTCATAGCTGTGTTATAAAAGGCGTTGTAACCGCCCAGACCCTCCTTGTTTCTGGTGTGTTCTCAAGCTGATAGGACATAGTCGTATAGCCTTCCAAGTACGTAAATTCCCGCCAATATAAGGAATTGAGTTAAACTACTAAACCGTCGTTTCTCTAAATCTTAACTCTGCAAATAGGCTCATACCCAATAGGTTATGGTCCCAGGTGCCGCGAAATGAATCTACTGTGCAAATATTAACTAAATTTCAAAAATGGAAACGAAAAGACCAAAACGTAAAATCCAACCTTTTGCTGGTGAAAAATACGCAGCATGGAAGTTTCGAATTCGCGCGTTACTAAGTGAGATGAACTTAATGAAAGTGATTGACGAAGAACCCCCAAAATGATAATAAAAGTCTCGACGCGCTGTACGAGCGAAAAAGTCTTGCAACGCAGTTAGCATTACGTAAGACGTTACTTGCGCTGAAACTTCAAAGTGATATTCCCCTCGTGAGCCACTTCACCACATTCGACGAGCTGATTTCGGAGTTGTTGGCGGCCGGCGCAAAACTTGATGAGACTGACAAGTTCATGCGGCGGCGCAGCTGAACGAATAATCGACGACGCCCGCGCCAGATGAGTTCTCAGGCTTCGCATTCATGACGGGCTACTACCAACAAGAGGACGAGCGATTGGAGAACAGGATAACGTTCCTGTTGGACTCTGGAGCGTCCGACCACATCATAAACAGGGAAGTTTTCTTCTACATCTGCTCAAACCTAACCACACCATGTATAGTCTAACCCGTAGTTTACGAGATTATCCCACACACTCGAAGTAGTTGTTGAAGTTATGAGTTAAACCAGAATTATTGCTGGATTACTATTTATTGATGTTACTAGGTATACAGTTGTATAAAGACTCGGCTAAGCTATAGTTAAATATCATACAAGTAAGTTCGCATGACGCGTGACTTAAACTAGGTTGCTGATCACAATATTGTGCGGCGTGACCGTACACACCAGTTAAATTTTAATTGCTAAAACTGGACAATTTATTTCAGCTACGAAGAAGGGATCAATTCAAGTTGTGAGCGACACAGGTGCTTTTCTGCCCCGAAGTGCTGTACAACGGCTGCTGTCGGTGTCCAAAATGCAGCGAGCCAGCCTGAACGTTGTTTTCGACCAACATGGAGCCCACATCACTGACTGAGGTGGTAAGAAGCTCATGAATGGTATGTGTTGAAACAACTTATTTGCTATAATGTTATCTGTGATAGTGCATCGCTCTGTTTCCCAAATATGCACGAACAACAGTGACTATGAATTATGGCATCAACGATTGAGTAAAAATAAATTCCAGGATATAAAAGGCATTGATATGATGGACGATGTAAAACTAATTGAATCAGTGGTTCCTAACGAAAAATTGTGTGAACCGTGCATTACTGGAAAACAGACGATCGGTAGTAACAGAGAGTAAGGATAAATAGCCAGTAAAGCGACCATTGTATAGCGCCATTCAGATGTGTGCGCGCCTATCACTCCTCCAACAATTGATAACAAAAATTACTTTATACTGTTTGTCGATCAATTCACACACTATTGCGTAACTTACCTGATAAATAACTTATAAATCAGATGTGTTCGCTTGTTTCAAAGACTTTTTGCAAAGTGTGAAGCTAAATTCAATTCAAAATTAGTAAATCTCTACTGTGATAACGGTGGCGAGTATTTATCCACCGAGGTAAAAAAAAAAAAAAAAATGCGTGCATAAAGGTATATATATCATTAAACGGTTCCACGAACGCCTCAACTCAATGGTGTTTCAGAGCGTATGGTAAAAACGATAACTGAGAAAGCCCGTGCTATGATTCATGTCATAAGGCAAAGTTAGATAAAGTATTTTGGGGCGAAGCAGTTATAACTGCAGTGCATTTAATAAATCTAACACCAACGAGGGCATTGAAACAATCTCAGACACCATATGAGTTATGGCATGGTAAAAGCCGGTTCTAAAATACCTAAGGATTTTTGGTACTACAGTCTATGTCCATAATAAAACCAGTAAGGCAAAGTTTGACGACAAATCGATAAAAAAAAAAAAAAAACTGGTGGGCTATGAACCAAACGGATATAAAGTTTGGAGTGTAGAATGCGAAAGGTTTGTGACTGTGATAACTGTGATAATGAGACAAATTTCCAACCAAGGAATCCAGGCCCAAGTTTAAGCCTGAAGAGAATGTTCAAAATTCTCATGACAAAACTGATAATAATGATGGTCTATCTAAATCAGTGTCAAAGTCTCAGTGTAGAAATAACTCTGATGCAGATCAGGTGAAATCTGACCACAGTCCCAACACAATTCGTAAATTATGTAGTGACCCAGACCCAAAAACGCAAAACAATGACATACCTATTAAAATCACAGATGAGAGTAAAAGCACAGATTAATAAAAAGGTCAAAGTAATTAATTGAGGAGGAGCGATAGAATCAGAGGTCAGTGTATGTTATGATCTTATGATGAAACTGATGATGAATATTTACCAGTGTGCTCAATCATTGATTTGTAAAGTACCTAGTTCATTTGAAAAGATAAAAACTAGAGATGATAGAATTCATTGGGATAGCGAAATAAAATATGAATTAAACTCCCTTAAGAAAAATAATACTTGGTCAATACAATACCAATTGTAAATGGATTTTCACTATCAAACATAACGAATATGAAAAACCTTTAAGATATAAAGCTCGACTTATAGCTAGAGGCTTTAGTCAAGAATATCTAGTAGACTACAATGAAACATTTGCGCCTGTAGCTAGGATTGCTAGTTTTAGATTGATAATTACTTTTTGCAAATCAAAATAACTTACTAAATCTACATGGAAATTCCTGAAGGGTAATTTATACAGGCAACAAAGTATGCAAGCAGGCTGCAAGATGTTGGATTGAAGTCTTTGAGCAATCCCTAAAAGAGAAAGGTTTCATAATTCGGATGTTGATAAGTGTATACATGTATTAGATAAAGGTGAAATTCATAAAAACATATATATAGTACTATACGTCGATGATTTAGTCGTTGCGTGTGCGATGTCCAAACAATGAATAATTTTAAAATGTATTTAATGAGCAAATTTTAAATGACTCATATGAATGAGATAAAATTAATTCTAGGTATAAGAAATAAGAATAACTAAAAAAAAAAAATTGTACACTAACATTAGATCAAAGTTAGTATATAAAATCAATACTGTGTAAATATAATATGCAGGACTGCAATCCAGAAAGTACTCCTCTAGAAAGTAAACCTAATTATGAGGCTCTGAATTCAGACGTTAAATTATGATGCGCCCTGTAAAAACCTTATAGGCTGTTTGATGTATTTTATGCTATGTACTCGGCCAGATCTAAGTGCGAGTGTCAATATATTGAGCAGATACACAAATAAGAATAATAAGGAGTTGTGGCAATGTCTGAAAAGAATGCTTATATACCTGAAGGGCACAATTGATTTAAAATTAGTGTATAAAAGAGGTAATTTTGAGAATGTACTGTGTGGGTATGCAGATTCCGATTGAGGTGGAGATAAAAGTGATAGACATAGTACAACAGGATATATATTTTAGTCTTTCCATAATTGTACAATAAAATGGTGTACAGAAAGTGTACAGAATGTGTAAGAAACAGTCCTCCGTTGCAGCTTCTTCGACAGAAGCGGAATATATGGCACTGTATGAGGCTGTAAAGGAAGCTTCATGGTTAAAATCACTAATGTTAAGCAATTACATACAAATTGTAACACCCATTACCATTTTTGAAGCAATAACGGCTGTATCAGTGTTGCGAAGAATCCTACAAGCCACAAAAGGTCCAAGCATATAGAAATTAAATATTACTTGACCCGTGAAAAAGTAGAGAAAAATGTAATCAAATTAAATTACATACCAACAGGTGCACAACTGGCACATCTGATGACGAAGCCGCAACAATCAGTTTTCAAAAATTAAGAGTGGACATGGGTCTACAATAAATGTATATTGTGTTACAAATATGTACATTAACAAAATCATTGTTTAAAAATGATAATATTAAGTTAAATTATTATGACATGATCTGACTAGGTTTTTCTGGGTTTTCCCTAGTCCTTGCAACGAATGTTGGATCATAAAAATATGTAATTACTTACTCCCAGCAGTTACTTGGAAGGAAATATGTTCTGTGTAGGTATTGCAATTTGTATACCTTAATTATAAAATGATTTCAAAATCATGATCAGTTTTTGAGGGGGCGTGTTGGATTATTCGATTGAGAATCGATTGTACAAAAACTAATCTGTGAAACCGCCACACTGTATTTAAAAAGTTAGTTCATAGCTGTGTTATAAAAGGCGTTGTAACCGCCCAGACCCTCCTTGTTTCTGGTGTGTTCTCAAGCTGATAGGACATAGTCGTATAGCCTTCCAAGTACGTAAATTCCCGCCAATATAAGGAATTGAGTTAAACTACTAAACCGTCGTTTCTCTAAATCTTAACTCTGCAAATAGGCTCATACCCAATACACCGCAATGCTAGATAAAAAAATAAATTTAGAAGCCGCTTTCATACTTTTACAGTTAAAAACTAACTTTAGGTAAATATGCATCCGAATATCCGATCTCTGTTTATGAGGCCTATTAGTATATTTATTCTGAAAATAAAAATACCCTAAATAGCGTAACGCTACCTATATTGTTGTAAATGTGATGTGTGTTTGTGTTACAGAGCGGTTCATGTACGCCACGCCGTTCACAGTGGGCGGGCGCGCGCACGGCGACATAGCGGAGCAGTGCAAGCGCAAGACGATACTCACCACAGCACACCACTTCCCCTATGTCAAGACGAGGATACAGGCAGGTTTACTCCCGTCTAATGCGGGCTAACCACACGCCTGCGGCAGGGGCATTTTAGGGTGTATTCGTGTTAAACTGGAGCCGCCTGCTGCTGTGTGTGGGTCCACCACTCCAAGCGCACACAGCAGGCAGCTCCAGATTAACACTTCTTAGGGTTCCGTACCCGAAGGGTGCCAAACGGGACCCTATTACTAAGCCTCCGCTGTCCATCTGTCACCAGGTTGTATCTCATAAACCGTGATGATGTATTTCTGTTGCCGCTATAACAACAAATACTGAAAAACAGATTATAATAAATATTAAAGGGGGCTCCCTTACAAGTTACAACAGACATGTTTTTCTTGGCGTTTTTATAGATAATGGTACGGAACCCTTCGTGCGCGAGTCCGACCCGGTTTTTTTCACCATTATTGCCACCGTATCATGTCGCCTGTAGCCCGCTTTGCCCGGGATAGAGCATTTCGGTCGCTATCATTGCACTTGCACCCTTAGCATGGCTGCCCGCGAGACAGGGAAGGACCGCGCACGCGCGGCGCGATTTACATGTCCCTCTATCGACACCTGTATCGAATAATAGGGGATTTTTTGACAGCTAAAAATAGTTCTAAAAGCTCCCGACAGATGGCTTGAATAGACATGAATTCATATGACACAGTCTGTTGTCGTCACAGAGGTAATTTTTGACCGATCTTGAACGCAGCCCATAGACTGTCTGCTGCATCAGAAAGGAGGATGCAAACTCTTTGGTCTGCCGTGTTGTCTACCATATAGCTGCATTACACGCAGGGCAACGCGCACGGCCAACGCGCTGGCCGAACGTGTAATAGGGCCTTTTTGCCTAGTTTGTGGGTTGGCCACGGCGGGCGTTGGCCGGCAATCCATATCTTGTCGGTTTTTAGTGACCAATCAAAGGGCGGCGACGGCGGCAAACTGTGTTCAGACGTTCGCCCAACGCTTGACCTCAAAATTCGGATGAAATCGACCATTTGTTTTTCGTTTTAGCCGTGTTTCTCTCAAATAATGTATTTGAAGAAACGAGGAAATATGTAGGGTCATCTTTATCAAATGAAACTTTTATTTGGCACGCAAAACACAAAAATCATCATTTGGCACAGAGTAAGTGACGTCCATGTTGACGTTTGTGGCATCGTCTGACGGCCAACGCAGCCAGCAGTATGTTCTTCGGTTGTTATTATTTGGACTGGCAATTCATGTCTGGCCTACGACATCTAGTGACGAATTTGGAACTAATGAAGTTGTTTTATTTAAAATCCCCCATTCCCATACAAAATCACTCGATATAAGTTTCGATATCCGTTTATCGAAGCACATTCGATATACGGATATCGACACCTATATCGAGTCATTGCCATACAAAATCACTCGATATAGGTGTCGATATCCGTATATCGAATGCGCGAGAATCGTACCCCTGGCTTTACTAACAGCCACAAACATTTTGTGCACACACTGCATACGAGTAACGAGCCGTATTTTTTCAGGTTGTCGCGAGATCGCAAATAATCCTGACTCCTATTGAAGTCGCCATCGAAGACATTCAGAAAAAGGTGAGAGAAATTAACACGTTAAGCGCCCATGACGCAAATGTGCGTTTGCCATACGTACGTAACGTAATCCTTATAAATGGTTAAATAACTACTTGCCTTGATAAGTCTATGATAGTACTAAGCCAGAAATATAGCGATTTCATTCATAGTAGTCATTTTATGTACAGCTTTCCAAAGATCTTACGAAGTTTATGTACTTATGTAGTTTATTATTTTACCTTAGTATTTGATGTTGTGCACTTAGGTCTACCTGTTGTCGTTTTTGCCCTGTCCATCCTGGGTTCACTGGAAGAAATATCTTGATAGAGATAAGTTCGCCTTTGTACATGTATTTTCCATTTGTCACTGTAAAATGTAGGTACTGATTTTGTGTGCAATAAAGTATATTAATATTGATCTTTGGCTTGCGGTGACAGGTGGAACTAACGCTTTTTGAAAGGTTCCTTGTATTAAGTTGCTTATAACTGGCGCCAGTAACAGTACCTAACTAATAAGTGAAGTAATTTTAGCCCATTAAGGTCCCCACCGAGGGGTTCAGGCCTTCACCCGGATACGAGTAAGTATGAGCCATACTCCACCACGCTGACTCAGTGCGGGTTGGTGGAGGGGTGTCGGGCTAGTGGCCAATCTGACTGTCAGAAGTCATCAAGCTGCTCTATAAGGGCCTCAGATACAGCTTTACGACTACTACCACCGAGTAGTGACAGTAACCGGGACCCGCAGCTTAACGTGTCATCCGAAACACGGAAGCGCCCGATACAAACAGTGGGACCAATTTGGGAGGAAAAGGCACTAAACTAAAAAGGCAACTAAGCCCTCTAAGCGTTTTAATGACGATTGACGTCATCTTAGTTAATTAAATTAACTAAGATGACGTCATTAAGACGTTTAGAGGGCCTAATTGCCTTTTTAGTTTAGTGCCTTTTCCTCCCAAATAGGTCCCAGTAACTAAAACACGATATTGTTGACGTGTGTCATTAATCAGATCCACGAGCTGGCGGCGGCGACGGCGCAGGAGCCGGCGGACCCGAAGATGCTGCAGATGGTGGTGCAGGGCTGCATCGGCACTACCGTCAACCAGGGCCCGCTCGAGTTGGCGCAGGTACTCTCACCCTCCTGTCTACAGCTCTGCTTTACCACAGAAAGGCCCATGTCGTGAAAAAATTGGTCAAGTTCGAGTCGGACTCTCACACGATCCGCCCCATCGTACAAGATCCAAGTGCCTGATGGGTAAATGTCTTCAATCTTCATCTCGTAATTTTTGCTATCGAAAAAACTTGGGCGTTATTATTAGTTATATTGAAATTGATTTATTATTTGATTCTAAACACCCTGAATTTTCCGTGTATTTTGTTGCTGTAGCGGCAACAGATTTATGAAATGAAATAATTTATTTGCGTTGATGTGGTACAGTCTTAGGTCTTAGTAAGTATAATTATAGAGCGGCACATTCCGCCAATTTGTGGCATGCAAATGGTATTCGTATGTACGGACGACATACGTTCTCTAATATTAAAATCCGTAGGTGCGTTAGGTTAGTATACTAACCCTGAACTGCACATTCTGTGAAAGTTTCAACTTTCTAGCTATTACGGTTTGTACGATTTAGCCCGCTGACGGACAGACAGAAGTAATATGTTAGCAACAACATATTGTTTAGATTAAAACTAGATTCGTAATTGTACTCTTCCTTTTCCCAGGTGTTTCTAGCTCCGGTGGCTGAGGGCTCGCAACCCGCGACTCGTCTCACGAATAAGCTGCGTTTGGCTTTCAAGGACTTCTCCAAAAAGTAAGCTAAACCTGTTTCTAGTGCTGATCGCACATCCAAACTGAATACTCAGAACTTTTGACTGCAACTACGTTGAGCGCCCATGACGCGAACGTGCGTTTGTGACGAACCCGTGAAACGCATATTCGCGTCACGGGCACTCGAACGTGTTAAGTAGACCATAATACAGCTTTCCAACGATATCAACTAACGCTTGATGACCAATGAGTGAAAGATCTGTGTTGAGGACAGGTTCGTTGCACAGAGCTGGCGCCCCCCTGTAAACGTCACTCACCAAAAGATCGTTGAAAAACTGTAACTATATGTTTTCATATAGTAACGTCGTCTTCCTCGCATTAAGCCTTATTAACCCTTTCGCAGATGCCACGACGCGCTCAAAAAGAACAAGAACCTGATCGGCTCGGACCAGCGCGAGTACCAGCGCGAGCTGGAGCGCAACTTCGCGCGCTTCACGGAGCGCCTGGCGCCCCTCGTGGCCGCGGCGCCCTCGCACGTCACGCAGCTCAGGTGACCAGCGTCTCTCATCATCATCATCATCATCAGTACCAGCCGGTCAGGGAACCCACTGTTGAGTAAATCCCTGGGCCGCAAGTCGCGCAAAGAATCGCATGTCAATAGCTATAGCGAAGGCGCAAAATAGCGGTTTGCTTGTAGCCGGCGCGGCACGCTCGGCGCCGGTCGCCAAGCCTAAACCGGAATTCTGCGCCCTCGCATGGCAATTGCCATGCAATTGGTTTCTAGAATCCGGAGCCTCTTATTTGTTAGTATTTGTTGTAATAGCGGCAATAGAAATAAACTCTCAACTTTTCCGATTCCGGTTCGGACGGACAGACAGCGGAGGCCCAGTAATAGGGTCACGTTTGGCGCCACGGGTGTAAGCTATCTCGTTTGCTATAAAGTGTAAATGTCGCTTCACAAATGATTCAATGACGACTTGCAGCAGCTCTATATTATTGCGATGTGACAATTATGAGGTTGTTATCATCATAGAATTTCCATGGAAATGTCACTCCTTCAGCAATGCTTCTCTGCATAAATAAATACATACTATATTTTTTCTTTCACAGCAATGGCATGAGCAAACCAGATTACAAGCATCAAGCCTAAGGCAGCTGAAGATCACGAGAGTGAAAATATTTAAAATTTACTAAGTACATAGTCGACAAAGACGTTTGTCTAACTAGACTTATGTTTATTTAAAATACTCAGACATTAAATTAAACGAAAAACACCTAAAAATTGATTCAGAATAGGTTGCAGCAAAATAAGAGGTATGCTGCAGAAGTTAAGATATAAGAAAATGTATACTTACACTTACCTTATTAGGGCTAATAATAATAATTAATAGTTTCTATTCTACGTAAAATTATGCGGCGTTTCATGAACAAAAACGTCCTGAATCTTTAAGCTACCTACCTTCCTGCCAAATTACAGCTTCTTGTCAAGTATTATTTTTTATCCATACAAACTTTGCCCCTCCCCCTCTTTCCCTGCATCACAAATCTAGGTGGCTCCACTTCTTAAATCCATTTTTTGGACATACAGATCAATCCTGCCAAAGGAAATCTTTTGTTCACGAAACGCGACTTGTTGGTCTGTAGGGCGGCCGCTATAAGTTATTGTGCACAAAATAATGTTTATCCTTGCACTGTTTATGCGCACAAAATCGACTGACTTGGAAAGGACCATTACCATGTTGGACTATTATATTGTAGTCATGCTAGGGACTAACATATTGATTGTAATTGACTGCACTATGAAACAGGTACATATTAGTGGATAAAAGATGCATTCTATTTAGAGTTAGAGTAACTTTCCATGATATTCAATTTAACTAAAGAAATAAATGAATGCAACAATGTACCAACGAGGGGCACAGGCCTTCACCCGGGTACTGCCCCCCTAGACAAAGTTAAACGCTGACGCTAGCGAAACGAAACGATAACTTTTTACGTATGCGATTTTTATTTTTATTTTATTTTATTTTATTTATTTGGGACGAAAAACAACTACACAATACATAGATGTAACTAACTATTACAAAAACAAAAATGTTTTATTGTGAAGCCCACAGCATCATCCACAGGTACATTTTAGTTGGGGCTGCTGTTAACAAAATAATCATGATTACATTTTATATAGATATTTAGATATGTATCTCAAGCTTGTAAAAATATGTGTTTACAAAAGAAAAAGAAAAAAAACAGGAATCTAAAACATAGATAAAAATTAAAAATTAAAAAATTTAGTCCAACGCGCTACAAAAATATATTGTAATTAATTTTTTTACAATTCAGTAATTCGAAAACTGAAACTACAGCTGATCCCGATCCTGACAAAACTTAAGGTCCTGATATTCAGATGTCATCTCCGAGACCTGCTGTTTGAATTTGTGTATTGGTGTACTAAATATGTCTACAGTCTCGAAGTGTGTGTTGAAAGTATCTACCAGTTTTCGCAGAGGTACGCGTAGTCCTGCATTTGTTTTACACTGCGTGGTCGCGAATAGTTTTCGGTCACGCACAGCACGCATGTGAAATGATCGAGGCACCAAATAACACAATTTACAAGTGAGATCTCTGCAGTCGAAATTATTGTTGCATAGGTTATATAATATCGTTGCTTCCAGGATTGTACGCCTAGATTCAAGCGTAGGTAGGTTGTATAACTTAAGTAGCTTAGGATATGAGAGTTTGGAGCGTGGGCGATGAAATTTATAGTGCAACGCTCGAAGGAATTTCCTTTGTACGTTTTCAATAATTACGGTGTATTTGTCATAATAAGGATTCCAAATGGGGACGGCATATTCTAATTGTGATCGTATTAGAGTTTTGTAAAGGTAAAGATAAGTAGAAGGGCGCCTAAAGTCCTTGGTTGCTCTCATAACGAATCCGTACATTTGAAATGCTTTATTAACTATTTTCTCAATATGTAGGTCTAAGTGTAATTTAGAGTCTAGTAGTACCCCTAGATCCCGCAGGGAGTCCACCTTTGCAAGATTTTTCCCATTTAGTGTGTAACGAGAAAGTAAAATATTAGTGTTTTTAGTGAAAGTGATATGGTTACATTTGTCAATATTTGACCACAGAGTATTAAGTAGTTTGAAATTTGGCTTCGCTAAGGTGACGTCACGTAGCGATTCCAAATGTCAAATCGCATAGGTACCTACATAAAAATGTATCGTTTCGTTTCGCTATCCTTAGCGTTCAACATTGTCTACAGGCTACAGGCACAGGTTAGATTGAGCCATGCTCCGTCAACCTGGCTCGTTGTGGGTTGATGGAAGGGCTTTGCAATGCAATTTAAATATTAAATTATTATTCATTTTAGAATATTTCTACAGTTTGCTGTCCTGTTTACTTGCTGATTTATTTTCTGATGTTTCTAATACTTCCATCTTTACCTTATATTTAAAGAAACTGAGATTTTCTATATTTTCAAAAATGATTTAGGTAGCTATAATTAACCTTTAAAATATCCATGTTATTCATTGTAATGAATCAATCAATCTCCAGTATTCATATGAGTAATTTAAATAAAAGAATGATTTATACAAGGAAATATTTACTTATTTTAACCTAAATCGCCTTCGTCCACAATATTCCTAAATGAAGCATCCGTCCTGAATTATACATCTATATATAATCGTGAAATTATACATAAGGACTGTTCCAAACTAAATTATATTCTAAAACTTCAATCTAGACAATATGTTCTGTGCAGATTAGCAGTATCGCAAATTGAGAGAATCATTTACAATTTTAATTGAAAATACTTCTGGGCCTCGGAGCTCTATTTCTCAATCGCTCGTGTGATATAATCGCTCGTATGACTTGCGCAACGAGTGGTTCTGAACAATAACGAACGAAAATCGGCAGAAAAGAGCGCTCGTTTACAAAAGTGATTGAGAAATAATTCGATCACGAACGGATGACAGCGCGTAAAACGTTTTCGAGAACGCAGGAAATTATATTTTATGTCCTAAAGAATAAAATAAGAATCACTGACATTTTGCTTTTCGATAGTATTGTATCAAATAGTACTTAACTTTGTTTGTGATTGGGCTACAGTGTGAATTCGATTGAAAAAACCCGCAAACGATTCACAAGCAAAATCATTGTTCAATTCATGACTGCTGCTTCAATTGCTAACTGTAGTCTGCACAGATCACACAGCTCTCAACAAAGATCCAAATCCAGGAGTGATTCCTCCAAGCCTCCACGCGCTCGTTGCCACTAGTGGTGGTCATAACGGCTAAATTTATTTAGCATGCTAAATTACACGCTAAGTTTTAACGAAACGAACGCATTGTTGATTCGTCGAGAAAGCGCGCGAAATCACGCAACATCCAGCGCGATCGCGAGCAAACGGTCGACTGATCACGCCGCGCTGCCGCTGTGCTATTTTTAGTGGTGGTCATAACGGCTAATTTTTGATAACAGGCTAAAAGGAATAAGCTAATTTTTTTTAGCCTGCTAATTTACACGCTAAGTTATCGAAACGAACGCATTGTGAAAGTTTTCGAGAAAGCGCGCGAAATCACTCAACGTCCAGCGCGGTCGCGAGTAACCGGTCGACTGATCACGCTGCGCTGTGCTATTTTTAACATAATACTACAAAAAGTCCGCTGGCGCTAGTAGCAGCGCAGCGCGCATGGCGCTAGCAGTGCAGCGCGTACGGCGTCGGTCCGTTTCGTTATGATAACATAGCTCTATCTGATTCGACTAATAGCACGCGCTTTTCGTTACAAGTAAATAACGTGCTGCTTTAAACGGCTTTACGTTATATTAACCACCACTAGCTATTTTTAACGTAACACTACAAAAAGTCCGCTGGCGCTAGCAGCGCGCAAAGCGTCGTCGGTCCGTTTCGTTATTATAACATAGCTCTATCTCATTCGACTAATAGCACGCGCTTTTCGTTACAAGTAAATAACGTGCTGCTTTTAACGGCTTTACGTTATATTAACCACCACTAGTTGCCACCACGCGGCGCCATGTCCGAGCTCAGCCTGTCACGTTAGTTGTCGCCGTCGTTCGGTGTGTGCCACGTTAGTCGCTCCTCGTAAAAGGCGATCACCTGACAAACAGTTTATATTCTTTAATGTTGAAAAACTGGACATGAATATAATGAGCCCTGAATTTTATGAGATTGGAACAAAACAATATAAACTGTACAGTCCCCTTATTCGCTAACTCAGTGATGATCCGTAAAAATTAAGAAGCTATTTAGCTAAATTAGCCGACTTATTTAGATATCCTTTGGTTACACGGTAATTGAACAACACCAATAACTTAATAAAAAGTTACTACCAGAATAAAAGAAACTAGTAACTTTTTATTAATAAGGGGAAAGTTGCATACAATAAAATTGTTCCCATACCTGCTGTGGACACTTGACATTGGCGATCTTGGCTGGAACCAGCTCAGCCTCGTCCGAGTCCGCCCACTTGATGAGGAACATCAGATCGCCTGTCGCATCCGATGCACCTGTTCAGAAAATATGTAACATTCAGAATCCAAACAGTAGCACATCCTTATTTCGTCCCTATACCTTTAAATCTATGACCCTAGGTTTCCTAGGACCCATTTTTGGCTATTTTCGACCCCTCCAGTTTTGTAGGAGCGTGGTATTTTCAAGGTCCCGCCCTTCCTAAACGGGCCACGTAGTATGACTACGTTTCCTAATGTCCCGGCTACACGCTCCGTCTTGTCCCAGAAGCGTGGCTTGTGCAATCGTTGACATGCTGCAGATTGGACTGCGCAAACTTGGCTTGCACGGTTTGACTTAAACGTGTGGCCGGTCATTCAAGTCGCGCGTCAATCTGAGGAAGTTGTTTTCGACGACGACTTAGGATTGCACAGTTCAGTTTGCACGAGCTTACCTGCACCGTGTGGCCACTACAGGGTGTTCCGTCTTTTTGTACGGAGCGTGTAGCCGGGCCTTTACCCAGAATGACCCTCAATTTATGCTCACCTATAATTTTCTCTGCCTTGAGTCCCCTGTCAAAGCCCGACTTAGACTTCTCGTCTTTCTTGTCCTTCTTGCTGTCCTTGCGGTCGTCGGCCGAGGACACACTGGTGCCCCGACCCTTGCGACTGGAGCCCGCCTCCTCGCTTGAATCCCGAGCTCGCTTTTTGGTGGTCTTCTCTTCAGTTTTCTTAGAAGAAGGTTTCTGTAAACAGGAAACCTTTAGATCACAGTTTATGAGCCATCAATAATTTAAAAATACATGCAAATGAACATCAAATAACCGGCCAAGTGCGAGTCGGACTCGCGCACGAAGGGTTCCGTGCCATTATCTATAAAAAACCGCAAAAAAAATGTATGGGAGCCCCCCCTAAATATTAATTTAATTATTTATTTTTTATGTAAATAATATACTCAATATATTGAACATTTTAAGCGTCTACCTGCTACCATTATCAATATCGAGCAAAAAAATCATGTTTGTTGTATGGGAGCCCCCCTTAATATTAAATTTCTTTTGATTTTTAGTATTTGTTGTTATAGCGGCAACAGAAATACATCATCTGTGAAAATTTCAACTGTCTAGCTGCCATGGTTCATGAGATACAGCCTGGTGACAGACGGACGGACGGACAGACGGACAGCGAAGTCTCAGTAATAGGGTCCCGTTTGGCACCCTTCGGGTACGGAACCCTAAAAAGTGGAAGCTAATCTGAATTATACACTGTACTGTATATTATACACTGACTGTATGTAGTCTGTAAACCTGAATAAAAAATTATTTTAAATATTTGATCCTTTCGTACTAAAATATTTTAATTATATTGGGAGTTTATACAGTTATAATTGCTGGTTGATCTTCAAATTCTAATTATTCATCAACTGAAAGCTATATGCAGATGGCGATTTGTTGACTGTACAGTCTCCATCAGATATATCGTAGCGGTGGAGGTACTCAAATATTTCTGAGCAGCATTTTTCAATAAATTTGAAACACCATAAACCACTAAAACATCAGCCAATTCATCACAAATATAAGAGCAGCCAGGGTGATAGTTGTGTCGGTGTCATACAATTGTTCCATGAGGAGACGGTTGCAGGATGTATCTAAGTAACAAATTTAAACTATATGACATGAAGTAACGAATTTAAACTGTATGACACTGACTTTTCCTATGTTGAGATCTTTATGATCACCCTGGCTGCTCTTATATTTATGATGAATTGATAGATAGATAGATAATAGATAGATAGATAATCCAATTGGATGTTCTCATGTATAGTGACATACAGTGTGCCGAATTTACAGAAATTAAATGCTGCCACTACGATATATCTGATGGTGTGGTGTACCTATTGTTTACGCTTTTACGCTAGTGTCAAGTGTAGGATTTTCATACAATTTGATAGTCCCCATATAAGGTAGTCACTTGCGCCACCTAGTATGAGAATTGTTAGTTTTCCTCTCAATTGATAAATTTTCCTGAAAATAGACTAATTTTACCGGTTTATCCTTTTCTTCCTTCCTAGCGTCCTCAAATCCTTGGATGAGCGCTTCACAGTCAAGATTTTCCACCGGCTCCCAGGTACTCTCCTCCTCCTTGTATCCCTTCCATTTGAGCAGGTATTGAGTCTGCAATGGACAGATTATAGAGTACAGGAGTAAGCCCATTAATGTTCCTACTGAGGGGCAGTGGCCTTTACCCGGTTACAAGTAAGATTCAGCCATACTCCACCATGCTGGCTCAGTGTGGGTTAGTGAAGGGGTTTTACAACTAAAACATACTACCAAGTGACGATAGTAGCGGGACCTACAGCTTAATGTGTCATCTGAAACATAGGTTGTACTGTACACCATCGTCGTCTGTGCCTAAAACAGCGATACCTTCTATCTCGTCGTCAGTCATCTGGTATTTGGGCTATTGAAAAATGTCATGCGCTATTGTATTGAAATTGACTTAATACCTACTATTTCATTCTAAACACCCTTTTTTCATGTAACTCAGAAAGAAATACACATTCTGTAAAACATTTCAACTCTCTAGCTATTACGGTTTGTGCTGAAGAGCCCTCTGATAGACAGACGGACAGACTAACAGAGGAGCCTTAGTAATAGGGTCCCGTTTGGCACCCTTCCGGTACGGAACCCTGAATTTGTCTCATTGGTACATAATCAGCACCGGGATTTGAACCTGCATCTCCTGCGTGAGAAGCAAGCGAGTAACCCAATAGACCATGGAGCTCTTAGATAGAGTAGGTAACTATTACTTTTTATATGGTTTCATTGATCTATCGAGGCGTAAAGTATGTTTAAAAGTATTGGCGTTGACTACTGACCTAAGTGTATGATATGGCGCGCGATTGGTATGGTAATGTAATCATCACATCATAACCTCGTAAATAAGAGATCGACTTAGGAAATATTCCATTCAAACCACTCTGTACCTAGTAAATATATATAAAATAACAAATCTCATTTACAAGGTGGCTTTAGCAGTTGACAATTCTGAAAAGAGCGTCGAGACGCACTTACTTTTCCCTTGACAATCCTCTTGTCCAATACTTTCTCCACAACGTATTCTTCCTCAGAGGAATCACCGCTGTCGTCTCCCTTTTTGGAATCCTTCTTTCCCATCCTTTGATTCTTGTTTTGAACAATGGAAAACTCAGTAAAATTACACGTGAAACCACAGAGTCCAGACTCGTGAAACACAAAGCCGGCGTTCAGCCAGCGTCTTTACAAATGGCGGCTTGACGTGTGTGTGTACAGGGTACAGGTGTTGCCATTAAAAATACAGACTTTATTCTACTAAATATCGACAAGGATCTATTGTCAGTTTGTCAGTCATCGATCGAACTCATCGACTCATCGTGCCCTGGCCTGTGTACTACCACAGATTACTAAATAGTTACTACGTAACAGATACTTCACTCAGTAGGAAATTTCCAATACCTACTGCTATAATAGCCTACTCCGTCGCGTCAGCAACCGCTGCATGCTAAAATGTGCCTAAAGCTCAAGCGTACAGTTGTGATCGCCTCGCACCGCGCGATCTCACACTAATCGCAGGGCTGCCTCGCATCGCAGATACTCGTACGATACGAACACAGTTCAAAACGTGCGTGCGCTTGGCTTGCGACAACCATACTGACTTGATCAGCCGGGCCATAGCCGGGCGCCCGAGAGCTCGGGCGCGGGCGGTAGGTAATTATAGCGCGTGAGTACATTCAGTGACGGAGGCCTGGTACTACCTACTAACAGTATTACAACGATCTTTTGGCTTGCGGTGACAGGTGGAACTATGTAGTAACGCTTTTTGGCAGGTTCGTTGCATTATGATACAAAAAAAACTTCCCTGAAAAAATTAAAAAATTAAAAAAAAGAAGCTCCCCTGTGAACGTCACTCACGCGCCAAAAGATCGTTGGAAGCTCAGAACAATAACTAAGTTGGAAGACATAAACTTCGCGGTTGTGCTAAGGTGTACGGTGCGTACAATGAATGTTTTAACAATTTACGAACATGAAAGTCTGTATCATTATGTTGCAGGGAAATCAGGGATTTATCTAAATCCCTAGGGATTTTATCAAATCTCGGGAAATTATAGAATAAAGTCATGATTATACAACGTGTAACTTTAAGTACGCAAAACCTGAAAATAGGTTGTTCAGAATGACGAGTATAATTGATTCCATCACTATACCTACATCATTTTTTTTAATTTTTATCCATAGTTATTTATTGCCGCTTCTATCATTTACCGTGATCCAGCGAGATATTCAAATAAGTGTGTCGAACGAAAAAGCAGCGGCAGATCAATCCACAAAGCAAGCGCGCGCGCTACATTAGTTATCTCTTTCAAACTAAGGATCTCGCAATGAACGTTAGAAGGGAACAAACGGCGGGTGTGAATGTCTAGGTACCTATTTTGTGCTATCGCGGGCGGTGTACTGCGGGCGGTTTTTAATGCGGCAGAGCTAAGAGAAACTATTAGAATTGTTAGGAAAACGAAAACTGCTCATATCTTCTAGAATTTTAGTTTTTGAAGTAAAACTTCTTGGGGCACGGGGGTAAAATTTATTTAACCTCTCAACTGTGGGTTATTCATATATTTGCTTTTCAATTGCTAGTAGCCGGGTGCTATCACGAGTGGCTAAGAAATGTAACGGAAATTGGAATCGGTGACGTCAGGGTCGGCTGAAGACTTTTAAAACCGCAACTATTTTCAATACGGTTTTTAACTAATCAGATAAGATAATAATACATTCGTACAATAAAGAATGTTAATTAGTGAGAGAAAAACTTGATGAAACGTTAACAAATAAAAATTATTTTAAGCATTCTTCCACGAGTTCTTGATTTCCGGTATGGCCAAGATGGCGCCGCCCCGCCGCCGCCGCCGCTGGCTGGGACTTCAAACAAAACCAACTAGCATGACTCAAACTACTTCGTTCAACCTCTTTGTTGGAACCGGAACTTATGTTTGACAGCTGTGCGATGCGATCCATACAGTTTGTAAGAAAAGAGTTTCATCAATGTCACACGGGTCGATATGGATTTCTAAAACAAGCAAAGCAATGCATACATTTGAGCGAGACGGCTTAAAGACGTGACGTCAGATGGTATATAATCTGAGCGAGATGCAAATAGTAGTGACACTATTGAATGAGTTAATTATATCACCACGAGCGCGACAAATTGTAGATAAGGAATGGTGGGAAATAAATGACATGACGTATTAAAAGTAAGTACAAGTATAAAATAATTTCAAATAATCGGACGTCTGAAACTTAAAAGTAACTTGAAGCAGAGATTGGATCTCATAATTGAAACAAAAAGTAAACTTTAGAAAAAACCGACTTCCACAAACCCCATTTGATTAGATTGAGTTTAATACAAACTGTAACCCCTTATCCCCCCCCCTTGGGGAATTAATTTTGTCGAATCTCATATCAGTGCTACCCCACTCTACTAAGGAACCCCTGTACAAAGTTTCATGGCTCTAGGTCCACTGGTTTAGGCTATGCGTTGCCTGCCCGTCAGCCACGCATTGTATTTGTACCTAGTATTGAGCAGATCTGGTGGCCATATGTGGTCTTCATCAGCAGTTCCGCATCACAATATTATGCTTACCATGTGCATTTGCACGAGTTATTATGAAAAACACAAAAATCACTATAGGTCTGCCTATAATATTTGAAGAGTTCCCTCGATTTCTCCAGGATCCCATCATCAGATCCTGACCTGGTGTCAATGGGACCAATGGGAAGGTAAACCCTTTCAAACAAAAAAATAATTTTTCAAATCGGTCCATCCGTTTAGGCGCTATCGAGGCACATACATAAAAAAATAATAAAAAAAAAAAAAAAAACAAACGAATTGTAAACCTCCTCCTTTGGGAAGTCGGTTAAAAATTGGAAATTTAAATCTCTTTTAGTATAGGTAGGTATAGGTGTATAGTATAGGTACCACTTAATGATCTAGCTACAGAAGTTTTACTTCTAACACGTGTACGGTGCTACACGCGTTTTTTTTTTTTTTTAATTTTCTTTCAACAATAATTTTCTTGTAATAAAAATCACTTGGGGTCTATAAGGTTTTGCGTACTTAGAGTTACACGTTGTATAATTATATTATTTATAATTTACCGAAACGATTAAGAAGTCTAAAAATAATACAGGGTGTTTGGTATGTCGATGCAAAGACTTCAATCAAAGCTAGTACAGACATTTTAACCATTTGAGCCAAATATGCTTGTGGCGAAGTCTTACCGTTTATTTTTTATTGATGAATTATTTTTCTGGATAAAATTCCCAGATTTGTGTTGATGTTAACTTAAGCCCTTTCGCCGCGACGACTTTTGTTCTCCATTGTTAACTTAACATTAAATTAGATAAACCAAGTCTGAAGTATCAGGTGCACACCGTGCACAACTCAAGATATATTAGAATGCTTATCAAGTGGTTTATTAGAATCAATTGTAAAATAATCCAATTACAAGTTCACAATCATTATCGATTAAATGTGGAAATCTGGAAATCTTCTCCAAAAAAAAAAACATCAATATAAATTAAACGTTAAAGACTTCACCATAGGCATATTTGGCTAAAATGTTTCTAAATGCTCTGTACTAGCTTCGATTGAAGTTTTGCATTGACCTATTAAATACCCTGTATCATTTTCAGAGTCCATAAAGTTTCGGATAATAATATTTATACGATTAGCAGTGATATTTGATATTAAGGATATATTACATAAAGGGTGTCCAAAAACCCTGTATGATTGAAATTCTTACGTATAAATCTTTTTTTTTTTTTTTTTTACATACAAACTTAGTTTTTGCAATTTCACTGAACCAGTTCAAGGATTTAGCCAATTTCCATGTCTTTATTCTCTCATTTCCCGGAATTGGATAAATATTTGATTCTATCGTTTCCCTATGACAATTATAATGATTATTAATTAACGTATCTCACGATCTAACGAATCTAGATTTGATATGGATAAATAATGACCAATATCCATCTATTACTATTTTATGTATATTTTCGTTCTGGCAATATTGTATATAAGTTAAGCCAACATTCAAATGCTAAAATCAGTTTAGCCAACTCCCAGAAACAAATCAAATCATGAAGTGAAAAGCAAAACGTGTAGATTGTCTGTCCTTTTCTACATCTAAAATATTAAGAGTGATTAAAATTAACTCGGTTTTCCAATATTATTGTTGATAACATTATCAAATCTACAAAATATAAAGTTTATCCCTAATGTAATGACCCGCATACCTTGTGCGATCTCAAAGCCTCAATTTTGAAAATGTGCAAGCGAGACAGCTATCTATAATGTATTCGCGCAGATGAGATCCATTCCATCCATCCACACAACTTGTTTCATATTATAGTTTTTCTCGCTCAAGCACACACTGTGCTCGTATCATTATCATCAAACAAAACAACAGCAGTCGATCGTTCGGTCTCCTTCTGCTACTATCTCGTAGCCGATTTCCTTTGATAGTGCGCAAAAATGTCTATGATAATTACATCAGTGCTGCAGACTGCTGCTAAATTGTAGCTAAATGACTGACTTACTGC
Source organism: Argyresthia albistria (assembly GCA_963457715.1). Taxonomy (NCBI): domain Eukaryota; kingdom Metazoa; phylum Arthropoda; class Insecta; order Lepidoptera; family Argyresthiidae; genus Argyresthia; species Argyresthia albistria. Next base: position 12,318,812 of record OY735255.1, read on the forward strand.
TGTGTATGTTGTGTGGTGTCGAACAGTGAGTCAGTGAACTATGCAAGAAACTGATTTAGAATAATCTTGTAAGATTTTTTGTGTCAACTCGAGTGGTTTCAAATTGACTTTTGACGTCACGGCGCATATCGACCAATCAGCGGAGAGCAACTGTGCACGCAACAGGCTGATGTGCCGATACCTATTGCATTCTGTTTTCAAACAAATCGTGTTATTTTACCTACAAATGAAGAAACGCTGAAAATTATGTTATTGAAATGTACCGCCGATGGACGTAGGATCAAGGTGAATGGAGCAGGGGCAGGGCAGAGCCAGGGGAATGTCGCCAGAGGTAAGTCCAAATTTTAATAATCAAGCATATATATATATCCCAAATACCTACCTAGCTACCTATCTACCCAGAAGGAATTAATTTACCATTAATGTTATTTACCTAACCACCCATTGCTTTCTTTGGCTTTATTTACTTATCCATAGCTGTTGTAAGTATTATTTTTCTTTTCGCCTAATGCATGCCCTGCGATTTAAATATAACTGCTTTTCAACATCGATTTCGATTATAATCGCTAATAAATTGTCGTCGATTGATTTGATCCTTCGAGCGGATTATTCTCCATGCATAGGTAAACTAAACTCACGTGACGTTCCTAACTATCTATGTTTTTATTGTACATATATTAATTTATCACAAGTCACAACTTAATCAACAAGAGGTCCTCCTATCAACATTCAGCTTGATAAGGAAAAAAGCGCCATAATGAAGTCAGCGCCATAGTCTACACGTCTACACGAACATTATGATAATTGATAACACATAATTAAAATCTTTATTGATAGGTAGTATTTCCATATTTTATTTAACTTCTAAACGTCTATCTTCTCACATTCAACCTATATATTTCTTCTCATTTGCCTCATTCATTACTTACCTTTATTTATGGTAACAATAACAATAATTGCAGCTAATCTAGGTAGGTACCTAGTTATTTTAGTTCATTTTACATTCTATCCATTTAAAAACCCTCTAATTAAGCCTCAACATTTGTCTGTCGCGGTAGCTAACTACAGTACTTTGTAGACTTCAAACAAACTTAAAAACTATAGTAGGTAGGTACTTAGAATCGGTATAGTCTCTAGAGGGACATGTATAGTCTCTAAAGGGACATGTATCTAGTCTCTAAAGGGACATGTTACAGTCTCTAATGGCCGATCCCAATAACCTATCTCGATCCGTGATCTGCAGATTACGCGTTACATTTGACAGTTGCGCTATGGGATTTATGCCAAAATTCAATCAATCTCAAATCTGCAGATTATGGATAGAAGATAGGTTATTAATTTCGGCCGTAAAGGGACATAGGCCAAACAAACTTACAAGGTAGAACAATAGACGTCAGAGCGAGAGGGTAATTATTAAATACGGATACTATCTCTCAGCTACTCTAGGATACCTAAATGCTTTAATTACATTAGGTATCTAGTATTGAGCAGTACTGGTGGTCATGTGTGGTCTTCATCATCAGTTCCACATCACAATATTATGCTTACCGTGAGTAAATGCACGAGTTATTACTAAAAATACAAAAATCACTAAGGTCTTCCTATAATATTTGAAGAGTTCCCTCGATGTCTCCAAGGATCCCATCATCAGATCCTGACCTGGTGGCCCATAGTACCAATGGGAAGGTAAACCCTTTCAAACAAAAAATAATAATTCCAAATCGGTCCATCCGTCTAGGCGCAATCGGGGCACATACATAAAAAAAACTTCCCGACGAATTCTAAACCTCCTCCTTTGGGAAGTCGGTCTAAAATACTTGGCGTTCCGGTCGAGACTGCTTGATGTACCTACTTCCCAAGTGAGAGATCCCGGGTACGAATCCCGGCTGGGGAGGAAAAAATCCTCTGGTCTTGGATATTATGTTTACGTGTTTGTGATGCCGCTCTGGTTCCCTCCACAGGTATCCTAGTGTGTGGCGAAAAGCCATGTGTAGGTATGTGCCTGCATGTAAATGTATTTTCGTTAACCGGAACCAAAAGAAACGTTCACTAACACACAAGCAGCACCTATTTGTGGGAAATCGGCAATCTGCGTCAGTTTGTATTTGACCCGTTGCCCATGTAAACAATTTCAACCGTTGACGAATTGATACCAAACTCAATATTATGACGGGCGATATCAAAGGATCTAATCCTGGACGCTGACCAAGGACCGAAGTTCCGGTCTATCTGAGATATGAGGCCATCTCAGCGTGAAAAAATAAACATACAGTTTCAATTTCGTGTTTAAGCCTCCTGAGTACTTCAGTCCTTAATTAAGAACATCCAATAATTTAATATTTTGTCTGAAGTATGCTGCACCATGCCAATATAATTTCTCATGTCTTGCATGACTCAAGAGGATGGTCTAGATGCGCAGAGATTCGGCTACTTACCTCAACTGACACATAGTCATAACGCTTTGTCTGCAATATTGTTTTCCTAGGCTTAAAAAAAGAGTAAAATTATCTGCTTTCTCAGTGAACCCCATTATTACGTTGTTATGATTTTCATGTGATAAATCACAGCAAGTATGTACAGTAGAACAAGTCGTCTACAAACGTCAGTTGTTGTCGTCTACGAACGACCGTTTGCTTTTATATCTAAAGAGAAGGAGAAATGTTCTCATTTGTTTACTCCTCTAATAATTATATAAAGGCTGACTTAAGTTAATGCAATGCATTCCCCCTAAAACTCGATTTATTCCCTATGTATTAAGGCAGCTATTACAGTTCAACAGTATGATTTAATATCTCAGAAAAACTGTCTGTGGGGTTGTTTATTGGTGGAACTGTCTAATTAGGTTGCGAGTGGCTTCGATACTGAGGTGTTATCGTTGCTGGTCGCTATCTGGGGTCAAAAGTGGCGCCCGCGCAACCCTGCCTGTTTACTTATTGCCACCGGCGCACGCGTCGACCATATGACTGAAATCTGGTCGAATAAAGGAAACGATGTCAACTACAAACAAAATTAAGAACAACGGCGGAGCTTCATTTTGTGTCAGAATAAAGTCATCTAGGTTCTACCTATAGGAATAGAGATTTGGTCTGACTTAAAAAAGATTGTGGTAACCCTCCTGGCAGTTAGTTTCTAGGAGGAGACTTTTAAATCCTATGAAAGACGTCGGTTTTCGCTAAATTAGGCTCAATCCTATCCATTAATTTCAAACAACCGTAATTACTTTCTGGCATCATCATTCACCCTCTACCTCCAGGTTTCTTACCACTGACTACCAGCTATGGCTCTCTGTCAAATTGTCTTTCTATGGATGGAACTTTTGTCACTTTCCACCATTTATGGTAGATCAGCTAGCTAGCCCATTTCCAAGTTCTCGTACAAGACACATTCTTAAACATTTATTGCAAGAATCAATCAAGAACTCCTTGAAATTAGCGATAAGTATCGATTTTAAGAGCCTAACGCGTTGCTCAGTATCAACCGAGGAGACAACAATAGCTCGGAACACTCCACATCACACGTTATCTTAGGAAGACGCTCATGTCAATGAACCTCGACTACTCGACATACGCATTGCTAATGTTACAGAGCCACGCACGACGCAATGAAACAATACAAATTAAAAGTTCTGGCACAACCCTCTGTGTCCTGCAAAGTTGGGCACCTTGGAAACGTTATTGTTTTGTTTACGTAAGATTTCTTGTTCACTTGTAGGAACCTACCACAAAACTGAGTTTCGGGATTTTTGTTGTTATTTTGAGTAACTAGTATGAATGAAGGAAGCCCTAGTAGATTGTTCGCCAAGAAAAGAAGGGAGTAAAGAAATATTTTTAAGGCGCGAGAGTTTTTTTTTATCCAGAGTGGAGCGAAGTATCCCGGAGTATAATTATTAATGAGGGATTCTAAAATAGAATCTTTCTCTTGGTAAATAATCTACATTAAATGGCGTAATGCAGAGGAGGCCTTTACTCGACAGTGGGTGCTGGAGGCTGGATAGATAATGCATAATTATTTTTAGAAATAAGTTATTTAAATACTATTAATTATATCTATGTTTTTGTGGAAGTCGCTTCTTTAGCGTAGGCCTCCCCCATTTCTCTCCATCTGTATCTGTCTCTAGCTTGTCTTCTCCAATCTGCTCCGCTCACTTCCTTGAAAACATCCTCCCACCGTTTTCTTGGTCTTCCTCTCTGTCTCTGGCCATCCCTGGGTAACCATTCCAGTATTTTCCAAGCCCATCTATGTTCAGTCATTCTGCAGACATGTCCGGCCCATTCCATTTTAGGTTCCTTACTCTTTGTCTTATATCTGTTATTTTCGTTTTCTGTTTCGTTTTTCATCCTATCTCGTAGTCTTTTTCCCAACATGCTTCTCTCCATTTTTCTTTTTTGTATTGCAAGCTTATCTTCATCTTTCTTCCGGAGAGCCCATGTTTGGCAGCCGTATGTGAGACTGGGAAGGATTACTATGTCGTATAACTTGCTTTGAATTTTAATATTGATGTCACCATCCTTCATAATCTCTTTTAAACTCCAATATCTTCTCCAAGCGATTGCGATCCTCCTGTTTATTTCATTCTCTATCTGGTCTGTAAATGTAAATGGCTTGACCTAGGTATATTTGTATACATATTCTATTAATGGTCCGTTTGCAGTAACCAATTCTCTGTCCCCATTTGTGATGATTTTTGTTTTCTCTTTGTATACTAACGTAAATCGACAGTTGAATCTGTCACATAAAACTTATCAGGCCTACTTGAAACAGGCCATTAGTGAACCACTTTGCCTTCAACACACATCTCCGAAGCGAAAATTAACAAGCCGAATATAGAACGTTATCGCTAAGCATGCTAAATTTTGTAAATCACACTCTCAGCTAAAATGGCAACGGTCATCAAATATACTTTTAGACGCAACTGCCTTCTGAGTACTTGACATCACTAAGGTTTCCGGGAATCAGCAAAATCCTAGGAGAGCGATGGTCGGATCATCGGATGACATCGCCAAAATTGCTGGGTAACAGTGGATTAGTCTAGCCCAAGACCGTAATAAATGTCTTGAAGAAGAGGAGGCAGGGGTTGCTTCTCGGACTATCTCCGGTACTTTATGGGCTGATTGATGGACTTTTCGCATGTTTTCATTCAAGTTTAGAAAAGAGTTTTGAAAGCGTATCTTGTTGGCGAGGCAGGGGAAAGAGCACATACTTAATGGTCATAGCGTATCGTATAGCGGCATCTCAGTCACACGCGCTTTTCTTGCGCGATAGAACGTATAACAATAATAATAATAAAGAAAGATGAAAGAAGAAGAAAGGCTATGAACTGCACTTGGCGTAAGCCCGTGCCCAAATACCCTCTCTAGAAGAGTGACATAAAAAATAAAAATGAATAACATAAATAATAATAAATATATCTTTATTCCAGAAATAAAATTTCCATATCTTATAAACTTACACAAAAACATAAAACACATCAAAAAGGAAATTCACATACTAGCGGATAACATTATAGTTACTAAAATATAGGTAGTCTAGTTTGAGATCAGTGAATATAAAACTAAGTACTTAACAAAAATACTGATAGGGTGGTATAGGTAGGTACATTATAAAAACAAACAGCTAGCAAGATATTAAGAACTTTAGACAGAAGCATAGGTGTAAAGGCACCTATTGTCTCATTCGTCTAACAAAACCTAAAAGCAAAGGAAAAATATCATAATATTTTCAACTCTCGTCTACAGCAGCTACGTAGCTTGTTTTGTTACAGACTTTGATAAGAAGGGGCATGAAAATTAATGCATCCATCCTCTAATTGGGTTACAACGTCAAAATCCATTAGTTCAAATTACCTAACATATTATTTATCATTGCGATAGGCAGAGGAACAAGTAAGTAGGCCTACAAAACTAGTTGTGTCAGTAAGCCGGAACGAGCTAGAACGGATTTAGATTCGTTTCGTATCCCGGCTGTGATTTTAATTTGAATCATTTAATGGCCACAGCTATCATCTTCATGAAATATTTCAATTTAGCAGGTAAATCTACAGGTTTTTCTCGGAAGAGAGAGAGAGATACTATACTAAGTATAGATAACAATTTTTCAAATACCGAAATCCATATTTAGATATCCGAGAAATAAAAAGGTTTGCATTGGGTAAGTGCACCCAATTCTTCTGAGAGTTTGAATTTAGTTTTTGTGTTCAATGCTAAATTATGAAGGATATAAAGCGTATTTCTCTACCGCTAATCTCACTCATGCCAACCAAACATACCATTTCATAATATAAAGGAATGTCAATGTTCTCGCTTTTATATGAATATATTTAGTTATTCAGTCAGGTTCAGTAGGTACTATAATTTCTCGACGAACCCTCAGATAACTACACAAGTATGTTTACGGCAACATCATGTAAAGTATAGGGAGCATAATTTGCTCAATACATTATTCATTGTAGTGGCGCCTGGGAGAACAGCATAAGCGACCGTTAGTTCATCTGTAATTTGCTCAATACATTATTCATTGTAATGGCGGCTGAAAGAACAGCATAAGCGACCGTTAGTTAATCTGTAATTTGCTCAATACATTATTCATTGTAATGGCGGCTGAAAGAACAGCATAAGCGACCGTTAGTTAATCTGTAATTTGCTCAATACATTATTCATTGTAATGGCGGCTGAAAGAACAGCATAAGCGACCGTTAGTTAATCTGTAATTTGCTCAATACATTATTCATTGTAATGGCGGCTGAAAGAACAGCATAAGCGACCGTTAGTTAATCTGTAATTTGCTCAATACATTATTCATTGTAATGGCGGCTGAAAGAACAGCATAAGCGACCGTTAGTTAATCTGTAATTTGCTCAATACATTATTCATTGTAGTGGCGGCTGAAAGAACAGCATAAGCGACCGTTAGTTAATCTGTAATTTGCTCAATACATTATTCATTGTAATGGCGGCTGAAAGAACAGCATAAGCGACCGTTAGTTAATCTGTAATTTGCTCAATACATTATTCATTGTAGTGGCGGCTGAAAGAACAGCATAAGCGACCGTTAGTTAATCTGTAATTTGCTCAATACATTATTCATTGTAGTGGCGGCTGAAAGAACAGCATAAGCGACCGTTAGTTAATCTGTAATTTGCTCAATACATTATTCATTGTAATGGCGGCTGAAAGAACAGCATAAGCGACCGTTAGTTAATCTGTAATTTGCTCAATACATTATTCATTGTAATGGCGGCTGAAAGAACAGCATAAGCGACCGTTAGTTAATCTGTAATTTGCTCAATACATTATTCATTGTAGTGGCGGCTGAAAGAACAGCATAAGCGACCGTTAGTTAATCTGTAATTTGCTCAATACATTATTCATTGTAATGGCGGCTGAAAGAACAGCATAAGCGACCGTTAGTTAATCTGTAATTTGCTCAATACATTATTCATTGTAATGGCGGCTGAAAGAACAGCATAAGCGACCGTTAGTTAATCTGTAATTTGCTCAATACATTATTCATTGTAATGGCGGCTGAAAGAACAGCATAAGCGACCGTTAGTTAATCTGTAATTTGCTCAATACATTATTCATTGTAGTGGCGGCTGAAAGAACAGCATAAGCGACCGTTAGTTAATCTGTAATTTGCTCAATACATTATTCATTGTAATGGCGGCTGAAAGAACAGCATAAGCGACCGTTAGTTAATCTGTAATTTGCTCAATACATTATTCATTGTAATGGCGGCTGAAAGAACAGCATAAGCGACCGTTAGTTAATCTGTAATTTGCTCAATACATTATTCATTGTAGTGGCGGCTGAAAGAACAGCATAAGCGACCGTTAGTTAATCTGTAATTTGCTCAATACATTATTCATTGTAATGGCGGCTGAAAGAACAGCATAAGCGACCGTTAGTTAATCTGTAATTTGCTCAATACATTATTCATTGTAGTGGCGGCTGAAAGAACAGCATAAGCGACCGTTAGTTAATCTGTAATTTGCTCAATACATTATTCATTGTAATGGCGGCTGAAAGAACAGCATAAGCGACCGTTAGTTAATCTGTAATTTGCTCAATACATTATTCATTGTAATGGCGGCTGAAAGAACAGCATAAGCGACCGTTAGTTAATCTGTAATTTGCTCAATACATTATTCATTGTAATGGCGGCTGAAAGAACAGCATAAGCGACCGTTAGTTAATCTGTAATTTGCTCAATACATTATTCATTGTAGTGGCGGCTGAAAGAACAGCATAAGCGACCGTTAGTTAATCTGTAATTTGCTCAATACATTATTCATTGTAATGGCGGCTGAAAGAACAGCATAAGCGACCGTTAGTTAATCTGTAATTTGCTCAATACATTATTCATTGTAATGGCGGCTGAAAGAACAGCATAAGCGACCGTTAGTTAATCTGTAATTTGCTCAATACATTATTCATTGTAGTGGCGGCTGAAAGAACAGCATAAGCGACCGTTAGTTAATCTGTAATTTGCTCAATACATTATTCATTGTAATGGCGGCTGAAAGAACAGCATAAGCGACCGTTAGTTAATCTGTAATTTGCTCAATACATTATTCATTGTAGTGGCGGCTGAAAGAACAGCATAAGCGACCGTTAGTTAATCTGTAATTTGCTCAATACATTATTCATTGTAATGGCGGCTGAAAGAACAGCATAAGCGACCGTTAGTTAATCTGTAATTTGCTCAATACATTATTCATTGTAATGGCGGCTGAAAGAACAGCATAAGCGACCGTTAGTTAATCTGTAATTTGCTCAATACATTATTCATTGTAATGGCGGCTGAAAGAACAGCATAAGCGACCGTTAGTTAATCTGTAATTTGCTCAATACATTATTCATTGTAATGGCGGCTGAAAGAACAGCATAAGCGACCGTTAGTTAATCTGTAATTTGCTCAATACATTATTCATTGTAATGGCGGCTGAAAGAACAGCATAAGCGACCGTTAGTTAATCTGTAATTTGCTCAATACATTATTCATTGTAGTGGCGGCTGAAAGAACAGCATAAGCGACCGTTAGTTAATCTGTAATTTGCTCAATACATTATTCATTGTAATGGCGGCTGAAAGAACAGCATAAGCGACCGTTAGTTAATCTGTAATTTGCTCAATACATTATTCATTGTAATGGCGGCTGAAAGAACAGCATAAGCGACCGTTAGTTAATCTGTAATTTGCTCAATACATTATTCATTGTAGTGGCGGCTGAAAGAACAGCATAAGCGACCGTTAGTTAATCTGTAATTTGCTCAATACATTATTCATTGTAATGGCGGCTGAAAGAACAGCATAAGCGACCGTTAGTTAATCTGTAATTTGCTCAATACATTATTCATTGTAGTGGCGGCTGAAAGAACAGCATAAGCGACCGTTAGTTAATCTGTAATTTGCTCAATACATTATTCATTGTAATGGCGGCTGAAAGAACAGCATAAGCGACCGTTAGTTAATCTGTAATTTGCTCAATACATTATTCATTGTAATGGCGGCTGAAAGAACAGCATAAGCGACCGTTAGTTAATCTGTAATTTGCTCAATACATTATTCATTGTAGTGGCGGCTGAAAGAACAGCATAAGCGACCGTTAGTTAATCTGTAATTTGCTCAATACATTATTCATTGTAATGGCGGCTGAAAGAACAGCATAAGCGACCGTTAGTTAATCTGTAATTTGCTCAATACATTATTCATTGTAGTGGCGGCTGAAAGAACAGCATAAGCGACCGTTAGTTAATCTGTAATTTGCTCAATACATTATTCATTGTAATGGCGGCTGAAAGAACAGCATAAGCGACCGTTAGTTAATCTGTAATTTGCTCAATACATTATTCATTGTAATGGCGGCTGAAAGAACAGCATAAGCGACCGTTAGTTAATCTGTAATTTTCTCGACAAGGTTGTATGTAATGTAAGACGAGATCACGTGACCTTTACGTTGAACAATATTATATTTCTTCTGCTAACAAGGTTAGGTAAAACGCTCCGCGGTCTAGTGGGTTTCTTTCACTCTTCTTGACTCTCATGATTGGATTCGGACCTGAAAAATTTACCCATGAGATATCAGTAATTTGTTCTATGCATAACGGTCGCTACTTGTAGTCGTAAAGCCCCTCTACCTGCCTGGTGAAGTGTGGCTCAATCTATCTCGTATCTGGGTAGGTTTATATTTAAAATCTAATAACGACAGCTGCGATTAGATTACAATAAAGTGCCTAATTAATTTAAACACTTCACACACATGGCCACTGCAGCATAATTTTTATACACTGACGGAGTTCCTTCTCACTAAGAATTAAAAAGTAAATTTGCAATATCTACTTACTAATAATGTTGATTAAGGAACAAAATGTCATACCTACTTATCATATTAATTTAAGAACTTGTATGTAATACCAAAATCGTATGCAAATAAACGAATCTAAATCTAGCCACTTAGCCTACATCATTCATGCCACTTACTTGACAGTAAACTGCGGCTCGTAATAAATAACTCAGCTTGCATATTACATGTTGACTGAAAAACAGACGAGTCCTCAACCCTGTAAATAAAAACCGGCCAAGTGCGAGTCGGACTCGCGCACGAAGGGTTCCGTGCCATTATCTATAAAAACCGCAAAAAAAAAATGTATAAGAGCCCCCCATAAATATTAATTTAATTTTAATTTAATTATTTATTTTTTAAGTAAATAATATACTCAATATATTGTGAACATTTTAAGCGTCTACCTGCTACCATTATCAATATCGAGCAAAAATGAGCAAAAAAAATCATGTTTGTTGTATGGGAGCCCCCCTTAATATTAAATTTCTTTTGATTTTTAGTATTTGTTGTTATAGCGGCAACAGAAATACATCATCTGTGAAAATTTCAACTGTCTAGCTACCACGGTTCATGAGATACAGCCTGGTGACAGACGGACGGACGGACGGACGGACGGACGGACAGCGAAGTCTCAGTAATAGGGTCCCGTTTGGCACCCTTCGGGTACGGAACCCTAAAAATGGTAAAAAACCGTTTTTTTTTAAATGTCAAAAGAAACTTAGACAAAAAAATTGTAGTCCCGTTCCCGTGTATTAGATTGTATATTGGCGTTACAAAAGCGAAAAAGCGTTTTGTTGTCTGTGGTAGGAGAACAGCTTCAGCTGAGAGCTTCAGACATATTATAATGAAGATAATAATTATACATAGTGTTAACAACAAACCATGATACAGTATAACATACATACGTAGTGTGACGCACTAACTATCTTAGCTACCTGATTAATTACATTGATTACGTAACGATTAGTCTAAGACTAAGATATGCCATAGGTAGCTTCTTTCTTAGCATAGCGCGAGTTCAACTATGATACTACTACTGTTTAAATAGACTGTCCTTGCTTCTATAAGAATGCGGCACTGATTAAAAATACTTTCATGTTCATCCAAAATAGCTTACACGTGTATCTTTAAAAATAATTTGCTATATTTTCGGTGTTACTGAACATGATGTATCATTCTACAATTTCCCTTTTCAGAGATTTTTTATCTATTTTCTGCTAAAGAATCCAGCATTTGATTGATGAGCAAGCTGAAATCTGACGTCTTTTGGTGCGTGTCTACCATTAGTGCGAGTGAGATAAACAGTATTTCCTCGGTTGCGCTAAAAACACTCGCGCGCAGATTCTAATCAGCCTTGACCTTGGTGGTGAATCGAACCATGATGAGTGGCGAAGTTGTTTGGTATCGCACCATTAATTATGTATGTAATAATAATTAAATATTGTTTATGTTTTTTATGGTTATAGATGTTTGAATAACACCGTCAATATTGTAAAAGGGAGAAATGAACAACCCTGAAATCGGTGCTTTTGTGTCAAATTAAGTACTTAATTGAGTAATTAATTTAGATATCCAAAATTCCTATTGAATAAACACAATTCACAAGTTCAATTTAATAAGTAGATATGATTTCGAAAATCTAGATTCGGTAGGTCACTAGAAATAAATGAGAAGTTTTAAAACTTTATTTACATAATTACTTACTTATGAAATAAATGAAGTAGGGTATGTACTTACTTATTTATATTTGTACATATAAACGCTAATTGAAGAACGTTACAAGACGCAAATGGGGCTCCGTTGTGTAGTGTGGGTCTCCCCACCCCAGTAATGTTAAGGTTAATAATAAAATCAAAATCGGAATGCTAAGTAAAAGCTTGATAAAATTTCACATAGCAACTCAACAAAGTGATATTACCGGCTCTTAACACTTCATATTTACAATAGTACTTAACATTGACACACAAATAACAAATTAGTGTCTGTCATATTCATTATGATCTGAGTTTTAGTACTACCTTACTTATTGATGTACAGACTGTATGCGAATCTTTCTTGGTAACACGTTGAAGGAAGTTGGGCGCCAAATTATGTAACTTTTCGTGACATGACATTGAACCGAAACTACGTAACCTAGATAAAGAAGAATAATGGTTAAAAGTAGTAGGTACGATAATTTATTTAGGTAGCTGATAACGAGAACAAGATAACCCTCAGATTCTTCTTATTGTCTTTATTTTACTACACAAGAATGTCATACAGAAAACTTATAATAGATAGACTTGGACAAAGGCGAGCTTATATCTATCAAGAGATTTCTTCCAGGAAACCATTGCGAAAGTGCGAAAGGAAAAGGTAGATAGTTGAGCGGGGGAAGATTTGCGCGTACAATATAACTCGATCTATATATATTGTATAACATATCTCTATTCTTATTTATTTTTTCATGATGAAATCATAATATTTCGTTTTAGTAGGTATGGTCGCCCGCGCGCGGCGTGGTTCACACGGCATAGTCCTGCACGTTTTTTTGCAGTATACTTCTTAACGGATAAACAGTGGCCTAGGTTCACACGACGTATACTGCAAAAAAACGTGCAGGACAATGCCGTGTGAACCAAGGCCACTGTTTATCCTTTAAGACGTATACTGCAAAAAAACGTGCAGGACTATGCCGTGTGAATCCAGCCTAAAAGTATACAAGCGGGATCCGCCCGTATACTTTTAGACGCAGGCGACTGTACCTTATAGGTATTATAGCCCACAAATCTGAACTAACTAGAATGTTTTATCTAACTACGACTAAGAGGAGAAGTAGCTGATATTCAACATTGTACATAATGTATCAGCGTGCCAGGAGCACTTCTATCAATTTAAATCTAGCTCGAATGAGCAAAAGTGTTCTGTATTCATGTAATGCTTGAGATTCGTTGGCTCTGAATGATCTGTCTCTGTCTATAATATAAGATAAGCGTTTATTCAGACCTCACAATACACAAAACAAAAATACAGTTTATAGCTGAAGAAAAAAGAGAAGAAATTATGCAAAAATCACAAGGAATTTGAAAATCCACGCAATATAAAACAAGATTTAGTTCTATCACCCCACTTTACCTCATGCCAGAAGAATGGTCATAACAAGTTCGGGGCTAATGGGCCTACTAGACTACGCTGTCGGCAGGGCCCTGTCTGACTCACTGTCTCTTTCTAGTCGTTCCATCAGATTGAGACGTCTATACAAATCGTGCCCTGCCGACAGCGTAATGTAATAAGCGCTTAAACATCGCCTGCTTGGTGTGATTATGCTTCATAGAATGTTGTCTTGTATTGGACACCCCGCTCTACTGAACCGGAGAGGCGGCGCGTGCCGAAGCATTGCCACTTTCAGCGCCCATTCTACGTCTAATAATGCGGCGTTTCGTGAACAAACTTTGGCAGGATTGATCTGTTGGTCCAATTCGGTCCAAAGGATGGAGAAGTGGAGCCACCTGGATTTCTGATGCAGGGGCAAGAGGGGTAGGGGTAAAGTTTGCATGGAAAAAAAATACTTGACCTATGAAGCTGTAATTTGGCAGGTAGGTAGTTTAATTTAAAGACGTAATTCTAGGACGTAATTTCAGTTTTTTTTTTATCCTGCCCCCACGATGGGCAAAAAAGGGGGCCGAAGTTTGTATGAAATAAAAAAAAGCTTTACCTATGAAGCTGTAATTTGGCAGGTAGGTAGTTTAAAGATCTCGGACGTAAGTAGTTTTTTTTTTTTTTCGAAATCTGGCCCCCTCTGCAAAAAAATAATATTTTACGAATTAACTTTTTTACAATAATTAAGTATAGGCTTTCTGTATGAAAGTGTCCCAACATACTCCTTGTCGGGGCAAATAAAAAAAAAACTGAACTTACGTCCTTGATCTTTAAACTGTCTCTACCTGTCAAATTACAGCTTCATATGTCTTTTTATTTTTTGCACAAAATTTAGCCCCCGTTTTGCCCTTTGTGGGTGCATCACAAATCCGGGTGGCTCCACTTCTTAAATCCATCCTTTGTACCTACAGATCAATCCTGCCAAAAGACATATTTTGTTCACGAAACGCCGTAAGTATATTGCGACTTCAGGGGCCGAAGCACACGCTATTCCCTTATTATTATAATATCGAAGTAAAATGACAGTTCCGATGTTACCGCTTTTTGGTAGAGAATAAATAGTGATGGGGTCAAGAATGATTTAGTTCATTCTAATGTCAGAATGATATAGAAATGATAAGAGAGCTAGTAGTGCCTAACTCTTTATTAATCTGTGGTAGTGCTAGTGCATATAGCTTGTTCAAACTGAAATGACGCGCCCCACTCCTTTATTTGCGAATAAAAAGTAAGCATTTGCAATAGTATGGACACAATTTGCTTCTGCCACCTCAAATGAGAAAAGGCGTAATGCTTTCAATGTCATGTTAAATTGTAACAAATATTTAATTACAAATCGTGATTGTAGGAATATATATGTTACCTACTCTATTAATTTTCATTATATTAAGAATGAATGAGAACATCACTATCAAACTGAACATGGCAACATTATTTCAAGAAGTGACGTTTAATGTTGTCAGTTTACTTCGTCTGTATAGTAATAAGGGTATAATGAATCAGGAATGCATATTTCGGCCCATACTTTATCTTATCTCACATCACACTACGTTGCCTATCTTTAGTATCTGGCTGCGTCTGACCTTGACTAGTTAGCGTTACTATGCCGTAAGTATTGAGTAAGTAGGAACATTGGTCGCGTCACGTAAAGGGCACCCATGTAATACGTTCATTATTCATAATTTATTGCACACAAATACTAAGTTTTATTTTAACTTGATTGAAATATATTTACGGGGGAGTTTCTTGCCCTTCTTTGCTCCATTCCTAAGACCACAACTTCCGAACGGGCGGTTAACCGGCCAAGTGCGAGTCGGACTCGCGCACGTAGGGTTCCGTACCATTATCTATAAAAAACCGCAAATAAAAAACATGTTGTATGGGAGTCCCCCCTAAATTTAATTTAATTTAAATTTAATTCTTAATTTTTTAAATAAATAATATACTCAATATATTGTGAACATTTTAAGCGTCTACCTGCTACCATTATCCATATCGAGCAAACATGAGCAAAAAAATCACGTTTGTTGTATGGTAGCCCCCCTTAATATTAAATTTCTTTTGTTTTTTAATACATATTTGTTGTTATAGCGGCAATAGAAGTACATCATCTGTGAAAATTTAAACTGTCTAGCTACCACGGTTCATGAGATACAGCCTGGTGACAGACAGATACACAGACGGACAGCGAAGTCTCAGTAATAGGGTCCCGTTTGGCACCCTTCGGGTACGGAACCCTAAAAAAATGACTTTGACTTTAGGTAAAAATTTATGAAATCGGTTTCTCCGTGAACAATGATTTGCTATGGCTATCCTCACACGACCGGAAATCGGAATGCCTTTCTGGATTCAGATTTGGAATTAAGCTTCGATTTGTGCTAACTATTGTGAATTTAGGGCGACTTTTCAATCCCCATTCAACTTTATTTGATATTTCAGGTACCTGTGAAATGTCAAATTACTCAGAGAAATGCGATTGGAAAATTGGCTCTTACTGAAAAGCCTCTCACTCTGAGTTGTACGGAACGAATTTAAAATTTTAGCATAAACAAATGACAGTCCCATGAGATTCCCGCCCTTAAGAGGATCGTGTACTCGCGAGCTTCCATACAAAAAGCGGTAACGTTTTCCACCCCTTAAACCTTGTCCGATTTTCACAATGTTTTTACATGTTTGAGATACTATGGAAAACTAAGCTCGTACGTTTTGATTTTTTTGAAATATTATATATTTTAGGAAATATTGGATTTTCTATTTTTATATGGACTGGGTTAAGTTCTTAAATTTCCTAAAATATATAATATTTCAAAAGAATCAAAACATACGAGCATAGTTTTCCATAGTATCTCAAACATGTAAAAAAATTGTGATAATCGGACAAGGTTTAAGGGGTGGAAAACGTTACCGCTTTTTGTATGGAAGCTCGCGAGTACACGATCCTCTTAAATCAGCAAGGTTACCTTTAGTTTCAAAATCGTTTCGTGCGACTGCAGGGCTACTGTATAAATGCACTGGCGCAGCTTTCCCCGAGGCGTGCATTTCTTGAGGTACGAAAACGATGATATTTGGATGATTCACATGTTGAGATGAGAAGTTGGCCTCTTTACGTGAAACATTTCTTGGCATTTACACCGCATCCTCATTCAGAGCTCATTATTTCGCAATCACACATTTCTCTGTGAATTTACAACTCAACTCATGATGATGACACAGTACAGCGCACCAACTTAGCTGTTCTATTGATAGCGGTCGCTAGTCTTATGTAGTCTTCATAATAGCGGACATAGTATAGCATGTAGTCTCTTTGATGGCGGATGACAAGTCCGTAGTACCAATTTTTCGCACCTGAACAGCTAAGTTTGTGGCTCTGTAGATACTGCTGAAAAGTAGACTATTTCTTAGTTAAATTTTAAATGGCTAGGCTAGAAACAAAACTATAAAAACAATCAAATGACATCTTTAACAAAATGACTAAGATAAATGAGCAGCCTTCCGGTAATACCCACCTAATAGACGATTGTGCTAGTACCTGAGTACTATTAAATTACTAGTCTGTAATCTAGCACTTAATTATGTTGTTGAGCTGCTTATTTCAAAACAACGGGTTGTTAGTATCGTAGCGTTTTACTTTACTTTGCTCGCGCCATCTTTCTTGAAGGATGGATGGATGGATATACGCTATTCGTTAATTGATCAAAGTGATTTGGCAGGTCGAAATGTCACTTAGCGAAAATGTTGATCGCTTCTGAATCATAGTGACGTGTATTTTTGAATCGATTAAATGAATGAAATAAAACAGTCAGATGAATGAATAGTTGATCCTTATTTCACAGTTTTGCTAACGGGGCAGCAACACTGATTAACGCGCAAACTGGTTATAGGCTATTGACACGGGTCGACCTTCGACAAAGAACATCGAAACTTTCTGGGACAACTATATAGTTGAAATTCTCTTAAATGTCGCATTTTGGTATACACCTACAAAAGTAGACATTAGTAAGGCATACTATAATATTGTAGCATCTATTAGGACTTAGAAATAACTCGACAATAAAGTAAACAAACAATCATTCACTAAACGTTATGCTCTCGATTTTATTTCTATTTGTTTTTCGGCAAAAACTGGTATCACTCGACCTGTCAAATCACTTTGATCCATTGCCGAATAGATTATAGACCATTTGCCCTATTGAAGTAATGTGTGCGTTTCTTCCTTCTGCGTGTTCTTTTTGGATTTGGCGAAACTCTTTTACTTCTGCTATACCACCAGTACAACTCAACTATGGACACGCCTGAAAAGTCATAGGAAGGCAAGATGCGCAATTTCGTTTACGTTCATGATATTGTTAGGTATTTTATAGCCCAAACTAGGTACCAAATGTTTTTTTTTAATAATAGGATCAAACTGGAGGTGTCTCTAATAAACAAAATAATTATCAAAACAGTTTATAAATAAAATATCAATCCATTCGAGTTACAAACATAAAAATCCGTAATCGCATTGAGAACCTTCCTTAGAAATTATTTTAAGATTCGAAGTTTGAATACTTATAGAATTAGAAGTTTGAAAACCCCGTAATTAGAAGTTCTAAATTGGAATTTCTTCAGAAATATTCGGGAGACTTAGCCAAAGCGTCGTTACGATCGGCATAAAAAGTACCTATAAAAGTGTGGGGAAATGAGAAATATTTCGTCTTTTGGGTTGCTTGAAAGTTGTTATGCATGCGTTATGTTATCAATTTCACCATTATAACAATTTCTAGAAATACCGGTTTTCCAAACACATGCCAACCGTCAGATCACGTCGCGTTACCATCATCAAATATATACTTGTGCCATCCAGAGGTTCTAACGCAGAGATTTTAAGATGAAACTTGGAAAAAAGTTATCTTTGCTGATGGTTCTTAGATTTATTACCATCATCGGACCTTCGACCTCATTTATGTTAATCATTAAAAAATTTAGACGAAACATAATATACCAACATAACCTGTTACTATAGATAATTGTAATAAATACGGGCACTTTGTGGTATGGGTTTGTGGTTTGTATCACAAGTTATCATCCTGTAACTCCATACCTACTCATTCCCTTATTCTATGGATGAAGGATTTCTTTCAGACGCGCGATGTTCTCCATCACCGTTATACTACACAATACCCATATAAACGTACTTAGGTAGGATACTCATTGTTACATGGTCAGAACCGGGATTAAGATCGCCTCTCCTGCGGGGAGCGTATAACCTTTAGACCACATATCTCAAAAATCAGTCAAGTGCGAGTCGTAATCGCACAAGAAGGTACCGTACCGTCGTACAGCACTCAAAACAATAAAACAAAAAGAAAATTAAAAACACGTCTCTTGTATGGGGACCCCTTTAATTTGTAATTATCTCTCGTATTTCAGTATTCGTTGTTGTTGCGGCAACAGATATACACATTCTGTGAAAATTTCAACTTTCTAGCTATTACGGTTCGTGCTCTAGGACCCGCTGACGGACGGGCGGACGGACGGACTGACAGACGGACAGCGGAGCCTTAGTAATAGGGTCCCATTTGGCACCCTTCGGGTACCCTAAAAAGTGAGCAATAATGAAGTAAAACCCGCGGAAGCAATCGACTCGTACTCAGAACTTCCGATCATTTGTCTTCAGTGAATCCAGTCGTTCGTTTTCTTCGAAGCCAACTCTGTCATGTGTCGGGGCAGTTAGCGGAGTGACGCGCTAATTAGTACCATAAGATGAACGTTTTCCTTAGCTACCGGTAAGTAGACTGCTACTTACTTAACTAGTGCTACTTACTTAATTACTTTATGCCCGGTAATTATTACGATCTTGATCGCACGAGCCGAAATCTTTATTCGAGAACAAACTATGGGAAAAGGAATGTTTTGGTTGAACGTGGGCACCGCTGTGCCTGTGCCACCCCATGTGGGAAAGGACGTGACGCTGTCCGTTTTGTATTGGAATGAATTCAGACTTATTTGGGGCACCTCGCAGAAGATACGAGGGAGTATGGTATAGTAATAGAAGGATTGGTCGCTGGTATGGTATAAGCTTTTGCTATGGTATAAGTGTTTGGTCTCTGTCGTCAAACTTCACTGACAACTCATGAAGGTGGCAACTTGAGCAGCCAGCCTCTTCGTTTGCGGAGTGCACATTTTGCAGTCCTCCCTCGATCGACCGTAGAGGGCAATCATCCGTCAGGTGGGCCATGCTCTGAATAGCTCCGCAGGAGCGGAAAGTGTTGTCTATGTACCCCCACTTATACATTGGTTCGGCGCAGCGGCCCTGGCCAGTCCGGAGTCGGTTCAGCTTGGTCCAGCAGTTGCGTGGAAGGTTGAAGCCGTGTGGCCGATCGTTTGGGTTTGTAGAAGGATGAGTGTGATTTCCACGGAACCCTCGGTGCGTGAGTCCAACTCACATTTTGCCCGGTTTTAAGAGTTCCGTACCGAAACGGAGCCATTGTAGATCACCTATGCGTCCGTCCGTCTTTGTGTAAAAATGTATTGACGACCGGATTCTTGGGCCGATTTAATTTAACTGAGGGTCTTTGTCGTGCATACGTCAGACAGGACTCTCCTTGGATCGCACAGTAAGGTAAGGTCATTTCGATCACTTTTACTCAATTTAAAGCTCGCAGTTGCGGTAATAGTGCCCCAGTAGGCACTCATTGAGTGTAGCCTTGTCTGAGTAATTGAGATGAATGACTGGGAAAGCCCTAAGCGTAATTGAAGTACCTAGATACAGCCCTAATACAGCGTAAGGACTTAATGATGTAGGTACAATACATAATAGGGCTGAGTGATTGTTAGGGATCTTTTCTATTAACTTTTATTTCAACTACACCAAATTAATATTGTCTAACACTGAGTGGTGGGAAACTGGTGGGTGACTGGTGGGAAATCAAAATAAAGCGTAGTCGTGTTTTGAAAACTTTGATGCTGATAGGCGTTTTGAAAGAGTATTGTTGTAAACCAATACAAGATAAAAACATGCAAAATATTTTATATTTTACTGATTTAGGTCTCTCCTATTGCATCCTCAAGGGCACACAACTGGTGGAACCCCATCCTCCATGTGAATACGCTTTCGAACTCATTATAAAAGTAACCTCGTTAATAACTTAAATGCATGTGTTCTGTTCTGTACCTATAGCTAAGTAGATGTATACTTATACATAGATACACTTTACATTACCTCAGCCTACCTCCGGCCCCCAGCCCTCAGACCCTATCTGCCGGCCGGTAAACAGTTCAGCTTCAGTTATTCTTTGACCGCGGGGAGGAAAGGTTGTGACTTTATGACACGTTGTGAACACATATTGCATCAAGTGTTTTAATTTGCACATTGTGTTTTTGAATGCATTCTCTTGGGATCTAAGCTCGGATTATTTTGGTATGTGTTCTTTTGTATTATGTTTTAAAGTTCAACTGCATCGTAACAAGATGATGGCGGATAACTCCAACTTTCAGTTGAATAATAATAGCGTCACGCCTTTTCCCATACGGGGTGGCAGAGACATACCATACTAAGACGTTACCACATCAACCCACTGCTGGGCATCGGCCACTAAGAGCATAGTGTGTGCGCGACCTTCGTAAGTACTAGGTTTAGTTATTATATTTCCTAAAACATACATAATAAAAAAAAAACGTACGTGCATAGTTTTATATATGTAGTGTCTCAAACATGTAAACAAATTGTGATAATTGAAACAAAAAGTAAACTTTAGAAAAAACCGACTTCCACAAACCCTATTTGATTAGATTGAGTTTAATACAAACTGTAACCCCCCCCCCTTGGGGAATTAATTTTGTCAAATCCCATCACAGTGCTACCCCACGCTACTAAGGAACCTCTGTACAAAGTTTCATGGCTCTAGGTCCACCGGCTTAGGCTATGCGTTGCCTGCCCGCCAGCCACGCATTGTATTTGTACCTAGTATTGAGCAGATCTGGTGGCCATATGTGGTCTTCATGAGCAGTTCCGCATCACAATATTATGCTTACCATGTGCATTTGCACGAGTTATTATGAAAAACACAAAAATCACTATAGGTCTGCCTATAATATTTGAAGAGTTCCCTCGATTTCTCCAGGATCCCGTCATCAGATCCTGACCTGGTGTCAATGGGACCAATGGGAAGGTAAACCCTTTCAAACAAAAAAATAATTTTCCAAATCGGTCCATCCGTCTAGGCGCTATCGGGGAACATACATAAAAAATAAAAATAATAATAAAAAACAAATATCCGGACGAATTGTAAACCTCCTCCTTTGGGAAGTCGGTTAAAAATCGGACAAGGTTTAAGGGGTGGAAAACGTTCCGGCTTTTTGTATGGAAGCTCGCGCACCCACGATCCTCTGTAAAACCCTCCTCTTCAAAAAGTCTTGCAGTCCTGGCCTGGGTACCGATGCGCCGCCGCCGTTGCCGACAATATTGCCATCTGGGAATATAATGTAAGTATAGGGCAATATTCCCGGCAACGGGTCATCAGTAGTGGGGCGACCTGATCCATCCTCGTATTGTATACCGACACAAAATAACAATGCTCGGAAAATAACTTTTTGAGCAGGTTGGTGTACTACACTAACATAATGATGATAAAATGTAGTCAGACCGATTTCGGTCGCGATGACCGCTTCAACTGTTCAATTGTTGCTGGGAATTGCGACCGGTTCTCCGAAAAATAACAACCATTGTCAGTTCAAAGGTCGTTTTACCACCTACAATACAACGAGACGTTTTGTAAACTTCTAATTGATCCCGTGAACAAATTGCGTGTGTGTGACTCATTTCATCAGTCAAGTCCTTCAAAGACCACCATACTTGACCATACTCTACTACACACCATAAAATGACAATCTTAAAGACTCTAAAGCACTATAAATACAGCCTCATATCCCTTGAATGCTATTACAATTACTCATGGTCAGCCAGCATAGCTTGGTCTAATGCGATGGATAGAAAATGCTATGATGTCCTTAGTTGTATTTATGTTGTGTTTGTATTTCTATGAATGACACCCATTATGAATTAACGCGGTTCATTAAAAATGAAATCCCTGGGTATTACTAGCATTTCCGGAAGTCGCAGGATTATATGAACTTATATTTATTCATGATTACAGACGACAATGTTCCGGAGTGGATAAACCTATTTGTCATCATTGTCCTGGATGCACAAACAACCACTCAAAGTTTGACTGAAACTCAGTCAAGTTGTCATGTCACTCTTTCGCTCGCAATATTCCACCACGCTGGCTCGTGCGGGGTTGGTGGACGCGTGTCTGGATAGTGGCCTATTACGAGTAGGGCCTCTGACCCAGCTTTACGACAACTACCACCGAGTAGCGATAGTAGCCGGCACCTCCGAACACGGAGGCGCCCGAAACAAATGTCAAAAAGAAACAGGTCACCCATCCAGTACCCGTCCCGGCCAGTTGTTGCTGTACCCGCACGATCGATCACAAGCATGCGTCGTAGCTAAACCTAGAATTGATTTTCTAAATCCAGAAGACAGTTCGGTCAGTAACTATGGGCGCTACTCACGATGCAACCTGGCTTGCAATCTGTCGCTGAAACTCATAGAAGGCAGGTTGCCTTGCAACCGCTAGAGAAGGACAGAACAGGAAGATAGACAGAGAAGAGAAGAGAGAGAAATACAAGTTGCTTGCAGCAACAAATCGTGAGACAGATCGAGTAGAGCCCTTTATGTACGACTATTGCAATCTATTGATTAAGGCGTTGACTGGTGTATATTCATATTCTTTATTGCGCAGAAACATAAAAAAAATACATTTACAAGAAATATTATACGCAAAGGCGAGCTTATCTCTAAAGAGAGATTTCTAACAGCAAACCTAGGCAGGACAGGAATGTGGATGCATACTACCTACTAGATACCTGCTATTTCGAATTTAAGTGTGCCAGGGACGTCTGCTTTGCATAGTAGAATACTAACTATATTATTGAATTAGTTACTTATTTGCACTTGCATCTATTAGATTTATCGTGCACAATACCTTTATTTCAGTAATCAGATGAAAACAAGATGTTAGTTACCTCTTTCTAAGCACCCTTTCCCACGATATGCTTTAGATCTAGGGTCGGTTTCATATCCCAAGATAAGCCCTACTGAACTGATAAATCATATATTTTGTATCTAAATAGATGAATCTTTCACATAAAGCTTAACGGGATCGGGAGTTTCAGAAACAGGCCATCTATGTATATTGCTTTACCTGCGAATATTGAAGGTGATTTTAGTCCCTTGACGCCCAGATGTAATTACTGTGAAGACAGCCCCTTATTTGCCAAATACATAGAATAGATCTAATGTTATCTCCGACAGCAAACCAATTGAGAACTAATATAAATATGTATAACAATATAAACTTTTATAAATATAATATCAATTTTATGTTATTTGCAAAATTTTAAAATAGACATAGACATACGTTTATTCACTGAAGAAAACATGGGTACATCGACAGACAATTTCAAAGGCAGGAAATCAACAAAGAAGAAGTAAACACGGAAGTATTTTTCGAAACAGAAGAGTTTAGAAGATGACGTACGCAACGCATGCCTCGCCAGTGAAATGGATCCAACTCAGCATAAAGCTGCAACAAGGCTGCAGCGCTGATTTTCAGTCGAAACCATGTGTAACAGTAAGATAATAAGATCTCCTAATTGGCATAGGTATAAGTTATTTATTGTGCTGTGGACTCAGTTCCCAAATAAACAAATAAGCAATTTAATTTTAACGGCAAATCTGTCAATTTAATGTGTTTGGGTTATTCTGAGATACGGTCAAGCAGTGAGCTGCGTCATGATTGGCTGATGTAACTAATAGGTAACTTTGATGCTGAGTTTTGGTTGGCTCTTGCAGCTGTTGTAAAGTTCTGATTGGCTCATGAAACGGGTTGGGTAGATCTGATTGGCTCGGTCACGGGTCAATACCACATTTCTTTATGACCTAATGTCGGTTATTTGTCCCATATATATAACGTGAGAGTTTATTTTTTTCACTCATAGTCAATATTTCAATATTTTAGTCGTTCGATCGTTAAATAAAGGTGGATAGTTATTTAATAATCTGCTAACTACTAACCATTGTCGCTTTGATAACACAGACAACGTACTGACAAACATATCAACAAAATCAGTTTCTAATTTATAGGAGGATTTATGTGTACTGACTGATTTAATTATATTTATATAGATGAGATGGTTCATCTATACGAGTACTTACTTGGTTGATACTCTTGTGTTTCTTTTGTTTTTTATGCGTTTTTCCTCATCGTTTTTGCATAATTGCAGCAAACCCGCATACTACTATAAATTATGATCTCTTGTCTTAAAAAGTTTCCCGTTCTGGTAATTTCGATAATTTTTCCATAATAATATTTTTTGCATGGATGTTCGTAAAATTTCGCAATGCCTACCCATATAAAAGCCCCCGTCAGAATTGTTCTCCGAAATTCTTTATTAGGTAAATTAAGTACCTCCATCGTCAGATCATACCCTAAGATCGATCCATCTAACTATAAGTGCACCAAACCCTTCGAATAAATTATGCACTTCTGAGTACGTTATATTTATTCTGTGGTAAAATATGTGGTCATAAAAAAAGGAATCGATTCACTGTTCTCGATTAATCGGAATCCCATTTATCTACAGTCCAAACGTCGTTTATCGCGCCCCGCATTTCATTATAGAGTCGCTTTTGTATTTTGTGCCCTATCTCTTCTGCTTTAAAGTTGTTGATATTATGCGCAGGAGTGGGGTTTTCTTAACCGCAATGATTGTTAAAACGAAGGTAATCCGAGGCTCGTGCGTCACACATTTAATGATCTCGTTTAAGTTTCAGACCTCTTGTCTTGGACCAAGGCTTAGCCTTCCTCGCATGCTGATTTTTGACATAAAATATAATAATTCGAGTTCAGTCCAGTGGCCTACTGAATGTGCATTCTCATCTGACGTATTTATGCTGATAATTATTGTGTATCAAGGTTTGCTACTGGGTTATTACTGGGATTGCAACTGGCTCTCTTGTTTTGTGCAATATATTTGTATCATCATCTCGTCTGGTCATTCCTCATTGATTATCACTAATTTATATATTGTTATATATTGTTATTATATATTGTATTATTGTTATTATATATTGTTGTTATATATTTATATATTGTTATTACTGGGATTGCAACTGGCTCTCTTGTTTTGTGCAATTTATTTGTATCATCATCTCGTCTGGTCATTCCTCATTGATGGTCACTAATTTATATATTTCAAAGTCATATTGTCGAATGCGTCGATATTGATTTAATTAGGGAGTTCATGTTTAATTTCTTGATGAACTTAATGGCTAGGATATAGAGTCGTAGGTCCAACCAGTATCGCGAAGTCTAACAAAAATCGTTTGACGTGCGTCATTCGGGTCAACGCACTCTGTATGCACGTCTCATCTATTAAAGCGATGTGTGTACCAATTCATATAAAATTGGTTTACCTTGCTATTATTTCCACTGCAGTTTTGGAACCCACCCAAACATGTGTAGTTGATAAGGAATGATCTTCAGGAATAGGAGAGGCGTAGTTTTAAACTATTCGTAGTTGGTGCCACGACCAGAATTTTCAAAGCCAAATTCTAATAAAGATATATATCCGTAGAGTCGATTAGGATTAGGACATTGCGTAGTATATTGAGGCTGTCAAATTTTACTCAAACAATGAACCGAATAAAATATTCATAAAATTCTGCTAAATTCTGAGGAAGTTGCACAAAAAATGAAAATGAAGCTCTTGCATGTTTCTTTGGTCCCCGTGGCGTCGGGCCCCCTCCCCCTCCCCCGCCACACCTTCCTCGTCCCACCCCTACCCCCCGGCAACAAGTGGGCGCGCTAAGCTGCCCTCGACTGGAGCGCTCGCTCATGTATACCTTCTCCCTGTCATGTGAGCGACTCGTGTAATCAAATAATTCCTTTTTCCATTACCGTGATGTGTTTTAGCTGCTACCTGCAGCAACGGGTGAAGATTAGTAAAGGTACTGGCCAAGTTTCTTAGCACGAGGGCGAGTGGCGGGGTTAGCTGCGCGTGGATACAAAAGAGAAGAGAGAGAGGATAGATCTCGCTCAAGTGCTAAGAAACCTGGTGTGGCATTTACCCATTGCTATTATTATATATAAGTTTCACTTTTAAATATATAGGTATTTTTTTGTAAAGTCTCACAAAATTCTCAAAAATCCTACATTACCCACCAACCCGTAATAAACCAGTTACTAGATTACAAACGATATCATTGATACCGATAAGGCAAGGACATTTCATGCAACAATTCACCGTTAAAACCCAAGTATTTTAAGCTGCTATTTTTGTAGGTGGCTAATTTTGGAAAGATTAAATTGATAGCCAGTTTAAGAAAAAAAAATACCGGTCCTAACATTAAAACCACGCAGGCAGGCACACACCACGTTACGTGGGCTGACCGTGTGAATATTTTGCGGAAACAATCTTTGTTTTTGACGTCAGAGTACTTTAGTTCAGAACTTCAGACCGACACAAGACTCAATCATTACGATAATAAATTCATCAATTTAAAAAAGTAAAAAAAAGGACTTCATATGACCTATCACTTAGTCCTCCCCGCTCGGTACCTACACAAATGTCGTCTATAATAGACCCGAACACGAGCCTACGAAATGTGTCTCTTTACAGTGTATTCCATACTTATTACATAATATAAACGAAATACGATCCTAACAGCCAAAATTTATCTCGCGGTAATGACTATAAACACCAAAAAGACTTTAAAAACTGCGTCGATTTGGTGGTTTTGGCGATTTATGGAGACTGAAAAACTGTTTGTCTTAGTTTCTACACAGTCAGGATTCGTATTCAGAAACTTTAACTGATTGCAGACACAACAGAGCCAGAAGAATGTTCTGGTGGTCATAACGAATACTAACTATGAAATTATTATAATAATAAAATGGCTATGGGAATCATAAAAAATCTGTTAATTAAAAATTAAACGTGTCATAAAAAAGCGTGAGACAAAAACTTTAGTATAGAATAATACGAATAGAACGATTACTACGCGGAACTAAAGGGTTTGTGTAATCGATCTACGCTAAAGAAGCCTCGGTCAGTAAGTCTCTGGTATTTTACACCGTACTTTATGTATAATATTTCTCGCCTTTGCGTATAATATTTTTTGTAAATGTATTTTGTTATGTTTCTGCGCAATAAAGAATATGAATTATGTGTTCGAGAATATTCTGTCCATTTGGAACAAATTACCAAGAAAAATTAAATTTCGAAAAATATGGGCCACACTACTCTGCCTCAACAAGCAGCTCAGATCAAATCATGTCAGTCCGACGGCATTCCACGAGGCGGTTGGGCCAGCTCTCTTCAACCTGTCACTTTGTGACGACCACTGACTAGTGCTGGGACGAGTACTGCTTCAGCCGAAATGGCGGGAACCTCGAAAACTCGAGCAAGGCGGTTTCAAAAATATGATCGCAGTGTCTAGGGGGTGATCTGTGGTCTCAACTCTCAACTCAATGCTACGGGAACTCCGATTCGATTTTATAAAATGATGAACGAATAAGTTCGTTCATCATTCCTGTGTATTTTATCTAAAAAAGTTATTGTGCGCTGCCTTGCCTACCCTTTTATTATACATTTTCCTATCAAGCCTGGTTTGCTGGAAGAAATATCCGCCTTTGTACATGTGTTTTCTTTTAATCAAACTGTATAAGTTATTGTGTTCAATAGACAATTATGAATTTATTGTGATGCAAATAATGCCAACAAACTAAAAGATAACTCCTGCATTTTTTTCATTGAAATTACTATGGCATAAGTGAAAACTTGAGATTTTGAAAAATCTCAAGAGAAAACGGCAAGCACGAAAACAACCGGCTCCACCACATAACGCCGAATTTGCTTGTGATCGCTGTTGCAAGCAGTGCATATCCCGAATCGGTCTGTTCAGTCACAAGAGAAAATGTGGCTCCCAAAACACACAGCAGCTGTAATAAACATCTGAAAAGATGAAAAGGCCGATGATGATGATGAAGTGAAAACTTACAAAGCCAACTATCAGCCTCTTGTTAGTGCAACTAAAAGGGAATATGAAAGTACAGTCAAAGATACCGCTCAATTCTTTTCCAGCTCGATGAAACTCTTGTATAAAATCGTCGTCAAGTCCTAGATAGAGGAGTTATTTGGATTCGTTCGGGGAGACTCCGGCCACTAATCATCCATCACTAATCGCCGTGCGTCTTTGCAACCTGTCCGTCCGGCTGCAAGTGAAAGGAGCTCCCGTCCGCTCGACTCGCGACAGTTCCGCCGATTCCATGTTCAGTAGAGTGCGTGCAAGATAAGATAAAGTTCAAAACCTGCGAAAAAAGTTTTTCATTATTTTTTAGGGTACCGTACCCGAAGGGTGCCAAACGGGACCCTATTACTAAGGCTCCGCTGTCCGTCTGTCCGTCCGTCAGCGGGTCCTAGAGCACGAACCGTAATAGCTAGAAAGTTGAAATTTTCACAGAATGTGTGTATCTGTTGCCACAAAAACAACAAATACTGAAATACGAGAGATATTACAAATTAAAGGGGGTCCCCATACAAGAGACGTGTTTTTAATTTTCTTTTTGTTTTTGTTTTATTGTTTTGAGTGCTAAAGTTGTGTTGTACGAAGGTACGGTACCCTTCTTGTGCGATTCCGACTAGCACTTGACCGATTATTTAAACAATAAAAGGTTTGGGTCCTTTGGGGTCGTTGGACGCTTCAGCTGATAAGAGCCAATAACAATTTATTAGATGAATTCTTTCACCTACGTATATAAAGAACCATTTATTTCGTGCTGGGATACCTATGTTGCTCCAAGAGTATAAAGTACGCGATTAAGGTGCGTCTACTAAACTGCAATTTAAATTGTTCCTGTACCTATATCATTATTAAAGACAAAGCCATCGGTATATTTCAAGCTCCAAACGGTTACGCAACCTCACTTTTAATTAATTCAGTTTTCTTTCACCCATCGCGGAGAGAGTAGAAAATTCTTCAGCCTTGATATCGCATTCGCCTGCAACTAGGCCCCGGCGGGGGTGAGCGCTCGTCGATGCCAGGCGGGGGGCGGGTCGTGCGTCACACTGACGCAAGCAATATGGGACGGTGGCGATTAATTTGCTGGGCGATTGTTGAACCCTGGATGGAAGGTCTGATTGTTTAGTATGTACATTCGCTTGCATCTGAAGTCCTATTTTGTTATTAGTGCTAAACGATTATGATTTATAGACTGAATTCATTTACCCACCGAAGCAGAATACCCTGCCGGTCGTATTCGGTAACTCCAGAAAATCCGCAGCTGAATCGGCGTAGTATGAATAACCGGCCAAGTGCGAGTAGCACTCGCGCACCAAGAGTTCCGATCACACTTGGAGAGCGTAACACGTGTGATTAGGTTTCCACATAAAAAACTAAAGTGTGAAGTCATCCATGTCCAAAATGAATATTTTTTTAGAAAGACAGAAATTTGCAGTTTTCAGGTTTTTCCCTTTACTTGTGCTAAGTATAAGACCTTGCTTCGTGCCAAATTTCATGACCCTAGGCCAACCGGAAGTACCCTATAGGTTTTGATTCCCTTGCGAGTTCCACGCGAGTTCATACAAATTCAGCAAAATCAGCATAATTTTGACATAATATCGCGGTATCTTTTGATTGCGTGGACCTAGAAGTTTAATTTTTTCACAGCTCCAAGGGACCATAAACCTGAGTAATCGATATTAATTTCAACATGATACCTCCACGCGTTCCTGAGAAAAGGGGTCGTGACAGACGGACAGACAGACGGACAACAAAGAGATCCTATAAGGGCTCCTTTTTTTCCTTTTAAGGATCGGAACCCTAAAAATTGATAGATTGATAATTGTACAATTTTTGCATTCGATCTTTAGATCTACAGGGTATAACAAAATGGTTTAGTCACATTTCAGGGGGTTTTTAGGGACATGATTGCGAAGAACTTACTATGGAACCATTTAATTGGATGAAGACATACGACTCTATTCCATAAGTTTGAAGTATGATTCCCCAAGTCCCATGAGACAGACTACCACACGTGTATCCAATCTGCCAATGGCGACACTTACATTATTGCCTGTCTCTTGTTATTATATTACTGTACTTGAGTAATCCCTACTCAATATTGGCAATACCTTGCCTGCATTCGCTAGTATCCATGTGCGAAATGAAGGTGAAACATCAAGAGCCATCTCTGTTTGCTCTATGCCAGGCAGCCCTATATCGGAACATGGATCTTGTGTTCAAAAAACGGTCAAGTGCGAGTAGGCTTCGCGAACCAAGGGTTCCGATCACACTTGGAGAGCGTAACTGGTGTTATTAGGTTTCCACATAAAAACTAAAGTATAATGTCATCCATGTAGACCAAGGTACATTTTGCAGAAAGACAGTTAAAAGTTTTCAAATTTTTCCCTTTATTTGTGAAGATCTTGCTTTGTGGATCCATTGCGACAGACCAGACAGACAGACGGGCGGACAACAAAGTGATCCTATAAGGGTTCCTTTTTAAGGATCGGAACCCTGAAAAACAGCCCTTAAATACAACTGATGACGACTTAAGTTCGATAGGCACTGAAGTAGCTGTCGCCCCCAAAAATACAGCGCCAATAAGTATGTATGTAATTCAAGTGGCACTTAATTTGAGCAGCGTCTGGGTGTTCAGCTATTAATTGGGAACTGGATCCACGTAGATTGAGAAACCTGTTTATCTGATTGTACTTTTCTACTATCAGCTTTACGGGAACCACTTCAAAACATACATATGTCATAAACATTGTTTTTGCGATGGTAATCAGTAGGTCATTCACCTATTGCTGTAATCTACATGAGACATTCTGACTGCGAGCGAGATGTCTCATGTTTGAAAACAAATCCACTAACAAAGTGACTGCTGGTACTTAAAACTTGAAGGTACCCTAAAATGTCGCTTCAGACATGTAATTCAGCTTAAATATGTAATGAATTATCTCTGAAAGGTTACTATTTACGAAATTTTATCAAATTATTTTTGTTGTTTGTGATTAAATTCTCAATTGATGGACATAATAATATGTTTTTAAGTTTTGCTGGAAGCGATCTCTTATTATTAGAGATAAGCTCGCCTTTGTGCATGTTTTTTTTTCAATATTGTCTGTATTATGTTTTGTAAGTAAGAAAGTATAAGTGTAAAGTAAAGTAAATACACGAAAAAGCGAAATTTTAGGGTAGGTGTCTGCCCCCGTAGACGCTATTATCGTTCGCACGAAACTCTAAGAAAATGTATGCGATTTGACGTTTGGTCACGCTACGCTGGCGTCATCAAATGTAAAATCGCATACATTTTCAACCGACTTCAAAAAAGGAGGAGGTTCTCAATTCGACCCGTATGTTTTTTTTTTTTTTTTTTTTTTTTTTTTTTTTTTTTTTTTTTTTTTTTTTTTTTTTTTTCTATGTTTGTTACGCGATTACTCCGCCAATTATGAACCGATTTGAACAAATCTTTTTTCGGCGTATAGGTAATACCTCAAGGGTGGTCCCATTGACACCAGGTCAGGATCTGATGATGGGATCCTGGAGAAATTGAGGGAACTCTTCAAATATTATAGGCAGACCTATAGTGATTTTTGTGTTTTTCATAATAACTCGTGCAAATGCACATGGTAAGCATAATATTGTGATGCGGAACTGCTGATGAAGACCACATATGGCCACCAGATCTGCTCAATACTAGGTACAAATACAATGCGTGGCTGACGGGCAGGCAACGCATAGCCTAAACCGGTGGACCTAGAGCCATGAAACTTTGTACATAGGTTCCTTAGTAGCGTGGGGTAGCACTGAGATGGGATTTGACAAAATTAATTCCCCAAGGGTGGGGGGATAAGGGGTTACAGTTTGTATTAAACTCAATCTAATCAAATAGGGTTTGTGGAAGTCGGTTTTTTCTAAAGTTTACTTTTTGTTTCAATTATGAGTTTTCGTTTCGTTTCGTTTTCGTAACGTTATTAACTTTGTCTAGGCCTACTGTAAGTTTCAAGATGGTTTTAAGTATCCCAGGCACCATAGAAAAAGGTTCGAACCCCATTCAGTAGGCACAAGAATGCTGAATGATATCGCGTTATCATTATCATACGCGTGTAATGAAGTATCAAATGATTGTCCTCTCATTGTAACTAAACTACCTATTTATAGTTTCGGAACGAAATGCAAACGGTATATTAGTATAGTGATACGAATCATAAATGTTTTGAATTCCTTGTTTTCCATTACCATATTAGGGACGGAAGTCGTCGTTGAGTTACAAACAAACTACTTTATCACTTAATGCAAAACAATTATATGAGACTGAATAGCAGATCGTTTACCAAGAGAGTAAAGAACTATTTTTAGGGCGAGAGTGTTTTTTGAAACCCGAGCGACCGAGGGATTCTAGAGTTGAGTCGAGTGTAACGAGGGACTCATAAGTATAATCCTGAGGGATCGAGGGTTTCAAAGTGCATCACTCGAGCCTCACATGTATTCCTCTTGATTTTATTGGTAACAGATCCTGTATTTGTCATTTGCGTTTGTTGTTGTATTTTCATCTGAAGTTACACTCACTATCACTCATATTTTTGACTAATTCAGATTTGGCGCGGCATTCAGATTTGGCGCGGTTTGTTTACAAATCCATAACTTTTTAATGATTTGGTCTGTGTTTCGATATCAATCTCTGTAAGGTTGTGTCTCTGTTGTCAGCAATCGATCGCATTATCTAATCTGTGTCGAGTACGCATTTTAGAACATTTTTTTTAATTAATTGGCTGTTTTTCAAAATCGATCTCTGTGACACTCAATAGTGACAGCAATTTTTTACTTTGTACTGGCAACAAAATTAACTTTACTTTAGCCCTTGTTCACCGGGACTAAAGTGGCTCTTTGTACTGGCAACAAAATTAACTTTACTTTAGCCCCTGTTCACCGGGACTAGAGTGGCTCTTTGTACTGGCAACAAAATTAACTTTACTTTAGCCCCTGTTCACCGGGACTAAAGTGGCTCTTTGTACTGGCAACAAAATTAACTTTACTTTAGCCCCTGTTCACCGGGACTAAAGTGGCTCTTTTTGAATAGATGTGATGAAAAGGATTTTTATGTCGTAGGTACTTACATTATCTTGGTACAATCCTAAGGCGAAATAAAACTTTTGGAAAACATAATGCTGCGATCGGGTAGCCTCCGTTCCGGTAACGCTCAGAAGTCAAGTGAGCACAAACTGCTGCCACCCCGCATAGGGGGGATGTTTATATTTCATTCGCTTCATGTCTATACAATAATGTCCGAAACATATTCTTTTCAAACCGATTATTTCAAATATGTTTAATGTTTCATAAATATTACTCAAACCCAGAATGCATTTGTAAACCGGTAAACAGATAGTTGATTTGATACTGGTTCGATGTGGTTTTAGTTGTGTTCTTCCTAGGTAGGTACTGCGCACACGCATACTTAGGTACGGCCGTCCCTATCTGTGAAGCAAGCAAACAAAATTGATGATTAGAGTACTGTTTTCGTCTTTTGTCTCATGTTGTCTATGAAACAAACGACGAAATTATGGTGTCATGTATTTTCCCATACGGGTGGCAGACTCAGAGGCACAGGTGTGCCCACGCTGAGACAGTTGAGTGATAAAGGACTATAGTCTATTCGTGATAAGAATGCAAGTCATCACTGTCCGGCGGCCTAGCCAAGCCCCGTAACCAATCAAATAGTTACCAATTATCAAGCCAAGTTCACAGTGACCAGTTGAAGGCAACTTTTGAACGCGAAGGTTGTGTCCTGTCCTGTGAGTGTGTGTTAACAGATTCAAATTTAAATTTCACTGCATTCTTATCACGAATAGACTGTACTCCTTCGCCACAGATATGAAGGATGAACAGATTAAGTTATTAGGTAGAAACTAAATACCGGCAGAAAATTATGAGTTCAAGACTAAACACAGTTCGCTATTTTGTTTGTTGTTTATGGGAATGATCGACTATGATTCAGCGTCGTAAAATTACATTTTACGATCCACGGGCCACAGACATACTGACATATCTATTCGTAAATTCTGAATTAGAATCAACTCATCTGTAATTGAATGTCGACTTATAAGATGTAGCGGAGATAAGACCTTTTATATCAAGAACCCGTTGACGCATCAAGCTGAAATCTTATATCAATTGTTAAGATCTGTGGTCGCAGAAAACTGTAAAAAAAACAACTTTCTAGGTCAACGCAATCTAACGCTACGACCGTTTATATGCTGTAAAATAGTTGGATTTTCATAGTAATCGCAATGGACCGAAAACCTATAGGGTACTTTTCGTAGGCCTACGATCATGAAATTGGACACAAAGCAAGTTCTTAAAGCACAAAATAAAGGAAAAAATCTGAAAACTGCAAACTGTCTTTCTACAAACATATTTAATTTGGTTTACATGGATGACATCATACTTTAGTTTTTTTATGTGGAAACCTAATTACACGTGTAATGCTCTCCAAGTGTGATCGGAACCCTTGGTGTGCGAGTCCTACTCGCACTTGACCGTTTATTTTTTGTGTATGATGTACACATCGGTCACCCTAGGAAATTCATATTTAAGTATTCCCATAAATTAAATAGCATCAGTCACAATAAAGTGCCCTTGTATACTCAAAGGAACATTGAGCTCAGATCAACTGAACATACAACTGTATATTATGTTGACAATAGAATAACTGAACAATCACGATAATAGCATTCTTATCTATTCTGCATCCTTTCAAGATGCAAATCATCTAATGAGTTGTTTATTCGTGTCGTATCACATTACTTGAAATAGCACAGTTTAGTTGCGACAATTTTAAAGAGTTTATTTTCATCATATACATAACCATTACCTTCTTATACACACAGGAGACGAAATATCATATCTGTCATGTGGCCCTGTCTGAGTGCAGTCTGTGCTGTGGGTGCCGAAATTCGGTCTTCAAAATATTCTTGAGCTTTTTACTCGCAGGCCTGTGATTATTAAACCGTCTACTCTGAGAGTTATCTCTACTCTGAGAGTTATCTCAAGCTTCCATAAGACGAAACCCATTGTGAGATTGACATATCTGAGATGACTCTCAGAGCTGACAGCGATTTATTATCGGGTCTTATTACTTGGCAAGTACCGTCGTTCTTCATCAAAGTGTCTCTGAGGCGTTCAACCAATTAAACATTATCGTTAGACATCATTCGGAAGACCACGCGACGGCCACGTGATGTGTTGATTTCATTAGTTTAATAGAAGCGAACATCATCATTAAGCCCTTACTTGTGCGTGTAATAGGGTCACTTTTCAACAATAGGATTAATTAAGTTGTTTGACAAGACACAATGGCTGTGGTGCATTGCACTGCAAGCCACTTGTTATAGTCATGTCATAAGGGATAAGTTTCTTCGGATTCCATTTCTTTTGTCTCAAGATGTCCAAGCTCTATGTGAGAGATTTATCTGACTTTATGATATCTGTTACAAAAAGTTTACTTGGATATCCCAAGCCTAATCTTCTTCTACATTGTGTTTTTGGCCACTATCATGTTCCTCCCCAATTTCTTTTGACAAACCCATTCGAAATTCCATTTAAAAGCACATAAGAACAACTTCTGCCAAAGTATATTTTTTTATTCCAAGCTATACGAGCAAAACGACGACATATTCTGAATTATTTATTCAACAATAAAAAATAATATCCCCACACAACACATAGGTACTCTACGAGTAGGTATTAGCTATGCTTTAATTTAGTACCTACTACGTAGGCATAACTTGTTTAATTATGCTAGAATTGTGTCAAAGAAAGACCAAGGTCCATGTTATCAGCTATTTGAGTTAGGTAAGACTGATATGGGGCAAGTCTGTGCCGTAATGGATTTGTTTATTATGTTTGTTTAGTGCTCATTCTAATTACTTGGACTTCATTTCATTTGAGCTAAAATTATTAGGTTTCCGTACCGTAAGGAAAAAAACCCTTAAAGTATCACTTCGTTGTCCGTCCGTCTGTCAAGAATTTTATCAATCAACTTGAATCCGGTACTTCCCGTAGACCTAGAATCATGAAATTTGGCACGAACGAAACACGAAGCAAAGGAAATAAAATAACCGGCCAAGTGCGAGTAGGACTCGCGCACCAAGGGTTCCGATCACACTTGGAGAGCGTAACACGTGTAATTAGGTTTCCACATAAAAAACTAAAGTGTGATGTCATCCATGTAAACCAAATTGAATATTTTTTTAGAAAGACAGACATATGCAGTTTTCAGATTTTTTCCTTTACTTGTGCTATAAGACCTTGCTTCGTGCCAAATTTCATGATTATAGGTCAAGGGAAGTACCCTCTAGGTTTTGATTTCCTTGCGAATATCAAGCAATTTCAGCAAAATTGAGACATATGCGGTATCTTTTGATTGCGTTGACCTATAAGTTTAATTTTTTCACAACTTTAAGAGATCATAGACTTGAGTAATCAATATTAATTTCAACTTTATACCTCCATGCAACATGATATCTCCACGCGTTCCTGAGAAAAAGGGTCGTGACAGACGGACGGACAGACAGACAGACGGACAACAAAGTGATCCTATAAGGGTTCCTTTTTTTCCTTTTAAGGATCGGTACCCTAAAAATCCGAAAACCGCAAATAAGTATGGACCGAGTATGTTCACAAAATATGTCTTGGAGTTGAGTTAAATTTGAATCTTGGTAATCTGATATTTCCAAACTTTGTTTTATTTTGGTATAGATAATTGTTTTCATTCGACTTCATTGTGTGATGTGCTCCTTTGACTATTATCTTGTCCTTTTTCTGTTCCTTTATTGCCTTTATTTGCTGCACTGGATTATTTAAGTATACCTTCTCATTGATCTACCACTTGCATATCGTTGTGAGAGTTTGATTTAGTAAGCAGTAGCGGTCTTCTTATCATTTTTATCTACTCAATTTATTTAGGTCGAGCCACTGCGCTTCGTATTTACCTACTACTAGATAATTGCTGTTTACTTGTCGAGGTAATCACATCCGTTTGAACGATATTTGAGTGACGATGCAGACGGTCACCAACCTTAAGACTTTTATGATAGTTAAATAATTAATAAACTCTTAAAGCATTGAGAAGTAACGTTTTTATACTCGTTAATTACAAATATATATCAAACATAACTTCAGACTCCTTAGGGGTTCGGTTCCGTACCCGAACCAAAACGTAGCTTTACTTCAGCCAGAGTCTCTGCAGCCCGTCCGTCCGTCCGTCCGTCCGTCCGTCTCGATCCGTATGTCAGCAGTATCTTTATTAGGTAGAGATGATTTTTTCACAGAACGTGTACTTACAGCACCATATCATGAATAACACAAGATTTTATTAATTAAAGGAGCCAAGACAAGAGCCATACAAGAAATTGTTTTAAAATCACTGCTTTTCTAGTGCGATGGCACGGACAGAACTCTCCGTGTGCGGGTGCGACCCGAACTTGCCTGATTTTTAGGGTTCCGTACCCGAAGGGTGCCAAACGGGACCCTATTACTGAGACTTCGCTGTCTGTCTGTCTGTCACCAGGCTGTATCTCATGAACCGTGGTAGCTATACAGTTGAAATTTTCACAGATGATGTATTTCTGTTGCCGCTATAACAACAAATACTAAAAATCAAAAGAAATTTAATATTAATGGGGGCTCCCATACAACAAACGTAAATTTTTTGGCCATTTTTGCTCGATATTGATAATGATAGCAGGTAGACGCTTAAAATGAGTATATTATTTACTTAAAAAAATAAATAATTAATATTTAGGGGGGGGGCTCCCATACAATTTTTTTTTTGTTTTGCGATAATGGTACGGAACCCTTCATGCGCGAGTCCGACTCGCACTTCGCCGGTTATTTAATTAGTTTTAATAATGTTTACATAACATTTTCACAAACGCCCATTATAAATTAGTTTCCCAACTTTATAGTTATTGAATAAAATGTAGATTTGAATTTTCGTTACCGTTATAAACAAACGTAGATATATGAAGTAGATTTAATTAGTTAATCAGAATTAATAAAAGTTCCAATTATATCGCTGTTATTTAAATTCTGTCATTCATTATTGTAAAGTGAATGGGTTGGGTGAAATGTCAATTGAACTGACAATAAATGACAGGTGATAGCCAGACGGACTTTCGCCGTAGCGGCTCACGACTCGGCCGATAAGCCGCGGCTCGTAGTCGTATGGTGACGATTGCGCGGGCGCAGGGTAACGAACTGGACCGATCATAATATCCTCTTTCTCTAACATTGATCGGTAGTGTGTAAGCTAAGCCTCAGAATAGGCAAGATCAAGACACCGTGCGGGGTCGGCCAGTGGGCTGCTTGACAAGAGTACACTACACTGACGAGACTTACATAAACACTACGTCTCACACTTCGAAGTTTTATACGGATAGTAGCACTCACACAAACGTAATTGTCATGTCAAAAACAGGTCTTTGAATGATCAATGATTCGCAATGTGTTTAGCAGACTTGACATCCAGGTGTATTATGATGCAGTGCTACTACGGAACCCTTCATAATATGAAATGCACATGAAATGTAATAATATTGTTTGGCATAATATTTTTGACCGAAATTGTGAAAACCTTAATAATTATAATTATGTATTACGCACAAATTATTATTATTACGCATAAATGGGAAAGTCATAAACATAGAAAGCAGAAACGTCATAAAGTCTAAAAATTTTACAGTATAAATAAAATAAAAACTTGACAATCATATCCTATAATCAGCAATACATGTTTTTTGGTTCTTACATGTCAACCTAACACGAAGACTAGAGGGGGCTTCGCTTCGCTCACCCTCTTTAGCCTTTACCTACCCTGACCCACCACTCCGCCCTGCAGATACTTATATGTGATGTTCAGTTAAGAATTTTACAAACCATCTTTTGTTAAGAATTTTACATTCATTAGGAGTTTAGGAGATTCAAAAATAGTCCAACTCAAAATATATTAAAAGAAAGTTGTGCCAAACAAACAGTATGCCAAAGGATTTTATTATTATAACAAAGTACTATTATGCCATTACAAGTTATGACAAACTCGTTATGCGAATAAAAATTAGGAATAAAAAAAGTATGCGAAGCAAAGGCCCTGCTTTAAGGGCCAGTCTACATTGGTCAAGAACAGTGGACCATGGACAGTGGACAAAGTACAGTGGTGTAAAGGATCGGACAGTGGCGAGTCAACATGGCCTTCATATAATATCGCCAATGTTCACTGTCCTTGACCAATGTAAACTTGCCATAAGGGCCAGTCTATATTGCTCAAGGACAGTGGACAGTACAGTGGTGTAAACCGATCGGGCAGTGGCGAGCCATGCTGGCTGGCCATTATAAGCTGTTTACATTGGCCAAGGACACTGGCCAGTGGACCGTGGACAATGGCGATATTATAATGAAAGCCAAGTAGACTCGCCACTGTCCGATCGGTTTACACCACTGTACCGTCCACTCCGCGGTCCACTGTACACTGTCCATGAACAATGTAGAATGGCCCTAAGAGTTGGTTTTAGGCCTCCTGGGCTATATAGGCAGTTGTAAAATTCATCACGCGTACCGGCAGTTAATTCAAAATGGCGCGTACGCACTTATCGTAGTCGTTATCACATCAAATCCAGATTACGATCATCGGAGCCAACAGTTTATAGCAATCGTTAATTTTATTGCTGTTTCTTTGCACTCTGTATAACGTCATCATCATGTGTTCATGGCCTTTACTGTCGATTACTTATTTAGGACAAGAAATAAACCTAAACAAGTAACATCATCATCAATATCTTTTAACCAGCAGCCCTCTTACTGTGGCCGGCATTGTGTACATCGGGCCATGGAAAGAGATACACTTGATAATTGAAACAAAAAGTAAACTTTAGAAAAAGCCGACTTCCACAAACCCTATTTGATTAGATTGAGTTTAATACTAACTGTATGTAACCCCTTATCCCCCCCCCCCCTTGGGGAATTAATTTTGTCAAATCCCATCTCAGTGCTACCCCACGCTACTAAGGAATCCCTGTACAAAGTTTCATGGCTCTAGGTCCACCGATTTAGGCTATGCGTTGCCTGCCCGTCAGCCACGCATTGTATTTGTACCTAGTATTGAGCAGTTCTGGTGGCCATATGTGGTCTTCATCAGCAGTTCCGCATCACAATATTATGCTTACCATGTGCATTTGCACGAGTTATTATGAAAAACACAAAAATCACTATAGGTCTGCCCATAATATTTGAAGAGTTCCCTCGATTTCTCCAGGATCCCATCATCAGATCCTGACCTGGTGTCAATGGGACCAATGGGAAGGTAAACCCTTTCAAACAAAAAAATAATTTTCCAAATCGGTCCATCCGTTTAGGCGCTATCGGGGTACAGACATAAAAAAAAAAACATCCGGACGAATTGTAAACCTCCTCCTTTGGGAAGTCGGTTAAAAACAAGTAAATTTTGACTAGCTTGATCTGTTTGTATCCATTTGCATCAGTTACGTTTGTTTATTCCATAGCCCGATGTTTACCGCCCACCACTAGAAAAGTTGCATTCGCTTCAACGACGACGCTGAAAATATAAGCGGTTTGACATTTTGTCGTGAAAAATCTCGTGATCAGTTTCGTTCGCAGACGTCAAACCGCATACATTCTTGCGTCGAGTCAGTTAACAACACAGGGGCAGAAGTAAGCGTTATAAGATGAGATAGGACACAAACCCTGAAGCCCTGTAAACCTAGTAGTGTCAAGGTGTCTGCCTCTGACAGAACAGACACTTAACAATAATTCGAATTAGGATTAAAACCCCGAACCCTGTTGCTGCGGTGATGGGCATTGTGCCTCTGCTACCCTTTATGGTGAAAATATAGTTTAGGTGAACACCCCCTCTGAATTTAAATAACTGACCCATCATCATAAATGCCGCAATATTAGTCGTCGTTGATGCGATGCGGCTTTAAGAGTAAAGTTGCTATCGTGATGATCACTGAGTCATCGTAATTCATTCATCAATCAATCAGCAAGTCACCTGACACGAATCCAACAGCCTCAATCCTAAAACGGTTGAACTAGGTACGTGTATCGGTCGGAAACGGAAACTCGGATCTTATCTATTTCAAAATTTCAAAACAAACAAACATTAATGTCTTACATACTGGCATTACTTTCTTTCTACACATTAAAATCTTCATGTTCTTACCGCTTCTTTGAAGAA
This sequence comes from Argyresthia albistria, assembly GCA_963457715.1. Classification (NCBI taxonomy): domain Eukaryota; kingdom Metazoa; phylum Arthropoda; class Insecta; order Lepidoptera; family Argyresthiidae; genus Argyresthia; species Argyresthia albistria. The sequence goes on from OY735255.1 coordinate 12,360,648, forward strand.
TTTAATACCTATATTTGGTCAGGACGTCTTGCGTAGATTTGTTATGTTAGCAATACCCATAGCCCATAGCCACTAGCTACCTACCACTACCTACATACAACCCGATTACAAAAAACAAGAAATATGAACCAATAGTTTACTTACTGCATACGTTTGCAACTATTCCAACTTGGGTACTTGACAATAAATATTTAAGTTTCTTTGCTATTTTCGGCAAAATACACTGATATTGAAACCTAATTGCTGTTGCTATGTACAGTCGAGTTCATTAATATAATGAGCAAAGCCAAGGCATTAAATATAAAATGTACTTACTCCATGTACATAGGGTACATAAATATCTGAGCAGGTTCACCAATAAAACATAAGTATGTGAATCTGCTTGCTCATATATTAATAAACTCGACTGTACTTCGTACCTTTGATCGCCCATTAGATTGGTTAGCAGTTCGTAAGTAAATTAAATTAGACTGGTGGCACTGACTGGTGGCGGCGGAAATTTGTAATTGATTACGCAATTACATTGATCCTGCAATTTCGCTCGGAATAGGATTTCAGGATTACGCGCGTTGCGTCATCGATACCGGAAATAAGTCCGGCGGTTTATCGCCCAATGGAGTATTGAATAACTGAAAGGATTGCACAAATTATGCTTCTGCCATCCCGTGTGGGACAAGACGCGCAGATTTCATGACACCCTGATGTGCCGTTGCCGGCAATATTGCCTTTCGTGAGGCAATATCGCCATATGATGCATGGGGGCAATATTGCCCCATACATTAAACTCCCACAAATGGCAATATTGCTGGCAACTGCTCATCAGTAGGCACGCGGGATTGGGCCGCATGCGTTAAGCCCGCAGGCCCGCAAGTGGCCTTTCATGCAAGAATTTATTGTAATGCATGGGGTGATTCATGATGTCTCATAATGACGCTCCGGTTCCTTCAACCTTCACATCCTGCGACTACTTAAAGCAGAAGATATCGATCGTGACGGAGCATCTTCCCAGATGCAACTTTTATCTTTATGGTGGTCGGGATTTCCTCATATTCTCTCATATTCTGCTCTTGGGATTTTCTCGTATCAGTAGTTGAGTATATCACCTGTAGTATACAGTTCTACTATTCTAACACATTCCACTAACGAACACGTGTTAACAGAGTGCCAAGTAGCTCGCCGCTCTGTCTGACCTTCACTCGAATAAATATTTGCCAAACGAGGTCTTCAAACTCGACAATTTATTGTTCTGAATTAATCTTCTGCGGTATGTTATGAAACTAAACTTTACTGTACAAGTATATGATATAATTTCCATTTGCGTTACTAAAACTACTGTTACAATACTATATTCGCCCTCCAGCTCATCATCTAGTATTGTATTCGTGTCTAAATTGAATATGTGTCTTCTAAACTTGGCGCTTCTGTTTGCTATGGATCTTATGATAGCTCGTGGGTTCTTGCCATTCTGAGGATCTCCCCTTTTGTACTTTTCTGTATTCAGTTATCTTTTGGCGCCACATTTCGAAGGCTTCTCGGTCCAATATGGCTACTGCTGTGCTTAAATCATATTTTTCGGAAAATATTACTGTGCTAACGTTTACCCTTTGTTTGTCAACAGGCATGAAAATGACGATGTCCACGACATCCACGATGAGTCCCCGCATACACCGCAAAGTTATACAGAGGGTGGCCCACAAGCGCGTCCATCCTGGCAAAATACCGCACCACCCTGGCAAAATGGCGCACCACCCTGGCAAAATGGCGCACCATCCTGGAAAAATGGCGCACCATCCTGGCAAAATTGCGCACCATCCTGGCAAAATTGCACGATACGGCAAACTGAATCACTACACGCACACACACACGCTCCGGCCGCCGGAGATCTGTGAGAATAGCAACGATAGCGGACTGGGCAATGATCAGGATCAGAGGCACGCGATCAACAGGTGAGATACCATACTTAACATAGGTATGGCCGAATGCACAGGCTGCATTATCTTAATGTCATGCGCTCTCATGTCACTGATGAATGACAGCATGATTTTGAGTGTCTATCAAACTTTACGATACATACTTACTAAGGCCCGTATTGAAAACCTCTCTCAGCGTACTCAAAGCTAATAAACGGTCTATTGCGAGTATTACTCGCGGACCAAGGGTTCCGATCACACTTGGAGATTGTTACCTCGTAAGTGGCGTAATTAGGTTTCTACATTAAAAAAAATAAGTATGAAGTCATCCATAAAAAATCGGTTAAGTGCGGGTCGGTATCGCACACGAAGGGTACCGTACCATCGTACAACAAATCAAAAGCACTCAAAACAATAAAAAAATAAACAAAAAGAAAATTTAAAAAGTTTATGCCTTCACGAGATTTGAACCGACGACCTCCGGATTGAGAGTCTACATCATACCGGCTGAGCTACCACAACCATGTGGGTTGACGCGAAATATGCTATCATATTTAAATGTGTAGTATATGTGTCTATGACATGGTTGCTATGACAATAAATAAACAGTTTCAGTCAAGATCTCCATTTTGAAATTAATTGAATGAAATTTTGAATTTAATCCAACCCTGATAACGAAATATTAAAAATAACATACATTAGATACAGAAATTTCTGTACTAAAATACTAAAGAAAACGAAAAGACAATTTGACACAACTGAGATACAAAAAGCAAGCAAAAACATTAAAACATTATGGGATACTATAAAAAGACTCACAAACTGTGCAAAATCTGTTAACCCACCATCTGAGCTACTCAAAGATCATATATCACCTAAGCAATCATGCAATGAAGTGAATACGTTTTTTGTGAATATTGGAAGAGTACTGGCTGAAAATATCACACAAACTTACCCCTCTACAAATAATAACCATGCATTATATTCTAGATCCTCTATATCTTCTTCCTTTGCTTTGCTCGAAACCGATCCAAATGAAGTTTCAAGTGTTATAAAATCACTAAAACCATTTGCTGCAATCGGCTGGGATGGAATATCAACATCAATTTTGAAAAGATATATTAACACCCTAGCTCCCATTCTAAGCCATATTTTTAATATGTGTTTTGCAACGGGTATTTTTCCAAATGCATTTAAAAAGGCTATAATTCATCCCATCTTCAAAAGTGGAGATAGGACTTCCCCAACAAATTATCGGCCGATTGCTGTTCTCACGTCACTTTCAAAGATACTTGAACGGATTATAAATAACCGGTTACTTACATACCTGGAAAACAAAGAAATCTTATCCCAGCAACAATTCGGTTTCCGCAAAAACAAATCTACCACTGACGCTGTGCTTAAACTTACTAATAATATTGTACAAAGCCTAAATAATAATAAAAAAGTTCTTACAATATTTCTAGATCTAACAAAAGCCTTCGATACAGTTCCTATCCCCATTCTCTTACTGAAACTGTCGTCTATAGGAGTCAGAGACACCCAACTTAATCTATTTCGTACATACCTCACGGGCCGCACACAGGTCGTTAAAATTGGGCATCACCTAAGCGAAGAACTCGACATAACCTATGGAGTACCACAGGGTAGTGTTCTGGGTCCAACCCTTTTTCTGGTGTTTATTAACGACCTCTGCAACCTCATATTACCAAGCGGCTCAATAACCTCTTATGCCGATGACACAGCATTAACTTTTACTGCTAACACATGGTCTGATGTACACAGTGTTGCCCAGAGTGGTTTTAATACAGTTCAAAACTGGCTTCTTTCTAACGCCCTTACACTCAATACAACAAAAACAAAATTTATACCGTTTTCTGTTTCTTCGGCCACTGCGCCTAAGATACCAATCACTCTTCGTGCACACGCCTGTACCGATCAACAAACATGCCAATGCCCGGTGATTTCTTCTGCTGACTCCATCAAATATCTTGGTGTAATCATTGACAATCACCTTAAGTTCAAATGCCACATAGATAACCTCACCAATAGAGTCCGTAAATTAATATATATATTTAAAATTCTGAGAAACATAGCAAATCCAACCATAGTCAGAAATACTTACCTTGCCCTATGTCAGTCCATCATATCTTATTGTATCCCTTGTTGGGGAGGTACAGCTAAAACCACAATGAAACCGTTAGAAATAGCACAACGAGCCATTCTTAAAGTCGCAACGAAACACCCTATCCTATTTCCCTCCTTTGAACTGTATAAATACTGTCAAGTACTGTCAGTACGTCAACTATTCATCTTTAACACTTTAATCTTGCAACACCAATTAACACCACACAATCCGAACACCAAGCGACGCAAAGACAAAATATGTAATATTCCCCTACCTCGTTTAACTTTCACAAAACGCTTTAATCTATATATTGGTCCTTTTCTTTATAATCAGTATAACAATACTGAATACATATATCCACTGGCACTTCATGAATGTAAACACAAAATACGCAAATACTTGTTTAACCTTACGTATAGCGATACTGAAAAGCTTATTTCACCTTTTTCCTGTTAGGTAGGTAATATTCATCTCATATATACACTCACATACCATCACACACTCACTCACACACACATACACACCCTCACACACACACACACACCCTCACACACACACACCCTCACACACACACACTCACCCTCACCCTCACTCACACACACACATACCCTCACATACCATACATAAATACTTTCATTTTATTATTTTAACTTCTTTCATTTTAAAAACTAAGGGTGTACATTTGTAGTACTTATCCGCACTCCCTTCTCCAGAAGGCAAGAGCGTGCTTATCATTAATACAGGCTATTAAATTAGCCTAGCAATGAAGGCATCAACTATTGCTACATTACTGCTATGCTCAACTATTGTATAACTAACACACACTCAAAATGTAATGTACATGTACCCACCGTTTTGTTCAATAAATGATTTTGATTTTGATTTGATTTGATTTGAAATGCGTAAGTGTATCTAAACACGTCTCTTGTATCGGGGCCCCCTTTAATTTGCAATATCTCTCGTATTTCAGTATTTGTGGTTGGTGCGGCAACAGATATACACATTCTGTGAAAATTTCAGCTTTCTAGCTATTACGGTTCGTGCAGACGGACCCGGTGACAGACAGGACGGACGGACGGACGGACGGACAGACGGACAGCGAAGTCTCAGTAATAGGGTCCCGTTTGGCACGTATATTTTTTATAGGATCGGAATCCTCAAAATCAAGCGCGTGAAGATGATAGATTTGATATGACGAAACCCTGTGACAGAGTTGAGAGTGGTGCATTAATTCGGGCCTATGATCATCTCATGCATGCTTTGCACTAAGTTCGCACTCATGCTTGCTTATGATATTTGTGTAGGGCGTTTACGTCCATTGTTGCAATGTCCCATAGACTGCGCTATTAAAAACAATTCATTTACCAAACCATGTCGCCTTTCAATAAAGTCCAGGCTAGGCTAGGCATTCTGAAGGGTTTTTATATTAACTATTCTGAACATATCGTGAAGAAAGCCCCATGTCGAACTGGAGCATATTGGCTACGGATGTGCCGCTGCCGGCAATGTCATTAGCCCTGCAATAATGTCATATAACGTATGGGGCCAATATTGGCCAAACGTAAGCACGACTTGTGCGTCTGCCACCTCGCATGAGTAAAAGCTTGAAGCTTTCTGTCCAGCCATTTCTAGTTTATTTCATATCAGTAAGAAGGGTGGCATAAGTGGCATTACGGCACGCGCCAAGTGCATTGGCATTTATTGATAAGGGGTCAGTGAACTGCCCGCGACTGTCTCTGCACTAGCTTGTGGCGCGAATTCGAAGATACTCATATCATTGCACATTCAGGTTAATAACAGGCAAATAGTATCACGGCATGGCATCCCTATTTTTAACTGACTTCAAAAAGGAGAGGGTTATCAATTCGGTTGTATTATCATAGAACTTTTTGAAGTAAAACTTCTTGGGGCACGGGGGTAAAATTTATTTAACCTCTCAACTGTGGGTTATTTTTATGTTTGTTACATCGAAACTGGTATTATCTATGAACCGATTTCAAATATTATTTCTTTGTTTGAAAGGGAAGCCCAATGGTTTGGTCTTATTTTTTGAAAATCAGGAATCGGTCCAGTAGTTAGGATTCTACATAAAAAAACTGTGAAGTTAATTTGGTTTTACCTGGATGACATTATACATCCAGCCTTTTTGGTGTTTATTGTCACGAGATAAATTCTGGCTGGTAGGATATTATATTCCTTTACATTAAGTAATACGTATGCACTTCACCTGTCAGACTATTTCTTCTTCTTCTTCTTTTTATTAATGGCGTCCTAACCTCTTTTGAGGTTAATTTTGCCAGTGTGTAGGCATGTTTTTGGGTATTAGACGACGACATTTCACAAGCGGGGAGGACTGTGATAGGCTGATAGGTCATGAAGTCGGTTGTTTTAAGTTTTTATAGGTACTGCAGTCTCTACTCTCTACGTTTATGATAGGTACTAGCATCTGACAGTTTCCCATTCTGGGGTCGGTACCTTATGAAGTTATGATTCTCGCGTGTTCGATATACGGATATGACATCTACATCAAGCGATTTTGTATATGCGATATCCGCACCCCTGCTGTTATATATATTAGAAAGGGGTGGGAAGTTCATTAGTTCATACCATTCACAATTGCAGTCACAGTAAAGTTCAAAAGGCACGGTACAATCATTACAAGGAGCATATGAATAGCATAAAGCAATTGTCCAATAACACCCATATTACATTCAACGGATACGGCTCGTCAAATCGTAAAAGTAAAACCAATCGACTTAGGCCCGTACAAACAAACCATTCTCAGCTCTGAGAGCTGTCTCAAGCGTGTTCAAGCGGCAGAAAATAATAGATTTGGTGTGGCGATTCTGACATAGCTAAGGGTAATTTCATCATTTCTTTATTACTACAAATGACATACAGAAAACTTAAAACAGATAGACGTACAAAGATAAGAGATTAAGTACTCCCATAGGCAATGGTTTATTAATACGGAACTTAGTCATTTCGTATCTTAAACATATGAGTGCGTATAACCACAGATATTATAAAATTAGTACCCACATTGTGACGTTTTGGATCTTAGTTTTAAGTTATGGCACGTAAGATATTAATTAGGTATAATGTAGAATAGGGTGACGGAGACACAGTTGCTTAATTCACGGTCTATTTGAGTCAGTATCAGTAAATAATAGAAGGGTAGGTAACTATTACTCACTTTTCACACTACCCTCTTGGAAACCGATTAGAAGCTGTCACAAAAACACTTTGAAGTTTTATTTCGACGGTAGTAAATGTGTTGTTCACAATACAAACTATCAATTTACTACACAAAGTTAGAAGTAATTCCTATATTTATCAAAGCGATATTATATTGCACATTGTGCGAGCAGTAAGGTGACCATTTGCAATGGAAAACAAAGACGAAAAAGAGATAATTGCAGAAATAGCCGCATCGTACGTAATTTCAGATTATTTTCTGCTACGGTTAGATGAGTGAGAGTGTTCGTGTTTAGGACTGTGAGACTAGTATTCTTCTATTCTTCTTAGTCCTGGAAAAATGGTTTTTTATACGCTATACTTTTCTTCTCACGAAGTTTTTCATTAAAGTTAGAACTTTCGCATATGTACTTAAGATAAATTAGTCAATCTCATTGGTACATAGACAAAAAACCCATTAACGTCCCTACCGAGAGGCACAGGCCTTTACTCGGATACGAGTAAGATTGAGCCATGCTCCGTCACGCTGGCTCAGACAAGCGAGCGTGTGTAGAACTACCAGAACGCGGATGCTCGCACCTTTTCATACTTAAAATTCAATCAAAAACCAACGATTTGTAACCCAGATAATATTACCAGCAGCCATCTCACGTGGTGACCATACTATGTGCAGATTGTCAGACACCGCGGAAGAGTGGGACGGCGTGAAGCGGCGGCGCGCGAGCGAGACGGAAGTCAAGTTAGAGTGCGACAACGCGACCGATGTGCCCGCGTTCGCGTTCCCCGCACCCCCCGCGACTTGCCCCGCCCCTCCCGCGCCCCTGGATCAGTTCTACGAAGTGGCGCCGGCGCAGCTACCCGCTCCACACATAGAGCTGTACGTTTTCATGTCATCCGGGTTAAGAAACAGTAACTATACTTATGAAATCGTTGTACTTCCAAGAGTCTCCGCAGACCGCAGACTTTGATCGCTGATAGTTGGTTGGGCTGCCATGCTACCGGAATTTGGCCGATACCGAATCGTTAGAATGTGTGCACTTGCATTCATCTTCATTCATACTGATTTATGAGCCCGACAAAACTATCGGCTGATAGAAAGTTTGTGGACTGCAGGTACCTCCTGTGTTAGCGGTGATACGGGGGTGATTGTCAAGACGCACATGAGAGGAAGAGAGATGATAAACTATCTCCCTTTTCCTGTGGCTCATATGCCTCAGGAGGTGCTAGCACTTGCGCTCACACTAATGCCACTATACTGAAATGATTTTGTATGACGACAGCACCATCAATTGGTCGATGTGAACTTGACTAGATTTCTCAGTGAGCCAATTGGTCGGGGCGCGTTCGGCCTACAACGACAGTCAGCGATGACTTACCATTTTCTTACCGCGATTGACTGTGTATCTTTGAGATACTCTTAATACTTTTATATTATTAGGATTTACTTTTTGAAGTCTGAAGTCAGCAGTCATAATAATGTGCCACCTAGCCGATCATGTCAAGTAAATCATTTAGAATTTAATTTAACCATTATTTTGCTAACATAAGGCATTTCAGATTGCACGCATAGTACCAACCAGTACATGCTAATCATAGTATGTGAATGCACCGTTGTTAATGTACATCTGTGTTGTGAATTAACATATATGTATCTATATTATTTTAGTTGTCTTGGGCTCTGCCACTCTAAATTGGGATTAACTTTACTCGTAAAAAATACTCATGGTCACTCATTGAATTTTTGCTGAATAGGTATGTTAATTTATGTGTTCATTTACACACAAATTGCAAGATTTAATAAGAATAATTACTTATTCATAGCTATTTTAAAGCTTACGTAATGCAAAAAAATAATTACGGATCTACAAGTATTTGTAAACAAACAATTACTTACCATCAACAAGTACTTAAAAACCGGTGCTCCGAATGTACAAAATAGAGTTCAGGAATCATGCATGTGGATATTGTTGATCCATCTGTTATGCATACATGCATATTGTTGCATATAGTTTCCAGGGAGAACTTGAAATATTGTTATGTTTTCCTTCAGCCCTTATCGTAGTCACCCTACATGAACTTGACGTTACTTTAGTGCATGTGTAATAAATAACGGTGTTCCAACGGTGATAGAAAACATCGTGAGGCAACCTTCATTAGCTGGGGCGGTGGGCTAGCCCTCTGTCACGCAAAATGGCTAAAAGTTGGCACATTTGTGCCTCTGCCACACCGTATCGGGGCGTTACGAAAAAGTAACGCTATATTAATAATAAAGTAATCGTAATATTTCCTCCTTACAGAATCAGGGCCGGCTGCAGTGCAACTAGTCCAACACAAGAGATCCCTGGCAAACGGTTCCACGAGCCAGCGTACCGGCCGTGCGGCAAGCTTGGCACCGGCACCGGGGGCAAGCACGCCAACAAATACGCCGGAGGGGGCAAACTGCCCACAGGCAAAATGTCAGGGAAACTCGGGGGCAAGTTAGGGGGCAAATTGGGGGGGAAGTACGGGGGCAAGTTGGCTCAGGCGTTGGCGCGGCGGAGAGCGTTGGCGCTGAGTCAGTCAGGACCGGCTGGGTTGGCGGCGCCACTGATGAACAGGTCCCGAGATGGACAGGTGGAACTTCAGATACTGTGCCAGCCGGAGTCACAGCATAGAGCGAGGTAAGGAGGTATTATAATTTATGACCATTCAGCCTATTCATTGCTAATATAGCTATGGTAGACCGCGCTGCAGTTGAATGCAGAGCTGTCAATACAATCTTGGTGAGTACAGTTCTGCATTCAGCTCAGGCCCGGACTGTGACGTGTGACCTTTCCCCTGGACTGTTAAAATGTAAGTATTCACGAGTACTCTGTAGAAGTCTACCTACAGGAAATTGTAGCGCCGCCGCCAGTAGCAATAACATGCTCAGTAACAATGATGTTTTGTGTCCTACCCTGACTGCATTAAGTCATCAGTCAGTGTGAAAGAGCGAGGCTTTGATTTACAAAATGTAACTCAAAGTTGAACTCAGTGTATATAACTTGAACAATAGCTCTATTGGTTATTTTGTCTCAGCCGTGTGTAATTTCAGCTTCTCTTCCTCATGAGCCGATGAAAGCCTCAGATACGCTGGCGTCAAATGGAGCAACATGTTAAGGAACATATCCCTGGTGGGTTACTATCAACTCTTATAGCAGGACCTAAAACGGGCAGTTCTGCTGTTTTCATACAAATTCATGACATTCTAGTATTTAATAAAACCGGCCAAGTGCGAGTCAGACTCGCGCACGAAGGGTTCCGTACCATTATCTATATAATTGGAACAAAAAGTAAACTTTAGAAAAAACCGACTTCCACAAACCCTATTTGATTAGATTGAGTTTAATACAAACTGTAACCCCTTATCCCCCCCCCCAGGGGAATTAATTTTGTCAAATCCCATATCAGTGCTACCCCACGCTACTAAGGAACCCCTGTACAAAGTTTCATGGCTCTAGGTCCATCGGTTTAGGCTATGCGTTGCCTGCCCGTCAGCCACGCATTGTATTTGTACCTAGTATTGAGCAGATCTGGTGGCCATATGTGGTCTTCATCAGCAGTTCCGCATCACAATATTATGCTTACCATGTGCATTTGCACGAGTTATTATGAAAAACACAAAAATCACTATAGGTCTAATCGGTCTAATTTTCCAAATCGGTCCATCCGTTTAGGCGCTATCGAGGCACATACATAAAAAAATAAATAAAAAAAAAAACAAACATCCGGACGAATTGTAAACCTCCTCCTTTGGGAAGTCGGTTAAAAAAACCGCAAAAAAACACGTTAATTGTATGGGAGCCCCCTTTATATTAAATTTATTTTGTTTTTAGTATTTGTTGTTATAGCGGGAACAGAAATACGTCATCTGTGAAAATATCAACTGTCTAGCTACCACGGTTCATGAGATACGGCCTGGTGACAGACAGACGGACGGACGGATATCTTGAGATTTTAAGGTACTTTCCCTCCAGGGCCCATTCGTTTGTTCCACCCTGTATATGTGTGATCTGTAACTGTATTTTTCATGAAATACCCAAAAAGTTTTGTTCAAATTATCATCTTATGTCAGAATAACTTTGTAGCTAGTTGAAAAATAACATTTGAATTGATTCAAAGCTTGCCGCGCTTTTAGGGCCTTTAGTACCTACTAAACGCCGCCGTAAGCAGCACTGTCTACAACCTACTCCTACTGGAAAACGTGAGACACCCATCTACAATTTCCGTACAATGAGGTTCACTCACTCATTATGTCAATGTCATGCAGACTGCAAATCATCATTTCAACGCACCAAAGAGTATTTAATTAAAACATCACTGGCAGCCAAACTTGAAGTGGCCAAAAGGAAAAAAATAATTTCTGTGCTCTGAGATTTGTATGAAAACAAAAGTAATTAAAAACTATTAATTTTATAATTATTTTCTAAAAGTTCTACATAATAAATAGAGACGTCGTAATTCATCAATTAATATTTAAAGTCTTTGTAGAAGTCCGGGGACGACATTGCCATATCATTTAAATTTAGTTTCATTAAAAGAAGGCTTACCTACCAAAACAAAATGGCCTTGGTATAAACTTTTCAAGCGTGTTGTGAAGACGTATCTTGTACCGAGACCACTTTCAATTTGTAATATCTCTCGTATTTCAGTATTTGTGGTTGGTGCGGCAACAGATATACACATTCTGTGAAAATTTCAGCTTTCTAGCTATTACGGTTCGTGCAGGCGGACCCGGTGACAGACGGACGGACGGACGGACGGACGGACGGACGGACGGACGGACGGACAGCGAAGTCTCAGTAATAGGGTCCCGTTTGGCACCCTTCGGGTACGGAACCCTAAAAAGCAAAACTGCCCGGTTTAGCTCCTGCTATAAGGGTTGATGGTAACCCTTCTGAACAATGAAGCCCGTAACACAAGAAAGTAAATTGTCGCGCGTCCTGTAAAATATCGGAGGGCATCTTTAGGACACTGAACTTTTAGGCGTCATTTTAACCCATATTTTGCTTGAAATTAATCCAAGACTTTGTTCGTTGATTCCAGATATCAGACTGAGGGCAGCCGCGGCGCCGTGAAGGACAACTCAGGGAACGGGTTCCCGGTGGTCAAGTTGGTCGGCTACGACAGACCGGCCGTGCTGCAGGTCAGCAACTATAGATACTCATCCTCGACATACCGACACGACATTTGCAGTACGGGGCGGCAGAGGTACAATAGGCTTGTGGCCTGTCAAGTCGAAATAGATACTTTTTATGAACTGTCAAAACGGAACTTTTGTTCCTGAGTTCTATGAAATAACAACAGAATGACGTCATGTAAAAGTGCCATCAAATGCTGTCTTTTTTTGCACAAAATTGACTTTATCAAATATATCTGCTGGAAATATACAATTCTGAGAATTTCAAGCCATTTTGTACAAAATGCTTCAACTTAAGACTTGTTCCTAGATTTGTTGGATAACCTTGGCCACAAGCCTAAAGGCTAGGCTAGCCCATTCCCGCAGCTATGCATTTTTTTTTCTAAGGTCTTTACTTATTCAATTAAAATTATATAAAGTATAAAACAAGACACGGTCATTGTTGTAGCTTAGCATAAGTAATTATTATCTCGCAGATTGGAACACCTTCTTGAGATCTAAAGTGCCTAATGCACATAGTATTAAAACTATTCACATCTTATATCCTAATACTGGTATTTAACCAACAAACTAAATTGATATCTATGTAGTCTTTGAGTAGATACATTTTACTAACAATATTATGGGACGTGTAATAGTAATACGTCACACACAACCATAATTGTTGTGTACAAATACAAACATATTTACCTATCTTACGTTATCAAGATATCACATCAGCCATAATGTATCTTTTGCTGCTGCGAAACTAGCCTAGCTTTAGCAGCAACAAAGGAATTGTGTCGGGTAGAATAGAACTGCGCCTACCGAGCAGCCATGCAGTAATGAAGGTTTTCTCATGATGTTTTCCATCACCATTAGAACGTATACTTATTTCCTAAACTATTTATTGCACATAAAAGACCAAACACAAAAAAAAAAAAAACAAAACGTCCGTATATTCCGAAAAATTGTATCAAACAAAACGCAAATGCAATGAAAAATTGGTCAGTGGTTGGTAAGTTATTATTATCAGCATAACAAGAAAACGAATCTGCCTTCACCACAAGCGGGTCGGTAGCGAAGCGGGTGGTGAAGCGGGTGTCAAATACTTAGAAGAAACACACCCCCTAAAAAGTTTTACTCCAGACAGTTCACTTTAGGGGTATGAGGGAGGCGAGACGGGTTGATAGCGGGTCCGCGCTGGCGTGTCAATGTGGCAGCCACTTGACCACACATTGACATGACAACCGCCCGCTTCCAACCCGCCGCCGGGGATACGCCGAAGCGTTTAAGATTTAATTTATTAATTCTCGGGGATATGTTCTAGAGCAAATTTTACCGACGAAAGAGTAACTTTTACTCGAGAGTATCTCCTACTCTTTCATAGACACCAGGGGTATGATTCTAGCGCATTCGATATACGGATCTCATTTTGAACTGTCATTGTCATGTGTTGTCATACAAATTATCCCCGGGATAGTTATTCTCGTATAACTTTTTGTTGGTGAAATCCACCCTAAGTAACCCTAACTTCTCCGCTCTCTAATGTTACCAGGTCTACATCGGCACCGACACCGGGCGGGTGGCACCCCACATGTTCTACCAGGCCTGCCGGGTGTCCGGCAAGAACTCCACGCCTTGTAAGGAGCGGAAGGACGAAGGGACGGTGGTCATCGAGATTGACCTGGACCCGGCGAAGAATTGGCAAGCGACTTGCGACTGTGTGGGGATATTGAAGGTTAGTTTATAACACGTGAGGAAACCTTCATTACTCGCTGCGGCGACTGGATAGCCCCCTGTCGTAGTAAAATGGAGAATTGAAAAACTAGCTAAATGTGGGCACGATTTTGTGCAGAATTGAGTTGAATTTATTATAACAAGAAACTGTACAGTGTACACGTATTACTGAATAAACGATTATTATTATTAAAGGCCCGGGCCTCTCGGTGGGGATATCATTGGGCTACACGCAGCAAATAAAGCTATGTAACAGTTAATTTCTTCGAGAAACTATCGTGATCAACCATGTCCTTCACCTGAATGCTTTGTTGATGTTATTGCGCCTACGTGTGTTTGTAATTTGTATCAAACGTCAATCAAAACATCCGTTTGGTTGTAGGTACGAGTATCCAATCAAACGGTACTCTACTAATGAGCTGATGCTGAAGATTGACCTAAATACTAATAGGTCAGGTCAAGGAAGTCAAACTAAATCTAGAGGGTAAAGCACTTGGCGTGACTTCTTTCCAATGATCTCTTCGCTTGTGGCGACAGGTTGAACTAATGCTTGATGACAAAATGAGGAAGGAAAGGTCTGTGTTGATGACAGGTTCGTTGCATTATGTTGCGTAGAGTTGGCGCAGCCTTGTAAAGCATACTTGACTTCCTTTGCGACGAATAAAACCCTAAAACTGCTCACTTCACCCCTATTAATAAATTGACCCCCACCCCCTATTAAATGACGGCTGTCTAACTCTGCCCCGTTCCGCCACCGCACTAACTTTTTAACTGACTTCACAAAAGGAGGAGGCTTACAATTCGTCGGGATATATATTTTATGTATGTGCCCCGATTGCGCCAAGACGGATGAACCGATTTGAAAAGTATTTTTTTTATTTCAAAGGGTTTGTCTTCCAATTGGTCCCACTGACACCAGGTCAGAATCTGATGATGGGATCCTGCAGAAATCGAAGGAACTCTTCAAATATTATAGGCAGACCTACAGTACCTATAGTGAAACTCAATCTAATCAAATAGGGTTTGTGGAAGTCGTTTTTTTAGGGTACTGTACCCGAAGGGTGGCAAACGGGACCCTATTACTAAGGCTCCGCTGTCCGTCTGTCCGTCCGTCAGTCCGTCCGTCCGTTCGTCCGTCAGCGGGTCCTAGAGCACGAACCGTAATAGCTAGAAAGTTGAAATTTTCACAGAATGTGTATATCTGTTGCCGCAACAACAACAAATAGAAATACGAGAGATATTACAAATTAAAGGGGGTCCCCATACAAGAGTCTTCTTTTGATACACCCCACGCATTTCAATATGTTAGTATATTTCGCGTCAACCCACATCGTTGTGGTAGCTCAGCCGCCGGTATGTTGTGGGCCATCAATCCGTAGGTCGCGAGCACTCGCGAGTTCAAATCACCGTGAGGGCATAAACTTTTTTAATTTTCTTTTTCTTTTATTGTTTTTAATGCTTAAGTTTTGATGTACGATGGTACGGTACCCTTCGTGTGCGATTCCGACCCGCACTTGACAGATATTTTGAAGTTTTATTTTTTGTTTAATTATTATTAATAAGGAGGTTCCTGTTTAGAACTCCTAAACATTTCAGTATTGCAAAATTATTTTGTGTTGTTTCCAGGAGCGCAACGTGGACGTGGAGCACCGGTTCGGCTCGGCGCTCGGCTCGGCCTCCGCGCCGCACCACGCCTCGCGCGGCAAGAAGAAGAGCACCAGGTCAGTGGCCGGCTGCGGGGCTCCGGCACCACAGGGCCGGGAGTCGAACCACGCAAGAACTAATAGTACAGAGCCGCTAATAGTGGCGGGCTCCGTGGTCTAGTGGGTTTCACCTTGCTTCTCTGCTTGGAGGAAGTGGTACCTGCTACCACGCATTTGTGTCCCATGTACTGGAATTTTCTGATCTTTATAGTCTTAAGAAGCTCCAAACCTTAACCTTTTTACCTAAAAAGAGTTATTCCAGGAGTTCTACAAGGAACGCTGGTATGGTTCTTACGTCTAAAAATCGATAATCGAAATATCAAAAAAAAAAAAAAAAACATTTTAGAAATCATCAGCGGTTTTTGTGTAATTTGCAAAAAAACTCCCTTTTTTGCAATTTTCTGTCGCAGCGACGGACGTAAGTGGCGCGTTGCAGTTTACGCCATTACTTTGTTTACTTTATTTTATCGTAGGTATTTCTTTTATAATTTGTGAAATTTTCAACCATCACAAATCCAGTTGCTAATGCGGGCGGTGGTCTATAATGTCCCGCGCTGCTGTGGCGGGCATCAGACCATAATAGCGTAATGAAAGGCCTGTACTCAATAGTGGGTGCTGAAGATCTATCTATCTCTAATGATGATGATGAGAAATAGAATAGAAATTGTTTATTTTGCCTAAAAAACAATACAGAAGAAAGCGAATGCGTAGGTATATGAGGCAAAAAAGGGAACAGTCTCAGCGTTTGCTACAAGCTAGCACAGTGCTAGCTTGCAGCGCTGGTTTTCAGACAGTCCCTGATTAAAATTAAGAAAACTAAAACTAACTTGGTAGATACTACCACTAAAACTAACACTAAAACAATAACTGGGACTGAAACTAAAACTACGACAATATGAAGGAATAAACTAAACAATATTATACAATAAATAAAATAAATAAAAAAATAAATACGCGTGTAGCACCGTACACGTGTTAGAAGTAAAACTTCTGTAGCTAGATCATTAAGTGGTACCTATACTATACACCTATACCTACCTATACTAAAAGAGATTTAAATTTCCAATTTTGAGATCCAATCTCTGCTTCAAGTTACTTTTAAGTTTCAGACGTCCGATTATTTGAAATTATTTTATACTTGTACTTACTTTTAATACGTCATGTCATTTATTTCCCACCATTCCTTATCTACAATTTGTCGCGCTCGTGGTGATATACTTAACTCATTCAATAGTGTCACTACTATTTGCATCTCGCTCAGATTATATACCATCTGACGTCACGTCTTTAAGCCGTCTCGCTCAAATGTATGCATTGCTTTGCTTGTTTTAGAAATCCATATCGACCCGTGTGACATTGATGAAACTCTTTTCTTACAAACTGTATGGATCGCATCGCACAGCTGTCAAACATAAGTTCCGGTTCCAACAAAGAGGTTGAACGAAGTAGTTTGAGTCATGCTAGTTGATTTTGTTTGTCCCAGCCAGCGCCGGCGGCGGCGGCGGCGCCATCTTGGCCATACCGGAAATCAAGAACTCGTGGAAGAATGCTTAAAATAATTTTTATTTGTTAACGTTTCATCAGGTTTTTCTCTCACTAATTAACATTCTTTATTGTACGAATGTATTATTATCTTATCTGATTAGTTAAAAACCGTATTGAAAATAGTTGCGGTTTTAAAAGTCTTCAGCCGACCCTGACGTCACCGATTCCAATTTCCGTTACATTTCTTAGCCACTCGTGATAGCACCCGGCTAGTAGCAATTGAAAAGCAAATATATGAATAACCCACAGTTGAGAGGTTAAATAAATTTTACCCCCGTGCCCCAAGAAGTTTTACTTCAAAAATAAAATAAAGCAGAGACGTAAATGAGGTCGTTGTGTTGTTGCAGATGCCGCATGGTGTTCCGCACGGAGATCCTCAACCAGGAAGGGCAGACGGAGACATTGCAGGTCTGCTCCACGCAGATCATATGCAGTGAGTAACTACTATCAGGCAATCCGATTGCACCTCTCATCTACCAAACTTACCGAAGAATCGTGCCATATTATATGAAAGCCTTGAAATACGAGGGTCGTCAAGGACATCATTCTGAACAACTTTTACTATGACACCAATTTAATTAACGAATTAATTTCGTCAAATCCCATCTCAGAGCTACCCCACGCTACATAAGAAACCCCTGTACAAAGTTTCATGGCTCTAGATCCACCGCACATAGGTAGATTTGAATTATTTAGCTGGCCAAAATTATTTTTTTACTTTGACGTATTTTAAATAGATTGCATATAAAGGGAAAAATATGAAAAAAAAACTATGATCAAAATTAAACATTTAAATTAAGAAAAATATGACAAAAAATGGCAGAACGTACAAATTTATGAAGGAAAATTTCTAAATATATTATTTAAACAGTAGAATCATTTGTATTAATACATAATACTTTAGCTTACATCAAATTACGAACATATTTTTACAAAAAAATAATAAAAAAACTAAAATAAATCGATTTTTAATAGATCTTTATAAAAACTAAACACAAAGCTAAAGGATTAACTTCAGCTTACATCAAATTACAAAAATATTTTTACAAAAAGAAAAAAAAGATCGATTTTTGCATCATAAACGGCAATTTGCTACCTATATCTTTATAATAACCTTTATAAAAACGAAACACAAAGTATATTTACATAAAAATATAACTACTATACACGATACGAACGATACGATGCTAACAAACATATATTTACTATTCTAAAAACGATGATTCCTCCGCCTCAGCGTCAGGATTGTGCTCTGTTTCTACATTCTTCTCAGCAGGCAATAATAAATCGATCGTTTCATTAAGGAATGATTTCCGTGGAGCCTTTTTTATAGTCCTCGTGCAGCTAATAAGCGGGTCTGAGGTTAGTAACAACCTCAAATATATATCAAGGTTGCACTCTTCCCGAGAAAACATTCGTGCAAAATGTTGTCTATATAATCTAAAATGTTTGTTGCGTGCCTCTGCTGCTTCTTCGGATAACTGTCCTATCGGTAACAATGCATTTTCTATGATGAGCTCCGTGGGTCAAAACTTTATGCATTGTTGGGGTCATTGGATGCCATCCATATAAATTGATGTATAGTTTAGCCGTATCCAATGCGTAGGTATTGTACTTCACGACATCTATTTTATGCCCACTGGAAATTGTTTCCAGTACCTATAACTTTTTCTAGAAACTCAAATTTTTCGTCATAAGTCGATAAATTTTGTCGTTGCATAAGCTCAAACAGATATTTTCGCGTGAAGACTTTAACACCAGATGAACTGGACGGACCTAAAACAAAGAAAACTCTATTTTAGTCAGTGAAAAAAAAAATGTATAATTTTTTAAAAATTGCCAAAATTCTTTGAATTGAGTTTGTCCGGTCAGTGGCGGGTAGTGGCGGCTAATTTTTTCTTTAATAACATGTTGAGACTTTAAAATAATATATATTATTAAAAACTTTACCGGGACGGACCCGGAAGTATATTAAAAGATCTATTGAAATTTATTTTTCAGGAAAAATTACTCACAAAAACACGTTGTGTTTGAATGCTTCTAAAATATGAAAAAATGTGTCAAAATATAAAGTAAAATATCATAATACAAAGATACATACCTGAATTTTCTGAATCCATCACTTTTACTTTGATAAAGGACTTGAAAAAAAATATATTCACTTTCCAAGAAACGTTACACAGAGAGCGCTGAGAGCAGACACGTACACCGAGAGCGACGACCGAACTTCAACTACATGTCAGTCGGGGTAAAAGCACCATGCAAGATTAAAAATGGTGGGGTAGTATTCCTGGAAGTGTCTACTACCTGAGGGAGTCATTGTTTCATTGC
>OY735255.1:12380539-12405862 GCA_963457715.1 Argyresthia albistria
AATTTATTTTAGACTTTGAAATTATTATCAGCTATGTGTTTTTTACATTTGATTTAAAATATAATATAAAAATTATTATGTAAATGATTGAGTAAACAACGACCGCCATGCTATTTACACATAACATAGTAAGTATATTATATGTCCGTTTAAATGTGATAAATAGTTCAGTAGCGAGTATTTGACACCCTAGGCCTAGACTAAGTAGTTGTAACGAACTGTACTGATGTGATGTTTAGATATAAGAGCAAGCATATGATGTAGCCTATATACGAAATTTATATATTATACCGATTTTATATAGATCATAGTCGATTGCTATATTTAACTGTGCCATTTACATGTAATCATAGACGTATATCTGAGTAGGCGTTATAATATACATATCGTCAGACCTGAGATACTATTTTGACTAACCGGTAACCTAAATATTATTCAGTTTTATGAGAAATCGTGAAACAGATTCGGTATGTTGTGTTGAAATACTAATTACAATTCCATCAAATCCAAATATTTATAGAAGTGTAATAGACATTGCAGTAAGTATTTTTTTTAGGGACCAGGGGACAAGTATCAAAGAAATATAGTCAAACTATAAATATACATATATATATACATAGTCAAACGTGATTGATATGATTATTGTACCAAATTACCTAACTGAAGCAGAACTGAATCTCCTGCAAAAAAGTATTGTTACAAGTGTTGACCAAATCCTGGTAAACAAGTATATTTTTTTCTTAGCTTACTAAACCAATTTCTAAATTAATTATATATAATCTGTAGCCTTTATATTATTTTTATCTTTGACATTCAGGAATTTCAAAATCAATACCAATCAATAAAAGCTTCAAAAGACAGATCGTTTTAAATAATCGTGCTCTGTTTGAATTGTCCACACTATTAAATGGTATCGCCATTGACACAATAAGGCTACTGATATTATAACATGTTTTTGACGAGTTCGTGAATTGAACGATTTACACTATCAATAATATCATGCGTTTTTCTATAATTAATTTCATAAATTAAATAATACGTATGAATTTGTTTATCTGTACTTAAGTTCAAGATATTCCATTCAGATATTTCATTTCGTCTTCCATTTTTATAAATAAAAAAATATCGATCTGAACTGATATCAATGATTTAGTTAAAGCTATCATCAAACGGTAAAAAGCACCTGTTGAAGTGGTATTGATACAAATATACAACAGTTGTTTCGCTGTGTGTAGGTATACAGGGTGTAACAGAAAAGATTCTACCGAAACGGTAAACGGTGGGCACGTCAGGGACAAGTATATGTAAAATTATGCTATATCATTCACTTTAGCTAATACTGCTGGAAATGTTGTTTGATAATTAAAATTTATATGTCCCTAATCACCTTTAAATTGAAATGTTGCTACGCCTTTCTGTTAGATCCTATATTTAGATATGATTGTTAAATTATTCAATATATTAAGATCTCTAGTCGATCCGCCCATGTTTTGTTCAAGATAGCTAAATATTTCATTGGTGTCAATTTAAACACTTCAAATAAATCCACAACGTTATTTAAACAACGAGTACCTACCATCAAAGTTTTGTTTCAAAGAGATTTGACCCAACCAAATAAAATGTCCATTACAGTTAAAGTGTTCACAAAATATACAACTTATCGACAGGTTTTGATGATCACAATGTATGTTATTTGTTTGATGTAAGTAATTAAATGTTATGAAAAATATATTATAAAAAATGTGTTTTACTTGACAGAAAAAAACACTGATTAAACATTGCACTTCATTTAATTCAATTGATCCTATTTTTTACACGAATAATATGAGCAACGTTACCAAACTTGATAACAATTAACCTAATACCTAACAAGCCCGGTACTTACAATAGAGATAGTAATAATAGACTAAAGACAATACATAATTCGTTTAAATAAATATTAAATGCCGAGATAAGAGCACAATGTGAAAGTGCAGAACAGAACGAAGATGATCAGGATGATCGCGACCCACGCCGGAAATGTACCTGAAACACACAACAATCTACTATTATTTTAACACATGATATTCGCGACACTCTACTCTCAGTCTAGCTTTCGTAAATGCAGAGATTTTGCCCATCTTTCTCATGGAGATTTTGTAGTTAGTACATAGTAAATGGTATTTTTTTACCCCAGTATGAATACGCCTTTACTTACGATAACTCACTATTAACTTACGATAACTCACTATTAACTTACGATAACTCACTATTAACTTACGATAACTCACTATTAACTTACGATAACTCACTATTAACGCGAACAGACTAGCCCCCCTAGACAAAGTTAAACGCTAACGCTAGCGAAACGAAACGATAACTTTTTATGTATGCGATTTGACATTTGGCTTCGCTAAGGTGACGTCACGTAGCGATTCCAAATGTCAAATCGCATACATAAAAAGTTATCGTTTCGTTTCGCTATCCTTAGCGTTTAACATTGTCTACAGGCATAGGTCTATTTACGATAACTCACTATTAACGCGAACAGACTAGGTCTATTTACGATAACTCACTATTAACGCGAACAGACTAGGTCTATTTACGATAACTCACTATTAACGCGAACATACTAGGTCTACTTACGATAACTCACTATTAACGCGAACAGACTAGGTCTATTTAATAATCTGTGGTATAACGTACACTTAATTAAGGTTAAATTCTAAGCTCTATGGAATGAGCACCCTGTAGTATAACATATCTCGGCATTCGGTCTCGATTCTTTTGTTAGATCTGGCTTTCGGCCTCGCCTTTCGTTTGTGTGCGAGGGAGGGTGTGTTTGCGTGTGCGTGGTACTGACCTTTGTGCGGCAGGCTGTGTATGCAGAGCCGGTTGTCGACGGAGATGGAGAGCAGCGCGGCCTCGGCGCGCGACGTGACCGGCGGCCCGTAGCCGCGCACCGGCACGAACTGCAGCCCCGTCACGAACATCGAGTGCGCACGCGCCACGCGCAGCACCCGCTGACCGACACACAACACGACACGTTTAGACAAACTGTGACGCGGAGTATTGAGATACCAACACGACACGTGGGTGAACCCGGGGGTATTGAGAATCTGGCTAAACTTGGGGGCGACTGCGCCTCTGCCATCCCACCCACGCCACGTTGGTGTAATAAATCCCAAGGCGGGTGTTCAATAGATATATATAATAGATATATATAATATATATATATATATATATTTATATTTCATAATTCATAATTTCTTTATTGCACACAAACAGTTACATAGGACAGTAAACAACATAGAAAACGTGTACAAAGGCGAGCTTATCTCTTATAAGAGATCTCTTCCAGCAAACCAAATAGGGATGAGACATGTGGATTGCTGAGCAGGAGTAGACCCATGTGTAAAATACATATAATTATTACTTACAAATCAATAGACTACATAAACTAGTGCATATATATATATATATTATACTTAAATTAAAAAAAATATGTAAGCCTATGGGCTATAACTAGTTATGAATTAAGAGCGTCTGCCAACAAACTGTTACGCAGTTTGGCAGAAAATAAATTGTAATAGTCATAAGTTTTCTGATAAATAAATGCCTTAAAAAAAAATTGCTTTTGTGAAAAAAAAATTGAAAAAAAACTGAGGCCGTCATAAATGAGAAGAATTTTTATTTAAATTTTGTGAAACCGATAAATGCCTTAAAATCTATAATTAATTTAAGATAGTGCATTGTCGCGCGGAAACGCTAGCCGCCATGATGGTTCGCTCGTGACGTCACTCCGTTAGTAAACACACGACGACTGCAAAGACCATCTCGTTTAGCGTTTTGGGTATCTATCTCGGAGATGTATTCTTAGATTTATTCTTACATGGGCAATAATACCGTATTGATATTATACAGGCTGACTCGGAATTGAAGGGGGTTTGTCATTGATGCTATAAATCCGGAAGACAAGGCTCGGCCGTCGGCCTCGCGCCACTGACGGGTGAAGTTTCGAGCTGATTATCTTTATCGCGCTCTTATCTAAGGACATAGATAGGATTTGATCTAACACTTTTCTGGAATGTTTCACAAACCATTTTGGAAACGGTTGAACGGTTAGTCGGGAACTTTTGAGGGAACGGCTTTGAACTGGAAATGAGCCTTTAAAAGACCGAAAGTTCAGACGAGAAGATGTCAACAATGTCATTAATTACCTCGCCAACTTACCTGTAAACTAAACGCAATGTAAATATCCACAGTCCCACTAAACATGGTTCCGACGCCCACGTATCGGCCATCGTCGCGCACCGCCAGGGCTGAGAGACTCTCCTCCACCGCCACAGTCCGACGCAGGGCCCCGTCCGCAGGGTCCCACAGCTGAATGAGGCCCTTTTGCTTGCCCGACCGGCCCTGGGGGTTGGCTAGTGTGAACAGCCGGTACGCATCCTCTTTGTCTTCTATTGGCGCGAATCTGGGAATAAAACAAGCAATATTCTCTTACAGATAAGCTCTATATTGTACATGTTTTTGCTGTATGGTATGCATTTAAGTGTGTCTAAACACACTATGCCGAAGTTACGCGACCGAAGTTCGGCATGATTACGCCTTCAATGCTATTTGAATTACTGACGACACATAATGCCGAAATTACGTTGCGTTATAGTGTACAGCGTAACTTCGGTCGGGCGTAAGTTCAGCGGCAACTAAGTAAGGTAGCTAGTTAGGTAAGTTCGGCACTTATGGTGTGTCATATCAGCCGAATACGTCGGAACGTAAAATCAGCCGCGGAACTTCGGTCGCGTAACTTCAGCATAGCGTGTTAGACACATAGATACGAAATCGAATTTAAATTATTTAGGCCATAATATTTCCACTGAGGGTCATGGATGTCCTCGAATTCGTATAAGATCGAGCTATCCCCCATTCCCTCCCACGGCTTAGTGCGGGTTGATAGGAGGGTAGTTACTACCCTAGTGGCCAACCTGAATGCTAATAAAACAGTAAAAAGCAGCTCAAATAAATAATGAAAGAAAAAGCTTGTTATGCAATAGTTAGAAAGGAATATGTAATGAGCTGCAACTTCGTATTCACGGAACGTTATCGATTACACGCTTACGTAGAGCATAGGTAGGTGCCTATCTAGCGTAACTCATTTTCACTTTCACGTACTAATTATACTATCCTATCCATATCCAATTCGTCTTCGACGGGACTCTCATATTCTATGTCTTCTCTACAATATTTTGTGGAACCCTCGGTACCCTAACTTCCTGCGTGATCGCTTCGAATTTCTTTCTTCAAGCAGGCTTCGGAGAACTCACATGGTTTCGTTGCTTAAAGCCCCACATCGCTCCACTGGAGCCTACGAGCACGGGTTCACAATCCGCGCTACACGGCTGTGGAATGAGCTTCCCTGCACCATCAGGGACAGTCCATCACTAAATATCTTTAAAAACCGTCTAAAGAAGCACTATCTTTCATTGTCAATTTAGATATATACTGGTATGTATTAGTGTATTCATACGATATTTATTGTTAAGCTGTATTTATGTAACTGTGTATGTAGTCTATTCCTTAGCAATAGGTTCTTATATGTACCTATGTGTAATAATATCTATGTATTATAGGTACCTACTAGAATAGTTTTATTGTACGCGCAATTCTTCCCCTTACCTATCATCTCCGTCTCCTACCCAACATGGTTTGCTGGAAGAAATCTCTTATTAGAGATAAGCTCGCCTTTGTACCTTTTTTTTTCTATGTTAAGCTATTTTTACTGTCATGTGAGTACAATAAAGAAATTACAAAAAAATTACAAAATATCCATAGCTTGCTGGAAGATATAACTTTCATCGTTAAAAGTCCTTCTTTGTACCTTAACTTCGTGTTATCGTGAGTATAATAGAGATGTAAAAGTTACTCAACGAATTACGAAACTAAGTAAGTAAGTAATGTAAAATAGATAATTTACATTCCACTATAATCACGAAAGGAAAAGGCAAGGCAATGCAAAGTGAGTAAATCACTAACACACGACTTTACAGTTTAAAGTTCAGAGTAACTGTAAGTATGACAGTTAAAACTCATCGTAGCGTAGCACAATTTACTGTTCTAAGCTAAGTAAAGTATTTTCATTGTAGTTTCAAGGTTTTCCCATGCGAGAAAGAAGTCCGGTCGAAGAGCGGCCACAAAGATCACGAGGTCCCAGGTTCGAATCCCAGCCGGGAAGGAAGAAAACATATATCAATCTTGGTATTTTGCATGCTATTTCTGGCTTCCACGTCACGCTGCTACTGGTAGTAGCGACATTTCGCATCCCTAATGAGGCACCTGAGCAATCGAAATCCTGGGCCGTTCTTTAAAGACTGGTTTTCAATGGCCTAGCCTTTTGATATAAATGAAACATCGCCAAAAATACAACCCGCCTAACCAAAAGCCTTTTGATGAGAATCAGGGCCGGGGGTCGGTCGCGTGACACAGAAATGGCATGGAGGTAGCTGGTTGGTTTTTATATCGTTCCAGTCGAATTTGATTGTAATGAGGTGTTTTATGGATAGCTGGCAGTCACTTTTCATACCAAAGTACTTTACTTTTTGTTAGGAAATGCATAGTTTTCTGAAAATTCAAGGTTAAAATTGCAAAATTTCGGTGATCAAAACGTAATTTGCAACGAAAATCGGCAAATCAGCAACGATGAAAGCAAATCTGGGAGAAGAGCACAAAGGTATGTAGACATGTTTGCTTTAGGTCACTTTCTGTGTTTAAACTAGAGATAGGTTGTGTTAGGTCATAACGTTATGAACGACCCGGAGCCGAGTGAAGCGGAGCGGAGCGAGGCGACCCCATCTAGTTTCACAAAACCAAAATGGTTGTTAAACATTATGTTTTGTTTAATAATGTGGGTGCTGGGGGTGTTTTTCTTCATTTTCCCTCCTTTATATATATTTTTTTTCATTTTCTGATCATTTTGGGTGAACCTAACCTCCAATTTTAATAAACTAGAAAAATACGTATCTCAAAAAGTATACATTTCCTAACTTTATATACGATATTGGGGGGATGGGAGGACCTCCCCCCCCCCCCTCCCCCCAATTCAACTAAAACGATTCAAAATAAATCCCGAGATAGCTATAGCGAGGCGCATAAAGCCTGTTTAGGCTCGTCGACGCGCCTACAAACAAACCGGAACTTTGCGCTATAGCTAGTGTGGCGCGACGCAGCACGCGACTCGCATCACAGCGCAGTTATTGCATGATGGCGTTATGATTAAATTCGGGTTCAGGATTTTCATTAAAACTGCCATAATTTATCCAACGCAGTGGATGCGGGGGGCACAGGACCGGAGCGGGGGGCACAGGACCGGAGCGGACGGCGTGGTAGAGAAGAGGCCTATACCCAGCAGTGGGTAGGTGTGGGCTGATTGATGATGTTGATGAATTTATCCAACTGCTCCTGGGGGGCAATTCTGGCGCTAGCGAGATCATGTCCATGGTCGAAATATCGATTTTGAGATACCGAAATCTCTATCAAAAACAAGAAAAAGCTATTCTTACGACTAGCTTTTCGTCCAACCGAGATATCTTGACCCGTTTTAGATCAAAATAAATATAAATCGAGTTCGTTTTCGACGGATTTAGGCGGTATCAAAACCGATATCTTGACTGGGGCGATGATCGCGATAGCGCGAGAATCAGGGGCCTGTGGTCAGTTCCTCACCTGCACCGCTTGAACAGGTACTTGGTGCCGTTGGGCGGGCGGCAGGTGAGCTGCAGCTGGGCGGCGCCGCCCTTCGTCGGCCACAGGGCGCCGGCGCCGTCCTTCGCGATGCTCACGAGGACCGTGTCGCACGGGCTGAAGTCTAGGTCGTCGATCTGGTGGAGGGTTGGCATGGAATGATGTTTTATGATGTTTATGTTGTCATTTAACTAATTTAATCGCGAGAATCTCATAGGCCTCGTCCAGAGTGAATGCGCGGGGACTCGGTCCGGGGCGGCGGGCGCGGCGGCGCGGGCGCACTTTAGCCACATCCGCCTTGTCACTTCAATACTGTATTCGACAACATTAAAAATATTCGACAAAATTTGGTAATCCTATCAGATAGTAGTAGCGTAGAAATCTATATTTCATTGTATTTTAGAGTAAAATATGTTTGTAATATATGTATAGTGTCTCTGGTGACGTCACACTCTCGTCTCTGACAGTAAGAGTAAATTATTCCATCTGCTCAGTAAAAAATGCTACTACAATATTAATTCCTTCCTAAATGACAAATCTCTATAATTTTGATATTTTGTAATTAAGTTTGACATTTTAAATCTGTGATAAAAATATAAGACATAATCTAATATAATAATATGTGTAAATGTTATCGTAGGTACTTTAGACAATAATATTCATACACCATTTTACTGGTAGGACATAGCGGTTATCAAATTTCTTTAAGACCTGTGTATTTATGTAACCTATGCTCATGAAATAAACAATTCTATTCTATTCTATTCTATTCTGACATCTTGCTTGACTGAATCATAATGATGGCGGGTGTTCATTCACGAGCATGTGACGTCACGCGAGTCATGTGACCGGCGCCATTAGAATTACAGCGTTTTTGGCGCGGAGCATATAACAACAATATTTTTATTACACTCTGCATTGATTCAGGACTTCTTGAGTACGATGACTCCATGTGATTCTTGTGTAATGCGGCAAATGCTCAACCACATATTCAGCATCTGATTGCTATTGTTAAACAGTATTGACATCAATTTATTAGCTTGCGGAATAACCAGAATATATCGATAGATATATAGTATACAGTTCAGATATATATTTATTAGAGATAAGCTCGCTATTGTACACTGTTTTATGTATTTCTTGTTTCCTAAAGTTTTTGGGTGCAATAACGTAATTATGGATTATACAGGGTGTAACAGAAAGGGGTGTACAGTACAATCCGAAAGAGGGTTGTTAGTGACATCATTCTGAACAACTTTCACTATGGGACCGACTTGATCAGAGCAACTTTATTTCACTCCACCATACAGATAAGCTGAGCGCTAGGCCCAAAATGTACTGAGTTAATAAAAATAAAGTTGCATCAAGTTGGTCCCATAGTGAAAGTTGTTCAGAATGATGTCCCTAGCAACCCTCTTTCGGCTTGTACACCCCTTTCAGTTACACCCTGTATTTCAGTTAAGTGCGTACCTCTTTGGTGTGTCCTTTGAACTCATACAACAGTTGCATCTTAGGAAAGCTCCATAGCTTCACGATGCCGTCCGTGCCGCCAGTTGCCATAAGTTTGCCGTTATTGCTGATCCGAACAACCCGCTGCATTGCTTCGTCACTAAAATAAATCATCAGTTTCAATTTAACCTGCTTTATTGGTACCTGTTTAGGGTTCCGTCAAGTCTGTCTGTCTGTCCGTCCGTATGTCACAGCAACTTTATTCCAAAACTATTAGGACTACACAGTTGAAACTTGGTATGTAGATGTATTCTGTGAACCACTTTACGATTTTTATACAAAAAATTAATAAATAAAATATTAAGGTGGGGCTCTCCATACATGGAACTGACACCAATTTTTTTTTTATTAAACATATATGTGTGGGAGGTCTTTGAAAATGATTTGAGGTTCCTAAAACCATCTTTCCTCAAACTCAATCGTTAAAGAGAAATACCCTTCCAAAGTGAAAAAAATTGTGTCCCCCCCCTCCAAATTTTAAAGTAAGAGAGTGAAAAATCTAAAAAATAAAATATGCTGTGTATCTCAATACAAACTTTCAACGAAAATTGGTTTGAACAAAATATAATAAGTAGTAAAATATTTATTAAAAACCGCAAAGACAACTTTGTCATTCATACAAACACTATGAAAAACAAAGTTACAACATAAACATCCAGTCTTATAATTACTTGCTACTACGGAACCCTTCATGGGCCAGTCCGACTCGGACTTGCCCACTTTTTGTTTACTAATATTTTTGTCTAGGCTGGATAGATAGTAGGTAAAGTTGGCTTTTACAAGATATAGGATCATGCATGCTATAAATTGTTTAGTTTGTGACAGGCTGAAATTACAATTGATGTAAATGAATTAGGGGGCACGGCAGTGCCCCCGCCAAGTCGAGCGCGAAGCAAACACTGCCGTACCATCCTTTACTGGAACCATTTCGCCGCATTTTCAGGCCCCTATTTGAGAACCTCTGGATAAGACCAGAACGCAGAAATTTTCGTCATCTAGTAAGCTACAATCACATACTTAAAATCCAAAATTTCAAGTCTGTAGGTCATTTAGTTCCGAAGTTATTCGAAAGCAAAGTTTCGCATTTTCGACACTCACTCACTCATGATCATCATAGAACTAGTTGTTAGGTATCCAACACTAGATGGGTCTGCCAGTCTTCTAACTCGCGCTGGTGAAGTGTTTTTCTATTAGTATATAAAATCAATTTATCTTTCATTCAATGGTAAGTCAGTCAATGGAGTCTGTCATACTCAGGTACCTTATGGGGGTCAAAGGTCAAAACACCAGTACTTCCCATAGACTCCGGTGCTGAAATTTGGTGCAGAGTTAGGTTTTAATAGCAACATAAAGGGAAACTATACAAGGTGACTTTAAAATATCGATCTATACTTTGGGAAATGATGGTGCCCATAGAATAATATGAACTTTCCCCAAGAAAAAAATTTTTGGGTCTCCCATAGTAAATTGAAAACAGCTGATCGGGGCAATGGACGGGACGGGACGGGACGGGACGGGACGGGACGGGACGGGACGGGACGGGACGGCATGGCACGGCACGGGACGGCACGGGACGGCACGGGACGGCACGGCACGGGACGATCAATACTTTGGGAAATGATGGTGCCCATAGAATAATATGAACTTTCCCCAAGAAAAAAAATTTTGGGTCTCCCATAGTAAATTGAAAACAGCTGATCGGGGCAATGGACGGGATGGGACGGGACGGGACGGGACGGGACGGGACGGGACGAGACGGGACGGGACGGGACGGCACGGGACGGCACAGAACGGCACGGGACGGCACGGCACGGGACGGGACGGCACGGGACGGCACGGCACGGGACGGGACGGGATGGCACGGGACGGCACGGCACGGGACTGCACGGAACGGCACTGGATGGGACGGCACGGGACGGCCGACCGACCGACCGACCGGCCGACCGACCGACCGACCTCATGGACATTGGCACCTCCATATTCTCTTGTGGCCAAGCCTACGTGGCGCTTTCACGAGTAACCAATCTTCATGGGGTGCACCTAATAAATGTTGACTTCAAGAGTATAAAAGCTCAAGCTTCAGCGATCACCGAATACAACCGGCTTAGGCGTAAATTCCGCGCCGATCTTTCAGAAATTAAACCGTCTAAACCGTCTAAAAGAATAAATAATGAACGCGAATGGGCAATACGAAAAACTGTTGCTACTGTACAAGAATCAGAACCGGAAAAAAAGAAAAGAAAGATTTGTAATAAAAAAAACTGCTCCTAAAAATAAAAATAAACTGTGTCAAATAAGAAAATCTAATAAAATAAATGAATATACCCACGTTTCTACAAAAAGAAGTGAAATCCCACCAAAACATTCTGTAAAAAACTAGCCAAGTCTCGATTATCTCTCAAAAGTAATGAAATCTAGACAAAGGCGTGCCAAGTCTAAGGTTCCTTACTGCGATTTCTTTATTATTATAGTTAATGTTGTGTGACTTGGCCGTTTAACATTCTTTATACGTTAGTGAGTACAAGTCAATTTTGAACTGCGTCGTATTAATTACAATAAATTACAAGTTGCAAGTTTCCTTATAGTATATAAAGGAATTCTATTTTAAGCAAATTAGTATGTAAAATACAACAGATATAACATAGGTAGTTACAACAGATATAACATTACGTGTAAACAAAATTGACTTGTACCCACTAACATATAAAGAATGTTCAACGGCCAAGTCACACAACATTAACTATAATAATAAAGAAATCGCAGTAAGGAACCTTAGACTTGGCACGCCTTTGTCTAGATTTCATTACTTTTGAGAGATAATCGAGACTTGGCTAGTTTTTTACAGAATGTTTTGGTGGGATACACTAGTTAGATAACAAGAGCTGTTGGTAAATCTTTTTTGATACCCAAAGAATCTTTATCATAGATT
Source organism: Argyresthia albistria (assembly GCA_963457715.1). Lineage (NCBI taxonomy): Eukaryota > Metazoa > Arthropoda > Insecta > Lepidoptera > Argyresthiidae > Argyresthia > Argyresthia albistria. The sequence goes on from OY735255.1 coordinate 12,392,697, forward strand.
AGATAACTTACCCAAAATCTGTTTGTACACTCTCAGATGGCCTTATCTCAAATGATATCCTCTTCTCCATGGAGTTGCTGTTACTGTCCGTTTTAGAAATATTGTCATTCTCCGAAACAGTGCGACGTCTACGACGGACCAGGCCATTTTCTGCCTTGAAGCTGCCTCGTCGCATCTCTGCCGTATCGACCGTGCGTATTTGGACCCGGTAGAGCTGGCAGTGGCTCTCCTGGCCCGCGGTGAGGAAGGTGCGCGTCTGCAGTGACCGCACCGCGCAGTTCATCACAACATTAGCACCAGTCTCATGACGCATCACCTCTTCAGCAACAAATCTGGTCCCATTGTGCGACAACTCGAAAATTTCCTGATAAATTAGACATTTCATGTTACCAATTCGACTCAGTTATGATTCTAATCAAAATAACAGCTTTCGCCGAAGCATTCACTGAGCGACACGTAAGACAAAGCGATCGAGAATGTACTCATGTTTTTAAAGAAAATTCGGGAATGTACTCACAAAACCATTAGCCACGCCTGTCTTGGAGGCTCCTCCGCCTCCGGCCACTAGCACATGCCTGTTTGTCAAGGTTTGGACGGTGTATAGTGGGAAATCCACCCTTGCAAGTAAACCATCACTCCGATTTGGTGCCATAATTGCTTAGAACATTGAATAAACCTATCCTATACTATTGAAGGCATTAGATAACACTAACTAGCTGTACACGCGATACGCATGAGTCTCTTTCACAACACAACACACGGGAATTACAGAAAAATATGTTAAAAATTCAATAAAATAGGAACTAAAGTTTGATAGATTTCCGTGGTTCCAACATGACAAAAGTCAAAATTGACAGCTATGAGTTTATGAAGTATGTTAGTGATATGATAATTAGGTATACCCTATCTATTCTATTTTAGTTTATGGCACTTTGTTGCCTATCGACAAATTCTGCCAGTGTCAGGTGTAAAACATAGGAAATTCTCTGACTCTGACAGCTTGTCACTGTGACTTTATTATGGGCATGGGGATGTCGATACAAATTATCGATATTCTAACTAAAGTTTCTGAATGTTTCAAGCAAATCAAACAAAAGGATGTTGTAACATGTTTTTATTCTTGTTATATCGATTTACAGCCCAAATCACCATCATCAAAGTCTGATTCGGACTCGCTAGAGCAGTCTTGTAGATTTATAATCAGTTCCTGGGTAGAATGGTCGAATCGTTCGATTAGTCGTACGTACGATCGTAGTATTTCTATTTCATTTACCTTGTTGTTTGCAATCTATTTTATTTACACAATATCATCAATATTCTATTATATGTTTCAAGTCAAGATCGATAACTTGTCTTACGATAAGCGTAGCACGTCACTACATTCATGTACATTTTACCGTCGAAAAATACGATACTTCATAGGCGTGTTTTGACACTGACAGCTGTCAGATCATCCTATGTTGGATTGGGCTTTAGTTATTGTTCTGAGGGATAGGGTATATCTGCGGGTTGATTCTCGCGCCTTTGATATATACACCTATATCGAGTGATTTTGTACGGGAATCTGGGTCTCGATACCCGTATATTTGCACCAGTCGACCTCTCCTCGATCCATCAAGATTTTGTAAAAATGTATAAATCAAATCCAAAATATTGAGACTAGGGATGTGGCAAATGTTCGCATTCGCATCATTTTGGACATTCGCATGAAATTAAATTAAAATTATGCGAATGTAATGCGAATGCGAATTTTTGCAATTTGAGCCGAGTTTCTCCGTCTCATTCATCTAAATAGAGTGAAAATGAATAGAGTAATTATTTACATTCGATTTTGTAATAAATATTTCTCACAATTTAATATGACATTGAAAGCAAAACGCTTTTTCCCATTTGAGATGGCAGAAGCAAATTTTGCCCACTCTTTGTTAGTTATTCTATTGCAAATGCTTAATTTTTCTTATTTATTATTAGCAAATAAAGGAGTGGGGCGCGTCATTTCAGTTTGAACAAGCTATACAGGGTGAAACAGACAGGAGGGTACAAGCCAAAAGAGGGTTGTTAGGGACATCATTCTGGATAAAATTGCTCTGATCAAGTCGGTCTTATAGTGAAAGTTGTTCAAAATGATGTCTCTAACAACCCTCTTTCGGCTTGTACACCCCTTTCTGTTATACCCTGTATGCACTAGCACTACTAGCTCTCAAATTTCTATCAATATAATTCTAAATTGAGACATTAGAATGAACTAAATCATTCTTGACCCCATCACTATTTATTTTCTACCAATAAGCGTAACATCGGAACGTCATTTTACTTCGTTGTTATAATAATAAGGGTTGAAGAAAGTGAAATATTGTGTTGTTTTAGATAAAGTTTGAGTAAATCGATATTTCACCATTGGACGCACGAACGTCGAGCGTTGCGTTCATATTTGAAAGCTGTTTGTTCTCGAGAGTTTAATTTTGGTACAATAGAATAAATACTGAAGTAGAGGCACGGAGTACTATTATCTCTTCTGTGGTAGAGGTCCAGGCAGGAGCCCTATTTTTGAAATCGCTCGTGTGATATAATCGCTCGTATGACTTGCGCAACGAGTGGTTCTGTTCTGACCAATCGAATAGAATAGAATAGAATAGAATAGATCTTTATTTGTAAAACATAGGTGTATATAACAAAGGTCTTAAGAATACGTTTAAATCGTAGGTATCTCTATGTTTCGCGCAATGGCATACAAATATTATTATTTATTGACTAATACTATATGTTACCTATTTAACATGCAGATAAGTAGTCAATAAAAACAGGTGTGATTGAGGTAGTCAGTGGTGTAAGCTATATACAGTGTCGGTGTCGAAGAGATATTCATTTATGGTGTAGTAGGCCTTGGATGTAAGCAATTTCTTAAGATTATATTTAAAAATACTTATATTATTCATCGCTCTTAATGTCTCCGGTAGTTTATTATATATTCGGGTGGACATGCCGAATATGCTTTTATCAAAGTAAGCAGATTTACGTGGGTAGGCGCAAAGCTTGTCCTGGTTACGTTTACTCTTCATAAAATTGAATAAATGTAGATTACACTTGACAAACACTGCAGTTTCAAATATATAAAGTGACGCTACTGTTAATATTTTAACATTAATGAAATGGCTCTTACAAGATTGTGTTATATTAATATTGCATATAGACCGTATACATTTCTTCTGAGCCTTAAATATTAGATCTATTTTAGTGGCGTTTCCCCAAAACATTATGCCATATCGTAAGGACGACTCGACAAACCCATGATATGCAGTTAGCACAGCGTCCCTATTCACCTGTTTAGACAGCATATATAAAGCATACGAGAATTGACTCAGTTTATTACTCAGTATGTCTATATGTGTATTCCATGACATGTTGCTATCAATGTGAAGCCCTAAGAATTTCGTGGTCTCTGTTTCTTCAATTTGATTACCCTCATAATTAATATTTAATGTCAATTGATTTTTATGTCCCTTCCTGAATTTCATTAATTTGGTTTTGGTCATTAATCGTTGCAGAGCGAATTGAATATAACGAACGAAAATCATTCGTTTTTTAAAATTATATCACACGAGCGATTTCAAAAATAGGGCTCCTGGTTTTAAAACTGGATAGTTACGATGAATTCACATTGTATACAATTATTCAATTACTTTTTCTGAGAAATAAGTAAAATTGATCATAAAAGCTGATCTAAGATTTTTTTATTTCTGTTCCCTAAATATTCGCATCCTCAACTTTCGCATTCGCATTCACGAATATTGTGGGCTATTCTTGAGGTGTCAGAACCACTAAACTAGAGGAACTAAAGACACTAAACTGACAACCTTCAAATCCGACAGCTCTTGCACGGTGGCCACAGATTCCATTTTCAAACACACGATTTTAATTAGTTTAGTTAGTATAGTTCGTGTCGCCTTCGGAATCGCAGGCAACGTCATTTTTGTATTTAAAGTAGACAATTTGCGTCTAAATGGACGTGAATTGGCCTCCAGGATCATCTTTGAGATCTCCTCAAACCAAGCCTCAAACTCATAGTCAAGGCATTTTTTTGTTTTTTTTGACAAAACTGGATACAATGTTTGTATAAAGCTTCGTAAAACTCACGTTTTCCTCAATGTGTTCCATGTTGCACAATGCCGCGATATGTAAATTCAAGGACTTTATTTTAGATTGCGTTTACATTGCGTTGCGACTTGCGTGCGACTGTTGCGCGCTAGGTTGCGATAGGTGAGGGTACTAGCAAAACTCTTTAGTCAGCGAATCACTTTTCTTTTGGAAGTTATTCTATTGAGCAATAGCGGATCCAGGGGGTGGAGCATGGGGGCTATGCCCCCCCCCCCCCAAACGACCCAGGAATTATTTTTTGACTCAACTTTTCGGTTCAGGTGCACTTTTACACAGCATACTCAGAATTTCAGAGCAGAATTTTCGATTTTATTCAGGTGAACTTTTACATACCATACTCAAAAGAAACAGAAATATATTCGCCATGGTAGTCATGTAAATTCCGGGGCGCCGCTGTCATTCTCATTTTTGAAAGCATCCAGATATTTCATTATTTGGACTAAACATTTTGATTTGATTCAGGTGCATATTTACACAGCATACTCAGAAGAAACTGAAATGTATTCGAAAAATCGAAATGCTATGCCATGTGATTTCTCCGGGGCGGCTTGCGCCGCCCTATGTGGTTTATATTCCAGTGGGCCCAGGAATTTCGTTCTTTCGACTCAATTATCCGATTTAATTCAGATGCACTTTTACACAGCATACTTAGAAGAAATAGAATATATTTGATATGCTAGCCATAGCCACAGCTATATGATTTTTCTGGGGCGGCTTGCGCCGCCTGTTGAATTGTTATAAGGTTCTCGTTAGTTGACTTGGAGCTAGCCATGGGACATTTTCGGGGCGGCTCGCGCCACCCTTTGAGTTCTTATGAGGTACTCCTCGCACGACTTGTTAGCCATGGGGAATTTCCGGGGTGGTGAACACCGCCCTATAAGATTCTTGTTACTCGTGTTGCTAGCAATGAAACATTTCCGGGTGGCTGTCGCCGCCCTGTAAGTTGGTTTTATGAGGTTTTCTTTACTCGACTTGCTAGCAACGGAAAATTTCCGCGGCGGCTGCTGAGTGCCCGTTGATCTGGGTGAATTTATAGAAAGTTTGTCAAAAGCGGTGCAAGGCGCGTAACTTTATTTTGTAAATATTCAATATACCCTACTTACTTACTAAATAAGTTACGAAACATAGTCAAAATGGCCCCCCCCCCAAACTGAAATCCTGGATCCGCCCCTGAGTATATGCATTTGTATCGAAGTCCCTTTCCGAGCATTCCCCATTCGGAATGGTTGAGGCATAACACCTAATTTTATACAGCCAAGTTGCAAGAGACAACACACTGAGTTATTTATAATACAGGTGTAACAGAGAGATGTAGTCATATTTTAGAGGGTTGTTAGGGAGACCATTCTGAGCAACTTTTACTTTTATAACATCTTTATTTTTCATTGCTTCATACATTTTGGTTCGGGCGGTCAGCCGATTTGTATAGAGAAGTGAAAATTAAAGTTGCTCTGATCAAATCACTTTCATAGTGGTCTCCCTCAGAATGGTCTCCCTAACAACCCCCTAAAATATGACTACACCTTTCTGTTACACCCTGTAGATACATAAACTCTATCTGTCAAGGTACCGTACACCGACTGTTGCAGTTTATGATAAAATATAGATTTTAACTTTAAACTTTAGGAGGTCTATGATGAAAAGGAACACGGGATTCAATTAAAAACTATAATTATTGTATTACAAAGTTATATTAATTTGAATTCAACTTAGGTACTAAAATACTGTCAATTCTGGGTCAATACATTAGAATTTTCAGAAAGGCAAGACCCAATTTAGTTGGTATTTTAAGTAGAATAGAACGACATCTAATTCACACAATTACTATTACTACTAGCTAATAAACACAACCCAATTATTCTCTATAGGTCTCACTATACGTAAAGCTCTATACAACGTGTAACGTACGCAAAACCTTATAGACGCCAAGTGATTTTTATTACAAGAAAATTATTGTTGAAAGAAATATAAAAAAAATCTAAAATTCAAGAGGATATGAGCAGTTTTCGTTTTCCTAACAATTCTAATAGTTTCTCTTAGCTCTGCCGCTTAGCTTCTAACGTTCATTGCGATATCCTTAGTTTGAAAGAGATAACTAATGTAGCGCGCGCGCTTGCTTTGTGGATTGATCTGCCGCTGCTTTCGTTCGACACACTTATTTGAATATCTCGCTGGATCACGGTAAATGATAGAAGCGGCAATAAATAATTATGGATAAAATAAAAATAAAATAAAACCGGCCAAGTGCGAGTCAGACTCGCGCACGAAGGGTTCCGTACCATTATCTATATAATTGAAACAAAAAGTAAACTATAGAAAAAACCGACTTCCACAAACCCTATTTGATTAGATTGAGTTTAATACAAACTGTAACCCCTTATCCCCCCCCCCCAGGGGAATTAATTTTGTCAAATCCCATATCAGTGCTACCCCACGCTACTAAGGAACCCCTGTACAAAGTTTCATGGCTCTAGGTCCACCGGTTTAGGCTATGCGTTGCCTGCCCGTCAGCCACGCATTGTATTTGTACCTAGTATTGAGCAGATCTGGTGGCCATATGTGGTCTTCATCAGCAGTTCCGCATCACAATATTATGCTTACCATGTGCATTTGCACGAGTTATTATGAAAAACACAAAAATCACTATAGGTCTAATCGGTCTAATTTTCCAAATCGGTCCATCCGTTTAGGCGCTATCGAGGCACATACATAAAAAAGAAAAAAAAAAAAAAAAAAACAAACATCCGGACGAATTGTAAACCTCCTCCTTTGGGAAGTCGGTTAAAAAAACCGCAAAAAAACACGTTAATTGTATGGGAGCCCCCTTTATATTAAATTTATTTTGTTTTTAGTATTTGTTGTTATAGCGGGAACAGAAATACGTCATCTGTGAAAATATCAACTGTCTAGCTACCACGGTTCATGAGATACGGCCTGGTGACAGACAGACGGACGGACGGATATCTTGAGATTTTAAGGTACTTTCCCTCCAGGGCCCATTCGTTTGTTCCACCCTGTATATGTGTGATCTGTAACTGTATTTTTCATGAAATACCCAAAAAGTTTTGTTCAAATTATCATCTTATGTCAGAATAACTTTGTAGCTAGTTGAAAAATAACATTTGAATTGATTCAAAGCTTGCCGCGCTTTTAGGGCCTTTAGTACCTACTAAACGCCGCCCTAAGCAGCACTGTCTACAACCTACTCCTACTGGAAAACGTGAGACACCCATCTACAATTTCCGTACAATGAGGTTCACTCACTCATTATGTCAATGTCATGCAGACTGCAAAATATCATTTCAACGCACCAAAGAGTATTTAATTAAAACATCACTGGCAGCCAAACTTGAAGTGGCCAAAAGGAAAAAAATAATTTCTGAGCTCTGAGATTTGTATGAAAACAAAAGTAATTAAAAACTATTAATTTTATAATTATTTTCTAAAAGTTCTACATAATAAATAGAGACGTCGTAATTCATCAATTAATATTTAAAGTCTTTGTAGAAGTCCGGGGACGACATTGCCATATCATTTAAATTTGGTTTCATTAAAAGAAGGCTTACCTACCAAAACAAAATGGCCTTGGTATAAACTTTTCAAGCGTGTTGTGAAGACGTATCTTGTACCGAGACCACTTTCAATTTGTAATATCTCTCGTATTTCAGTATTTGTGGTTGGTGCGGCAACAGATATACACATTCTGTGAAAATTTCAGCTTTCTAGCTATTACGGTTCGTGCAGGCGGACCCGGTGACGGACGGACGGACGGACGGACGGACGGACGGACGGACGGACGGACGGACGGACAGACGGACAGCGAAGTCTCAGTAATAGGGTCCCGTTTGGCACCCTTCGGGTACGGAACCCTAAAAATGATGCGAATAGTGATGAAATCGATTATACTCGTCATTCTGAACAACCTATTTTCAGGTTTTGCGTACTTAAAGTTACACGTTGTATACCGAAATAAATTAAAACCACGCCGGTTATTCATAAATAACCGGCCAAGTGCGAGTCGGACTCGCGCACGAAGGGTTCCGTACCATTATCTATAAAAAACCGCAAAAAAAAAACATGTTGTATGGGAGCCCCCCCTAAATATTAATTTAATTTTGATTTAATTACTTATTTTTTAAGTAAATAATCAACTCAATATATTGTGAACATTTTAAGCGTCTACCTGCTACCATTATCAATATCGAGCAAAATGAGCAAAAAAAATCACGTTTGTTGTATGGGAGCCCCCCTTAATATTAAATTTCTTTTGTTTTTTTAGTATTTGTTGTTATAGCGGCAACAGAAATACATCATCTGTGAAAATTTCAACTGTCTAGCTACCATGGTTTATGAGATACAGCCTGGTGACAGACAGACGGACGGACGGACGGACAGACAGCGAAGTCTCAGTAATAGGGACCCGTTTGGCACCCTTCGGGTACGGAACCCTTAAAAACAATGCAGTGCAAATGATGCGGGTTAAAAAACTCAACCCTTATTTGTATCATGTATATTGCCATGTTTACCTAATAGCACATGTAATATTTGTAAATAAATAATTACCAACCAAGCTTGCAATACCAAAAGATAATACTTACAAAGGTTGAGATAAATTAATTGGAACAAAAATAAATGCCCAATCGGTACACACACAACACTAATTTATGTGCACAAATAAGCTTAGATAACACAAAGTTAAGTGCGTAAATAACACAAAGTTAAGTGCATATAAAAAATTCAAAAACACTCATGAGCTTCAGTTGAAGTTTAAACTAAACTGCTTTTAGTGCAAATATAAATTTCTTTATTTTGACGTCATACATTTCTATATCAGACAGATAACAATAATACACAAATAAACAAAATATAATACAAATATTTCTATAACAATTACATCTCTTCATTTCATATTATTTTGATTTAAGTATAAATATAATGCCTACCTACGCAACCAAAACTTTTTCAAAATTACCAAATGCATATTTAATATTGGTATGTTTTTTTTTTTTTTAAATCAACATATAACACAGTATGTAAATACGTACTGCTATGCAGTGATTTTTATGTCATCACACGTTTTAGGTTACGTCACTTAACTTTTTCAGGTAAGATAAAAAAAGATGTAAATTGATTATATTTTTCCCTAATTCTGTCCATAGAAATAATCACACTTTCCGAATAACGGGTGAATTAATATTCACATTATTGATTTCGAAACGTACATCGTATTAATTTTATGAACAAAATCCCCCATTTTATCACCAATAATAAAGTTTACTTTCTAATGGCACAGAAAAATACATAATAAATATATTTCTCAATATAAGTATTTGTATAAATATAAAAGGTTGAGATATATAGATACTGATATTGGGTTTGTGAAAAATGCGAGAGCCATAATCAGATATAACTTAAAAAGTAATCAAACCATGCGATAGTTAATAAAATTACATCTAGGGCGGCGCACGTAGATATTAAAGAGCGCACTAGCGGCGGCGGCGGCGGCGGCGGAGCCCGACGCGACAGTTTTGAATGTCGCTTGGTATACCGCACTGGAACGACTGTTTCGTTTGGCATTTTCGACCAGATAACCAAACGAAAGACAGTTTTGTCTAGTTGCCCGACATTGTCGCGCAGGGTCGCGGATCGCGTCGCTCCGTTGCCGCTAGTGCGGTCTTACCTTAACTGCCCTCCTAGACAAGATGCAAAACGCTATTATCGTTTGCACGAAACGCTAAGAATATGTTCTGATTTGACAGTTCGTCACGCTACGCTAGCGTCACCAAATGTCAAATCGCATACATTTTGAGTTTTCGTTTCTATTATTTTTCGTAGCGTTATTAACTTTGTCTAGGCGTGCTCGGCCGAGTAACTAGACCGCGAAGTGCGACTATTTGAAACGCGAGTTTCTGAAAAAAATAAATATGTAAGTCACTATACTCGAGTTTAGTGTTTATTCGCGTATCACACAACTAGGGCAGGGAGCCGCAACTAACGCATGGTCCGATCTCTCCGAGCAGCTGCGGGCAGTTTGTCGATCAGTATGTGAAGATGATTGAACGAATGAGTCCGTCGCGGACGGAGTCGCTCGACTGACCGATGCCGAAGTTGAATACCACGCTCTCCGCCGCCACCTGAGTGAACGAATTTTTTTAAGTTAGTGAACGAAACGTATTAAATTAGTGAACGAATGTCGTTAAATGTGTGAAGGAGAAGCTTTTTTCTAATGGCTCTGGATACTGAGAAGGAGAAATTTTTAATGAGTGAACGAAAAGTGTTGACTGAGTGAACGACAGTCCATTTAATTTTATATCAGTTGTACATATAGATGTGCCGAGCCGGCAACATTGCGGCAATATTGCCGGCTCGGCACATCTATAGTTGTACAACCGAACTGGGTAGAAGACATACAAACAAACATTTTCACACAGGCACATACACTGCCTCTGGTCCCACACTAGGATACCCTGTGTCGTGGAAACCAGAAACAGCGACATCACAAACATGTAAACATCCAAGACATGGGTTTTTTTTTATTATCCTCAGTCAGGAATCAAACCCGGGACCTCTCGCATGGTAGGCAGAGTCCCAACCGCTGCGCTACAGAGGTCGTCGTTTCCTACATTTTGAGCAAGATAAATGGTAATACAAAATGTCCATTTACACACAACAATAATAAAATGAGCAGTTACCTGAGCCGCGCACGTTCCCATCGGGTACCAGCCAACCTTGTTGAACACGATGCCCACTTTGTACACCTGTCGACAGAACTCTTTTATGAACACGATGCCCACTTTGTACACCTGTCGACAGAACTCTTTTATGAACAAAGGGGTTCAATTTTTTTAGGCTTAAAAGGAAAAAATATAGGATCACTTTGTTGTCCGTCCATCCGTCTGTCCGTGTGTCACAGCCTTTATATCAAGAACGCGTGGACGTATCAAGTTGACCGCAGAAAATGAAAAAATCAACCTTCTAGGTCAACGCAATCGAACGATACAACCGTTTATGCTGTAAAATTGTTGGATTTTCATAGTAATCGCAATGGACCCAAAACCTATAGGGTACTTCCCGTAGGCGTACATTGCTCATGAAATTTGGCACAAAGCAAGGTCTTTTAGCACAAGTAAAGGGAAAAATCTGAAAACTGCAAATTTCTGTCTTTCTACAAAAATATTTAATTTGGTTTACATGGATGTCATAACACTTTAGTTTTTATGTGGAAACCTGTTACACTCTCCAAGTGTGATTGGAACCCTTGATTCGCGAGTCCTACTCGCACTTGACCGTTTATTTTTATGGGCCTGGGATACAGGGCCAGGACACTTGCATACCCTAAAATTTCGCTTTTTCGTGTACATCTATGAAACATACTCGTAGTAGGGAAACACGATAGGAAACATAGTAGGCTTTCTGAGATAACTCAGTTTGAATATGCAAATAAATTATTGAATTACACATTGAACCGAATTATCTCACAAAGCCTATTATTTACGACACTTTGTCAAAGAATATTTGTTTCACGATCGATTGACATATGTTTGTAGGTGTACGCGAAAAATGCGATCAAGTCATATTTTTTTGATAAATTGTAAATGTACTTTTACAAGCAGCGTGGTTGAGCATGTCTCAATCTTACTCATATCAGGGTAAAGGCCCGTGCCCCTAGATGGGGACGTAAATAGGCTACATTTACTTTTTTGTACATTTCAAGCACAATTTGTGTATCACCTTATTCCTCTGTATATACACTCGTCGGTTGAACATGATGTCCAGCAGGCTCCTGTACGGCACCCGGTTGGTGTAGTGAGTGAAGGTGAGCCGTGCGCCGTCCGCGTCTAGCAGGTGCGCGTACAGGAGCTCGCAGTAGCCGGAGATGCCGCTGCTGTTGCCGAGGAGGCAAGGGGCCTTCTCTTCGCTGGGGGCTTGCGTTGGCACCTGGAGGATTAAACTTTAACTCAAACCTATGTCTAAGGCCCAGAACACACGGTGAAACGCAAAAGCAACGAAACTGCAACTTCTAGTTACTTTTGAGTTGCATCTGAGTTTCTGCCATACTCCTTTGAGAGACCACACATGACCAGACCAGTTCAAACCAATAATTTCAAGAGGGTTTCGTTGCAGTTGCGTTTCACCGTGTGTTCTGGGCCTAACTAGATCATTTAACATATTTACCATGAATTGATAGAAAATTGTACGTTAAAAACCTACAATTTTCTATCAAATCTTAGAAAATATGTTGAATGATCTAGCTAGTTAGAGATAAGCTTGATTTGTTTGTACATGCTTCATCATCATCCTCTGATAGACGGTTCCTAATTGTTGAGTAGGGCGACTCTGTCATGAGGCATTAGTTGAGTTGGCCTTTCATGCTTTGTTAGTGTGATGAATGGCCGTTTTTAGGGTTCCGTACCCGAAGGGTGCCAAACGGGACCCTATTACTGAGACTTCGCTGTCCGTCCGTCCGTCCGTCCGTCTGTCACCAGGCTGTATCTCATGAACCGTGGTAGCTAGACAGTTGAAATTTTCACATATGATGTATTTCTGTTTCCGCTATAACAACAAATACGAAAAATCAAAAGAAATTTAATATTAAGGGGGGCCCCCATACAACAAACGCGATTTTTTTGCTCATTTTTGCTCGATATTGATAATGGTAGCAGGTAGACCCTTAAAATGTTCATAATATATTAGTATATTATTTACTTAAAAATAAATAATTAAATTCAAATTAATATTTAGGGGGCTCCCAAACATTATTTTTTTTGCGGTTTTTTTTATAGATAATGGTACGGAACCCTTCGTGCGCGAGTCCGACTAGCACTTGGCCGGTTATTACAAACTATAAACATACGTAATGCTTAAGCCCTTCCCCAGAAGAGGGGAATCAGAGAGAGATAAGGCTAAAAACATGCGCATGCGTGATTTTTCTATAACAATTGAGAACACTTCTTTCACACGGTTCCACTGTTCATAATTTAGAAGTGACAAATGAACTGCATCCCACATAT